>JARFIW010001471.1:0-484408 GCA_036346225.1 Platerodrilus igneus
GTTTTAGTTCGAGTGGGAATTTAATGAGACTTGAACTTTTATGCGTGCCTGGTGGAACTATAAAAACTTGCTGTGCCATTGGCTAGCTTGGTTATTATCCCATGGGAGATCATGAGAAGGGTAGGGTTGAAATATTCTTCGTGAAACAGAAAACTAAATATAGTTAAGTTGAATGCCACTGTATCTAGCAAGTATTAAAAAGATGTGATTTTAGGGTAGATACAGAAGCCCTATCAGAGCGGATCATTTAAAATTTTTAATTTACCCTTTTTATAAAATGAACATATTTTACAATTGTTATTATTGAAAATTCCAAACATACTAGATTTTGAGCAAATATCACTTTTGAGAAAAAGTATACTCTAGTCTAAATAAAAAATTTAAAAGTCAACATAAGATTAATATTTGTTACAGGGGGATGCCGAGTCTTACTGACTGGTACGATTAAAATTGTTCTTAGCAGCTCAAGACATTGCCGTTATGGAAAAGGGGATTGTAAAAATAATTATCAGACCATTTCGGGGTCCAGCAAAATTCACTCACTCTTAACCATTGGCTGCTGACAGTTATCTTTAGGTTGGTCAAGCACAGGTGATGGCTGGATAACAAAAGACATTGGCCCCAGGCTGATGTAGTACGTGATGTTCGAAGTGGTGGTCAGTTAGAGGGTACATGAAGACTATCAAGTGGCTTCCGCATCAACGACCTATTGTCTGGCTATTCCATGATAGTGATTGACACTATAGGTCTTTGTGGTTGTTAACCCTACCGAGGGTTTGCACATCAACAACTTTCTAACCTGCTTGTCTCGAAGATGATGTGGAAGTCAGCGGATTTAGACAATTACTTGCAAGGACAGTTCAAGCGGGAGAAGTCTTGACTGAACAAATGTTTAGTGCTCAGGCGCAGTGTGTATGAAACAAGTTGAAAATCATGAGGTATTTCTTGAACAATAAGGCATTTATACGGGCTTTTGGAAGATTAAACTGCAATTTCAAATTTTACAAACTAGGTTTCATAACAGCTAAATTGTTTTCTACAAGATTGTGGGTATAAAATGTTGGTCTTAGCCTTGTAATTGAAGTAAATTAGGCAATAACAACTGGCATGTTGTTTTCCATATGTAGCCAAGGACTTGTTAAAAATTGAGGATCGGCCTAATTTTGCAAACAAATATTCTTAGCAAATTTTTTCAATTTATTTTCTCTTCTCTCTTGCATTTATACTTCTAATTTGTTTCAATTGGCAATTTTTTCCTTTACAAACAAAAAAAATTGTTGCACTACTTAACAAGTTTCAAAAGTGTAAGTAATACAGAAGCTAAAATAAAGGATGTTTAGTATTTTCTGTAAGTATCGTCCTTATGCAAATTTGGAAAATTTAACAAACTCGTGCGAACACGTTTCTGTATTAAGTGTGTTGTTTTAGTACACCTACTTGAGCTGCTTAACAAGTTGCAAGAGCACAGATCTTTCTCAAGCTAAAAAACATTTTTAATATTTTCTTAAGGCGTTCTTATGCAGGTAATATTTGCAAACCCAGGTGGAAACGTTCCTGTAAAAGGTATGTGTCGTTTTAGTACACCCATCCTAGCTACCTGACAAATTTCAGAGCGCAGGTTTTACAGAAACTAAAAAAAAATTGTTTGATATTTTAATGAGGTGTCCTCATGTAAATACGGAAAAATTTGCAAACTGGAGCGAACATGTTTCTGTCAAAGGTATATACTGTTTTAGTACACTTGCAATAGCCGTCTCAACAAGTTACAAGGGCAGAGGTCTTATGAAGCTAAACAAAATTTTGATATTTTCTAAGGGTGTGCGTATGTGAGTTAAAAAGAATTTTCGAACCAAGGCAAACGCGTTTTTGTCAAAGGTATGCTGTTTTAGTACATCTACCCTAGATGCCCAACAAGTTTCAAGAGGGAAGGTCTTATAGAAGCTAAAAAAACAAGTTTAATATTTTCTTAGGGTGTCCTTATGCAAGTTCAAAAAACTGCAATCCGGGACAAACGTTTCTGTCAAAGGTATATGATATTTTAGTACAAGTACGCTAGAAACCTGACCAAGTTATAAGGGTGCAGGTTCTATAGAAGCTTAAAAAAAACAATTCTTGTATTTTCTAAGGGTGTCCTTATGAGAGTTCGAAAAAATTTGCAAATAGGCATACTTCGTTTCAGTATACCTACCATAGTAGCCCAATAAGTTTCAAGGATGCTCTTATAGAAGCTAAAAAAAGCAATTTTAATATTTTCCTAAGGTGTCCTTATGCGAGTTCGAAAAAATTTGCCAACCGGAGCGAACACGTTTCTGTCAAAAACATGTCATTTTAGTATGCCTACCCTAGATGCTTAACAAGTTTCAAGCGTGCAGGATTTACGAAAGCTAAAACAACAACTTAAATATTTTCTTAGAGTATCGTTTGCGAGTTTGAAAAAAATTGCCAACCGGGCCAAACACGTATGTTAGTTTAGTACACCTACCCTAGCTGCCTAATAAGTTTCAAGAGCGCAAATCTTATAGAAGCTAAACAAAAAAATTTTAGTATTTTCTTAGAGTATCCTTAGCGAGTTTGAAAACTTTTGGGCGCCGGTGCGAACCGGTTTCTGTGACAGGTATATGTCGTTTTAGTATACCTACCCTAGATGTCTAACAAGTTGCAAAAATGCTGGTCTTATAGAAGTTAAAAAACAATTTTAATATTTTCTTATGGTGTCCTACTGCGTGTTCGAATACATTTGTAAAGCTAGGGGTATGATAGACGAAACGGAAATTTTTATTGTAGAAGGATACTCAATTCATTTATATGTATTTAAATTTATAAGAACAACTGTTTAAAAAATAGACATAAGAATAATATAGGAATGTCAAAATTATTTAGTTTCCATCACCCTTAGATTTGAAATGTGAAAACGTATTAGGGTTAATATAATAAACATAATAGTAAAATTAAAATGCTTGTTAAGTTCAATAGGCAAGATCTTGCAGTGATTGGGAGTGATACGCGTATTCATATTTAGCGGCAGGTAGAAATTGACTGCTCTCTTCACCAATGTGAAAAGCATTGCGATAATGTCTCATTATAACACCTCAATAGAAGTACCTGTTGTGGCTTCAAACGATCCCGTTGTAATGCTGCCCCTGACCTGTATTCCAACTGTTACTATTTTATGTAATAATTTTCATTATGTAAAGCAAAATAAAATATGTAAGATATTAATGTCTTGTAAAATATAAAATTACATAACGTTTTTAGTGACCTACCGTTTAATCAATGGTAAATATAACATATAACCATTGTATTTTTGCAGGAATAGAGGGAAAAGTGTAACACCACAAATCCACTATACCATGTAGAGATCAGATTTATAAGCGATTATTTTTGAAACAGAGATTTCAGGAAACACTAGAAATCTGAAATATCAATTCTTCAATTAATACTATGCAAGACGTAAAACTAAAGTTTATGAATACAATTGCAAATATGTTAAAAAGAAAATCTCAATTAGTTTATTCCTACCCCATTTAACCTCACTTTCTGAATTGAAAATAAATATTCAAGTGTCTACTGCCTCCACATATCAAATATCTTACTACGGTCATCGCCACCTCTTCTGATATGCTTATTATAATAAGCGTTTGCATGTACCCAAATCATCTTTAGTATTAAATTGACAATGATATGGTGGTAGAGGCAGAACTTCATTGCTATGGCTTCTTAGAAGCTAATTTATTTTGCAATGCGTTTGTGGCTTGTGAGATTTAACCAAACAATAATTCAAATTTAAACATTGCGTAGTATACTGAACCTTGTGTATAATAAGCTACTGAATTACATCAACCTTAGTCCAAGATGTTGTTGGTACTTCGTTAAGTAATCTAGAATGATACGGTCCATTATCGAAAATGATGATGGTTCTTCTAAATTGTTTCTTAACGTCTCTGCAACCCACTGTAAAAACGTATCTCCATTCATTTCACCATGATTATCACTACTGTTCGATTTAGAAGCAAACAACAATCTTCTACAAAATCTTCCTTTGATCTAGCATGAACTACTACAAAACGTTTAAAATTAATTCAAATACAATTTGTTTATGTAAAAATGTTTACCTCTTGTACTGCCTGTACTGAGATGAAAGGCCCTTATATAGCTTTACTTGTTCAAAATATGCCAATAAGTCAATGCCAATTGTTGAGCTTATGCCCTCAAAGTTGAATCTTTGATGAACATTTTGCAATATTGAGTTCTGATAAAACTGTTTTTCATTAAATTGAGGATGAATATGCCGGCGCGTTCAGTGGTGGTAACAGTTATACAACAGTTTGCGTTCTTTTCGCTAAATGCAACTGCTACCTTCCATCATAATGAAGACGGCCCTAATTTTTTTTTATAGCATTCCATATCTACGGTCACTTATGATAGCAGCGGGCAATAATGACAGTAAATTTGTTTTGATGACATAGTAGTGGAACAATGAATTGAGCAACTAATAAAATGACACAATCAGCCTATGAATTTTAATATTTTGAATAATATAAATACAAGTTTCAGGCTGGGTCGATCCTCAGGTCAACAATAAATTTAATTTACTTTCAAAGTTACAAAACTAAACAATCTGTAATATACAAAGTCTTAAAAACGTGACGATTTAATAAATTAACTTACCTATCAAAGTATAGAGAATAAAAAGTTCTATGTCATTAATATTAATATGAGTGTTGTATTACTTTTAAAAATTTTTAAATTTGAAGCCTCTCCATGGAAGAAAACAGTTGAATTTTAAAATAACAAATTTTACGAGTTGGCGTCGGCAGACATCAGAGCAAAATGGACGAAAGCTTGTTCATTATGAATATAACAGTGGTAATGAACATAGTCACCAACGTAATTATCACCAACACAAATTCTATCAATAAATTTAGGAAAATAAAGATGTGACCAAAATTCCTCACCTTATTTAAATAAAATTCATTGTAATGCTTTTTAATCTAAAAAAGTAAGCTTAGTTCCTTTATTTTGAAGATGTAATATTTTAAAACAATTTTTATCCTAAATATGGGAAAAATTGACAATGTGACAGGATCTAGTGCTCTAGTTGGAACTAATCTAAATTATGTAATATAATAAGCTATATAAAAAATATGAAGGTAGTATAGTAGGGAGACGCAGTTACGTGATAAAATAGGTATCTTGTCAGTCATTTTGAGTCGTCGTTTTTGTCACTTGTATACACGTTTGAGTTTTTAATACATGTCTACAACTTAGTGTGTCTGTAGATTGTATCTAAAGTTGCTAATCGTGAAATAACTGTAATGTCGTGCCGTTCGCGTTAGTAACAGCAGAGATGCAGTTGATAAGAAGAAAACTACTGGAATAACTTTCCATAAGTAAGTAAACAATGATCAGAAGCGGATTTTACGTAATTGTGAATACAATATATATCTTATTCACGTTAAATATGGGATGACGTATTAATTCAAATAAATGATGCGTTGTCATGGTTAAGTTATTTTGTATTTCCTGATCAGATTTATGATTTTTCTTAAACTACATATGCACGAAGTTTTTCCTTTGGTGGTGATTAAGAATATGAATGGCCAACACACTTTGGAGACCAAGTTCCTAATAATTTAATATACACATTTGATTTAAAAAATATAAGTTGTAACTTCACTTAAACCAAGCAATGACACAATGCACTTTTTTTCGATAGTTATCCGAACCAGGTGGAATGAAAAGCTTTTATAGCCAAAGTGTGGGACTTTCCAAACCGCATACCCACTAAAACCACTCCCCCTGGCGGGTGCGTCTGCTAACAGCTCCGCCGCACTCCAGCCTAGAAGGCTTATTGTGCTAACCCTGGTTAAGTATAATACCCAATCTGCAAGGCCTGCACCCCGAATCAAAGAATACAGGTCCCTTGATGAAAGGGTAGCGACTTCCTTCGGATCTAACTTTGCATGTCCGAATAGGCGCTGTCTCGTTCTACCCAACACCTCGCATCTGCATAGTATATGCATTGCAGTCTCTGGTTCCTCTAAGCAGAGTTTGCATTCGAGGTCTCCGTTATATTTATGCATCCTCTGGAGGTGAACCTTGACAGAAGTGTGTCTAGTCAGGAACCTCACAGTGATTCTGAGCTCTTCTTTGCTTAAACAAAGTAGTTTCTGTGTTGTGTTTTTTTCTAGGCCCCTTTACCAGGGCCATGCTATGTGTTAGTCCTAGTCTGCTCTGCCAGTCTCTTTGGTGTTGGTTGCAGATCCATTCGCTGATATAGCTACGGATGGCAGCTTTAGTGACTCCCAAGGCAGGTTCGGGACCGACAAATGGCCCTTGCGCTCCCTGTCTTGCAAGTTC
Source organism: Platerodrilus igneus (assembly GCA_036346225.1). Lineage (NCBI taxonomy): Eukaryota > Metazoa > Arthropoda > Insecta > Coleoptera > Lycidae > Platerodrilus > Platerodrilus igneus. Next base: position 6,361 of record JARFIW010001471.1, read on the forward strand.
GTCTGCAATTTTATTTCCCTTGAGTTCTTGATGGCCTGGCACCCACTGTAATGTAACAAAGTTTTGTTGTGCAAGTCCATTTAGTGCTTCAATACATTCCCACACCAGTCTAGATGACACTTTCTGACTTGTTAGAGCCTTGAGTGCCGCCTGGCTATTAGACACAATATAGATATGTCTTTTAATAAAGGCACCTCTTATACTTTTTCGCACACTTTGCAGTGTGGCGTATATTTACGTTTAAAAAATGGTAGCCTTTGCTCCTAAGGGAACGCTTAAATGTACCTGCGGTCTCTCCCTAAAGGGTCCAGATCCGGACACGGTCTCGCCCTTAGAGCCATCCGTGTACCAGACCATGCTGCCCGGAGGTAATTTACCCTTCACTTTTTCCCACTCCACATCCTGGGTAACAGTCGTAAAGAGTGTATCCGGCGGATGCAGCAGAGTCATTTGGTCCGAACGCATCTCAAACACATGCCTCCAATTTCTCCGAAGCAGTCTCGTATGCTCCGTACCTTCAATAGTCTTAGACTGAAGGTTTTTTAGTTTGTATAGTCCAAACCTTGCCTCCCCCCCAGCCCCATCAAGTGTAGTGGGGGTAGGCCAAGGAAAGTCTCCATATAGCAGTGGGCGTGGAACATATTGCCCCTGTAATACTTAGATAGGCCAGCCTCTGGATCCTGCACAACTTTATTTTGCTGTTTGATTGTTCAGCCTTGAGCCACCATACCAAGGCTGCGTATGTTATTGCTGGTCTGACCACTCTAGTGTACAACCAGTGTACCATGTTTGGTCTTAGCCTCCAGGATTTGCCGCAAATGCGTCTAACTATTGCTAAGGAAGTTTCCGCCCTGCGTACGGTCTTATCGATGTGCAAGTTTCATGTGAGTTTGGAGTCCAGAGTGACTCCCAAGTACACCACTTCGTCTAATAGGCCGATTTCGTTACCGTTAAGGAAGAGGGTGTAATGCCCGCAATCTTCCTACTCCGGGTGAAAGGTACTAAAGTGGACCTTTGGGGGTTTACTCGAAGGCCTTCCCCCATTGCTTACCTCTCTATTATTTTCAGGGTTTCTTGCATTCGGTCGCTGATAATATTATTGTATTTACCCTCCACTAAGACTGCTAAGTCATCAGCATATCTCAGCGGGATAAACCCTTCTCTGCTCAACTCCCACAACAATCCATCCATGACTATGTTCCACAACAGGGGAGACAAAACTCCCCCCTGCGGGCGTCCCCTAGCTAGACGGACTGCCATGGTGTCATCAAGCAGTTCTGTGACTGTCACTCTTCCACTTAACATGCAGTCTATCCACTTGCAGCAAATTTTCTCCATCCCAACTGATCTGGTGACCGTCGAGATGAAGCTGAACGATGTATTATCAAAGGCTCCCTCGATGTTCAAAAAGGCACATAGATGAATCTCTTTGTTAGCTAGAGTCTTTTCGGCCCTGGAAACCAGATAATAAATAGCTGACTCTGTTGAAAGTCCTGCTCTAAAAGCAAACTGGTTCGGGTGTAATGGGTTAGTTGCCAAAACACTCCTTCTGATATGCCTGTCAATCAGTTTTTCATTGCCTTAAAAAGAAAGGACATAAGACTAATGGGCCTGTAGGATTTTGCCTGTGAGTGGTCCATACGACCAGGTTTAGCAATAAAGACTACCCTAGTTAACTTCCAACTGAGCGGAATATATTGGAATACCAAGCTAGCCCTTAAAACTCTGCAAATCCGGCCCAGCAACATGTTTGATCCGTTATGTAGCATGGCTGGAATAATTCCGTCAATGCCGGAAGATTTATATGGTTTAAAAGTATTTATCGCCCATTTAATTTTTTGGAAGGTAATTACATTCTTCGCTACTGCCCAGTCTTCCTGAGATGCCCTCCTTTCGAAAGCCTCAGGCCCCTGGACTTACCGCTCAAAAGGTGATTGTTCCAATTCGGCCAAACCAGGGAAATGAGTTTGAAGCAAAAAGCCATCGTCTCCTTCTCATTCCTGGTAAAACTACTGTCTTCCATGGGTAGTGAGCCAATAGATCTCTGGGTGTCTTTCGAGAGCATTCTTGAGGTTTGGCGCATTCAGGATATCATCTGATATCTTCACAGTACCTCCTCCATGATTCTCTCTTAGCCTTTCTCAGAGCTTTGTTATACTTAGTAGGAGTCCGCTTGTACACCTCCCAATTACCTGATTTTTTTGCTTTATTAAATAAAGTTTTTAGCTGTCCCCTCAGTTGTCTGAGGTTAGAGTTGCACCACGGAACATTCCTGGTAGTTCTCCTCCCTAACTGAGGACAGTTTTCGTTATATGCTGAAGTAACCGCGTTGGTAATATTCCCCGCGGCCATTTCAATATCCAGACAGTTTTGGACTGTTAAAACTTCGCTTGCAAGGTACCGATCCAGGTCCAACTTATAGTTACCCCAGTCAGTTTTTCTTGGGTTGTGGTAAAATTCCTTCAGCTGGTTGAGCCCGGTAAAGGAAAATCTGATGTGTCTGTGGTCTGAGCAGCTCTTTTCATCAGACAGATTTAGAATTTTTTTTAGCCTACATATGCACGAAGTTTTTCCTTTGGTGGTGATTAAGAATATGAATGACCAACACACTTTGGAGACCAAGTTACTAATAATTTAAAATAAACATTTAATTTAAAAAATATAAGTCGCAACCTCACTTAAACCTAACAATGACACAATGCACTTTCATAATAGATGTAATTTTTTACTCGATATGAAAAAATTATACGTAAAACACAAAAATCAGTTACTTACGTCTCTTGCAGCTGTTAAAGGGAAAAATGGGCCACCGTTATCCCGTTCTTTCTGAAAGTACTAAATTAGAGAAGTAAACATTTATTGTGCGCGCGAATCCAAATGTTTAGGCATTCTAAATGTTAAATACTCGGAACTTGCATTGTATAAAGTGTTTTAGTTCTGAAAAGAACTGTTTTATTTAGCAAATATAAAGCACAAACGATATACTACAAAACTAAACAATGACAATATAATTAGAAATGCCAAAGTAATAGAAGTAAAAAATGTTGCAACACCGAACAGAACTGCCAACTGCTACACACTAAATCCTAATATCATTAAACCTACGTTCATAGTTACGTTTACATATTACAATCTCTAGCACTTTATTACTGTTTATGACGTCATTTCATATCTAACGTGAATGGGGTATAATAAATTCCGGTTGCTTAAAAATATAATAATTGATTTATTGTTTGTACTTTTTTTTAGGTTTCTTAAGGATCCGCTGGGACAAAACTTGTGCCATCTTTATTGTCGTCACCGCTTGCTAAAGTCAGCTGATATGTAACAACTCATTAAAAAAGCATTGTGATAGCATCTCCTTACTGTACTACCTCCATAATAAAAAGTAATCAAATATAACGCACCTCAACATCGTTTTAATCCGATTGAAATTAAAAAGTACCAATTGGCATCTACCGTTTTTATGGACATTAAACTAATTGTAATATGTGAAAAAATTTATATCACCCAAGCACAAGAAAATCAAATTCAAGGTAATTGATGACGTCTGGATAAAAGATTTTGTTCTACACTGAGATCACGGTCATTTTGAATACATTTCCTATAAATGTTTGTTTGTCATCTGTCATATGATTAAAAAATTTAAAAATAAATATTAACACCAAGGTAATTATTGTTTCATACATTATTAATATAACAAATCTTTTTGACTGCACCCACATAACATAAAGAAATGCCCATTATTAAGAAAAAATACCCTGAGTCTAACTCCTTCATTGAAAAGGTTTTGGGGGACATCAGCAAAACCTCTGCAACAAAACAATTATTGATAGGAGCTTCATCAGGATGGTAAGCATAATTTTCTAATTTGTATTTATATTTAAAATAATTGGTAGGGTAACTGGATATGTAGCGATGAAAATTGGAAAGGCTGCTGCCTGTGCTGTTGGTGGTGGTATTATTATATTGGAATTAGCTAACCAAAAAGGCTATATAAACATTAATTGGGATAAAGTTAATAAACAGATTGATAAAGTAGCCGATAAGGTTGAAGAACAAGTTACAGGCGAAGGTCCATCTTGGGGAGATAAGGTAAATATATTTTATTCAGGGGTTGCTCTTTTAAGTATTTGGCAATAGTAGGGCTAGGGAATATATTTCAATCTTTGCTCTACTTTTTATTAAATGGCATGTAATTTTATAACGACATTTAATCTGCTGCAAATGCCAGGTTTCTATTATGAAAATTTTAAGGTGAATTTACATTTAAGTATTTTTTATTAATAGGATTGTAGCATTCTCTCAGTATAGATATTCGTGTGAAATAAAATATTACACACAAAGGAAATTTAAACAATAAGGTCCTTTGAAATATCCAATAAAAATAAAATTGTATAAAACGAGTGTCTAATAATTATTCTAGCCCTGGATGACTGTGGAATCAAACACGTATGTCAATTCTTTCTTTATTCAAAATTTATAAACCTAACATTTGTAAAATCAAAATCAATTTCAGAAAAGAGCAATTTTGGTGTAATTATGGTTTTCAATTTTAAATAAAAATTTATCTCCGCAATTATAAAATAATATTGTCTGGAGTCACCTTGTTAATGTTCTGTAGTAACAGAGATAACATTTGTTTCCAAGTTAAAATAAACTTATTATACATTATCATTAAAGTCATAACACACATTGGAAATACTCACAAGTCTTCGTGTGCATAATAAATTGCAATTGTCTTTAACACTGGAACTGAAAACACTAGTTTGTAAAGTTGTGGAGCAGGTTTTCGCCACTTTGTGACAAAGACCTGGACTATATGGTGTAGGTAATGATGTCCGTCGTTATGCGGAATGCAATGTGACACCTCGTGACAGTGAGTGCAGTAGGATTTCAATGCTTTCGTACCTTGAAGTGGTGGGCTGAGATGTTGGCATATGGTGACGTCCTTGGTAGGTAGAAATTGAAGTGAATTTATGATGGCAGAATGTTTCCAATCTTTGCGTGCTTGTAAGCATCACTGCTCTAGGAGGTGGTTCTGATGGCTTTGAAGGTGGATATGTGTAAGTTATAGCAGAATTCTGTCTATAGCATTGTGAGAGTTTGCTTCATTTTATTACATTAGATTTGGTGGTCAGAACAAGATAATCTGAAGGAAATCCCTTAGTGCATGAGGAGCTTGATGACTTCTGTCTTACACTATTCTTAAGTTCCCTCCAAGAAGTTTGGTGGCTTTCTTAAAGAATCAACGAGGAGCTTCATTTATACCAGGGTTTGTTTGTATTGTATTTTTGAATGGTTCGATTTTGTATTTCAAGGGGTATCCGACGAGCCCATTATTGGTTGAAGGGTGTTTTACCTGTGCATTTTATTTATTTGCTTGCTGCATACTAATTTTTTTTCTTTATTGATAAATGGGAAATATGTAAATGAATTTGTGCGGTTTAAGCTAATAAACACAAATGTTAGAGAGTACAAGATAATATAAATTTAGAAGAATAAATAATAAAATTATAAACAAATAATAAATAATAAAGTTGGAAGCGTAGACATGGCGGCCAGAGATATTCTGGGGGTATACACAAAGAAAAAACAAGAAACCTTGGATAACAAAGGCTTTCTTGTATTTAATAGAAGAAAGACGAAAATACAAAAATAGATCGGACGAAATAGGAAACAGAGATACAAAGCCATAAAATGAAAAATCATTTACAAATACAGGAAAGCTAAAGAACAATGGATTGATGAAATGCAAGGAGGTACAAACTAAGGTGGAAATAGAAAAGACAGATGAAGCATACAAATTAATTATAATGAATTTTAGGGATATAAAACCGTATAGCAAAAATATAAGGGACTTGGGAGGAAATGTCATTATAGAAAATGTAGAGAAAGTGGTTAGATGGCAAGAATATATAGGGAATTTATTTGCAGGAGAGAAATTATTATTATTTATCTCGAAAAAAAACTTTGGAAAAGTTTCTGACCAAAACTATCACAGTGATATAACAAAAAAAACATTTATAAAAAACTATTCTACCACTTTTGTGAAGATATTCAACGTAAATTTGTGTTTTAGGTCAGATATATGCCAGTTATCATTGCTGTTACCTTGGACATATATTAATTCATGTGTCTAAATTCCTAATTTTTCTTAATTTTATCAAGTTCCAGTAAACTTTCTTGCTAATTTAGCTGAAAGGTTTTTAAAGCATCAGATACTACTTTCTCTTCCAACAAGAATCCTTTTATTTAATTTTACCAGCTTATTGTGTCGCAAATTATAACTATTTTTAGTATTTAAATGTGCCTCATGAAACTTTTTTATTACAAATTATCTTACATTTTCTAATTTATTGCATTTTTCTACTTTATCATTATTATTTCCATTTTTATCTGAAGTCCCTCATCATCATCATTTTGTTTTCGACTTACTTAAGGTCGGTTTGACGCAGCTCTAACTTCTTTTCTATTCTGTGCTAATCTAAAAAGTTTTACATACCCTTCACAACCTAAATTTTTAATAATTTGCCTAATATAGCTTGGTCTAGGTCTTCCTATACTCTTCTATTTTTTTCCTATCTACCTGGCTCTACATAGATATTAGCAACCAGTTGGTTGTTAAAAAACTCCAACATGTTTACATGATTTTCATTTATAAGGAAATGAAATATTACCTGGTTATCCCCGCCAAAAAAAAAGTGTTAAATTATATGTTATGGTAAGGCTTAAGCAACGAATCGCTGCCAACATGTCAGACCGCTAACTAATTGTGAGTTATTTCATAGAGACGTTTATTAAGTTATATGTTATGGTAACGCTTAAGCAGCGAATCGCTGCCAACATTCCAGGCCGCTAACTAATTGTGAGTTATGTCGTGGTGACGTTTATAAAATTATATGTTATGGTAAGGCTTAAGTAACAAATCGCTACCAACATGCCAGACCGCTAACTAATCGTGAGTTATGTCATGGAGGCGTTTATTAAGTTATATATTATGGTAAGGCTTAAGCAGGGAATCACTGCCAACATGCCAGACCGCTAACTAATTGTGAGTTATGTCATGGTGACATTTAGTTAACTGATTTTTATTTATTTATTTTTGATTGTTTTGTTTTCGAACTTACTTAAGGTCGGTTTGACGCAGCTCTAAATTCTTTTCTATTCTGAGCTAGTCTAAAAAAGTCGACATACCCTTCACAACCTAAATCTCTAATAATTTGACTAATATAGATTTGTCTAGGCCTTCCTACTCTATTTTTATTTGGTAGTCTATAATCTAAGACCTTACTAAATAGTCCCTCATGTCTTAACTGGTGCCCTATCATTCTATCTCTCCTGACCTTTAATTATTTCCACATACAGGGTTCCTCACCTATCCTTCTATAAACTTCCTCATTTGTTACTCTGTGTGTCCAACTAATCTTTAACATTCTCCTATAACACTAAGTATCAAGAGCTTCTATCTTTTTCTTATCAACTTCTTTAATTGTCCAAGTCTCACTACCGTATAATAGAACGCTCCATACATACGACTTTAAGAAACTTTTTCTATTATCTAAACTACTACTATTAGCTATTAGAAAGTCTTTCTTTTTAAAAACATTTTTTTAGCTTGAGCTATTCTAGCTAGTATATCCCTTCTGTTACGTCCGTCTTTTGTAATTATACTACCTAAATAGCAAAATTCATCTACCTCTAACTCGGTATTACCTATTTTTAATTTTGGTTTAGAACTAGGCTGTAACTCACTTGTCATTATCTTTGTCTTTCCTGAGTTAATTCTCATACTATAGTTACTCTGTAGTATCTCATCTAAAATATTTAAAAACTCTCGTAACTCTTTTCTAGACTCTGCTATAATGGCTATATTATCTGCAAAACGTCACATGTCTACTTTCTGTCCCTGTACACTAATACCTATCTGTTTTCTCTTTCTAGCTAAGTTTAATGCTTCCTCCATATAAACGTTAAAAATCAAGAGAGATAGTATACAGCCCTGTCTAACACCATTTATAATCTTAGCTTCCTTTGCTATTTCATCAAATCTAATTACTACGCTTTGATTTTTATATAGACTGTAAATGATTTTTATATCCCTATGAGAGGTTCCTATTTTTTGCAAAATCCCGAACATAACCATCCAATTAACCCTATCAAATGCTTTTTCTAAATCTAAAAACGTGAAATGAGTCTTTTTATTTTTTTGTATCCTTTTTTCGATAATTACCCTAATCATTAGTATTGGTTCTCTAGTTCCTCTGTTTTTACGAAAACCATATTGGTCTTTGCCTAAATAATTCTCAGTCAAAGCTTCTACTCTATTTTTAATTATTATTGTTAGTATTTTGGAAGCGTGGGAAGTTTAATTAACCGTTCTAAAATTCTCACACCTATCAGCTCCTGACTTTTTTGGGATTGGGATAATAATATTTTTTTCGAAATCTATTGGGACCTCATCTGTGTCATATATTACTTCTACTAGTCCATATAATCTGTCTAAAGTTTTTTGACTTGCATATTTTATTAATTCTGCGGGTATATCGTCTATCCACGGCGCTTTATTTAGTTTAAGATTCCTAACAGTTCTATCAAATTCCTCTCTTAATGTTGAGAACCCTATTTCTACATCCTCTTCTTAGTCGTTACCTAACACATCCATGTCATCTCCCTTATATAAATCTTCTAAATATCTTTTCCATCTATCTGCTACCTTAACTTTATTTATTAAAAGCTCAATATTCTCATCTTTAATACCATTATATTTTTTCCTATCTTTCCCCAAAAACTTTTTAACTGCCCCGTAAGCCCTGTCTGTTTTACTTACTCTCAAATCATCTTGTATTCTCTTACAATTCTCCTCCATCCATTTATTTCTAGCTTTTCTACACTCATGTTCTATCTTATATCTAACTCTATTATATTTTTGCTTACTTTCACTGTTCAATTCTCTGAAAGGTTTAAGTTTTCGTCTATTCTCTATTAAATCTAGTATCTCCTTTGTTACTCAGGGTTTTCTCGCTTCTATTTTTTTCTTACCTATAGTCTGTGTTGCTGTATCATGTTCAGCCCTTTTTATTTCTTTCCATCTATTTTCTACGTTCCCTCCTATAGCTATCTCTTTGATCTTATTATCTAATACTTGTTTATATTACTCTTTTACTTCACTATCATTAAGCTTACCTAGATCCCATCCTTCTCTTTTAACCTTTCTTAATTTTTTGAATTTTAGCTTACACTTCATTTTAACTAAGTTATGATCGCTATCTATGTCAGCCCCTGGATAACTACGGCAGTTTTTAACTTCGTTTCTAAATCTTTGTTTAACTAAAATATAATCTATTTAGTATCTAGCCCTATCACCTGGCGCTTTCCAGGTATATCTTCTCCTAACATGTTGTTCGAATAGGGTGTTTACAGTTACTAATTTATGTTCCTGGCAAAACTCAACTAATCCTTCTCCTCTATCATTTCGTCTGCTATACCCAAATTTTCATACCATTTTTCCCTCGCTACCTTCTCCCACTGACGCATTAAAATCGCCCATAACTATTAAATTCTCATCTTCCTTTACTTTTTCACTATACTATTTATGTTCTCATATATCTTTTCTACTTCCTCATCCTAGTACTGAGTTGTTGGCATGTAAACCTGTACTAAAACAGTGTCTGTGGGTTTTGTACTCAATCTAACCATAATTATTCTATCACTAAATTGTAAGTACTCTTTAACTTTACGTCCTAATCTTTTACCTATCACTATTCCTACCCCTGCCTATCCATTAGTTGAAGAAGTTGTAATTATTCTATAATTATCTTTCCAAAAGTCATTACTATCTGACCATCTCACCTCACTAATACCTAAAATGTCCAGCTTTCCTTTTCTCATTTCGACTAATAAATTCGTTAACTTATCTACTCTAAGTAATGACCTTACATTCCAAGTTTCTATCACTAAATCGAACTGTTGTTTTATATTCTTACGATGACGAGCCCCAAGTACCCCCTCCCGGAGATCCGAATGAAGTCCCTACAAGTACTTTATTTTCTTCAACGTCCTTGTGGTGTTTACCATCGGTTATCATCTCTACCCTAAAGTTAAGAAAGTAATGCAGATTATTTGTAATGTCGGATCTAACCTATGCATCATGCAACCTAATTTAAATGTTTTTGTCTCAATTCTTTCGATTCTGTTATATTTTTCTGTGAATTATTTTCATGAAAATATAACGGTGTGTTCAGAAACCTTACATTATAATTTTTCAATAGTCTTGTAAACTCCTTACTCTTATATTGTACCCCACTATCTAATTTAAATATTCAGGTACTCCAATCAGTAAAAATAAATTTTCTTCCATAATTTATGAAATTTTGGCTGCTGTAGCTATTTGAATCAGAAAGGACAGTGAAAACTTATTGAAGTAGTTACAAATTACAAGTATAAATCTGTTACCATGCGAACTTCTTGGATAAAGACCTAATAAGGATGTGGAAATATTACTTAGTAATAATGAAAAAAGCTAAGATTTTCACCTTAGTTCTTTTTTTCATACATACATAGTTGTTCTATTCTATTTAAAATATGATATGATTTAGATTTGATTGTCCTAACAGAACTCTCAGTAAAAAACAAATAACCAAGTAGAAACAAGTTCTAATTTCTCTGTTTAAGAGTTTCAATTTAGCAAGAACTACATAATTAACTTCACATTTAAAATCTCTACTTTGTTTTTTTAAATCTAAAATTTCTCTCAAATTTTGTAACTCTTTTGCAGTAGTTGCTTTTGGAGGTTGAATACCTCTATAAAGTAGTTCAAAAACAATTTCTTCAATTAATTTGTTTAGTCTGCAAAAAAAATTTCCTTAACCATCCTCTCAAGTCTTTACGCTCGAACAAGTCCCGCAATAGGCTTTTTGAGGTTAGGTTACTGTTAGAGATAGATATTATTAAACAACACAAATCTCTTAACACGCATATCAGAACAGTCTTGTTTTTTTGTTGCTAAAACTATTGCAGACTGGTCTGATAGGCGTGTTAAGTGATTTGTGTTTTGTGTTTTTTAATAATAATATATATTTCTAACAGTAACCTACATAAGGACTTGTTCGAGCGTAAAGACTCGGGAGGATGGTTAAGAAAAAATTTTTTGCATTTAGTTGTAACATGTCATTTTACCTATGGTAAATGCCACGTTACAGCTTCAGTTATTTCTCTCTTTAAACCTCACCTTTTTACCTAGAAAAGTCCATCGAACCCTAATTTACACTTTACTTCTAATAGATAAGTTATAATCACAGAACATAGGAAGGTATGAGTATTTCGTAAAGTACCGTGTTTTGTTTCTAATATTTATACCTGTTAGTAAAGTGGCCTATAATCCAGTGTTCTTGATATTTATTTTCATAGTTTAATTTTGCTAAAGAATTCTGTGGTCTTTCCTTTCCTTATAACTTCAAATTCCCCTCTCTGGTAATTAAAACAGATGTTTGCATGTCAAAGCGTACTGGCAAAAGTTTTCATTTCTTGTCTGGGTTCTGTGCACAACAGGTCGTCTTAAATTCAAGGTGACAAAAATTGACCATGAGGTCGAAACAAGTATGTATTCCTTTATTAAATAATTAACTAATAGTCATCTAAATATTATTACAGATGTCTAGCTTAGCGTTTTCCTTACCTCAATAAACTACAAATCCCACCGGATTACTTTTCCGATGGTAAGAATTAAATAGATACATTTTAAATTCCTTTACATTTGTTATAGCGTGTTTAATTAATGCACGTGTTATATTTCAGGGTCGTTCTCTACCCTCATGTCTTCATACCTATATTTAAGTTCCGCTATGATGCAAATTTGCTTTGCTGTCGTTTTTAAAGGAGATGATAATGCCGTTGTATTTTTGATTTACATTACCTCAACATGCAAATTTTAGTTTGGTTAAATATTTCTCTTAAAATAATGGATCTATGAAGTTACACACAAATTCTACCTCATCATTTGCCGTCGATGCTACCTGGGACTCCTACAGTTTGTACACCTTTAATTGGGATTTCCACAGATGGTCAGTTCAAGGAATTTTACGGTAACAACACTTGTTTTACGATGCACGTGTCAGGTATGACAAACTAAAGTAATATTTATCCATGCAAAATTAAAGTGAACTGATTTCTACAAATATTAAATTTTCTTTTCATTTTCATTTGTAAAACGTACTAATATTACAGACAATTTATCTACTATTTGCAATATTTAATTCCTAATTATACATAGTCGTACTGGACGCATACTGTCCATATGTAAGCCACATGTTTCATGAAACTTATGGTAGTCAAGTTCATTCATTAACTTATTTACGCTTTTTAAAAGCACAGTTACATTTTTTTAGTTACATAAAAACAAGTTTCATTATTTTTACTGATCTATTCTATTTCAAATGACTTCATAGAACTTTTATGATATTTTTGTTCAAAACTAAATATCTAACAAAATTTAATAAATACGATAATTGATTTGTCTATAGTTTTCTCTCAGTTATTGATGTTACAGTTATTAGTTCACCAATTCTCTTCCCCTCGAGATTTTAAGTTTCATGCAGCCTACGCAACCACGACGGTCGATGCTAGCTGTGCCAGAGCATAATTTTTTATGCTCTGTCGTGCACCTATCCTTTAATAACGCCTGAAAAAGGGTAGGGTGCACGTGGCGCCCAACGCCCCTTTTTTTCTATACCTACCCACGTTTACACGTGGCGCCCAACGCCCCTTTTTTTCTATACCTACCCACGTTTACACGTGGCGCCCAACTACCTAAATTTTTTTTCTCTCCTTTTTTTTTCTCTTACGCACGTTTCCACGTGACGCCCAAACCTATTTTTTTTCTCTTACGCACGTTTACACGTGGCGCACAACGTTTTTTTTCCCCTATAATATTTTTTTCCATACCTGCCCACGCTTACACGTGGCACCCAAATTCCTAATAATTTTCTCTATATCTGGCACACGCATACACGCTATACCAACATAATTTTTTAAATTTTTGATACAACACAACCCTACGATATTTTTTCTTTAAATTTTCTATACAACGCGCTTTGTTTTTTAATACTTTATACAGCACATGGCCACGCTTCCAAGTGACGTCTAACCTGTCTCATTTTTTTTCCTCTTGCGTACGTTTACACGTGACATCCAACGTATCTTTCTTTTTTTTCTAGTGCATGCTTGCACGTGTCGCTCAACGTATCTCGCTTTTTTTTCTTGCACACACTGTCACGTGAAGCCAACGTTTATTTTTATACCTATTTCTACCTTAACACTAACTATTTTACCGCCCAACGATATTTTTTATATATACCTGCCTACGTACACATGTAATGCTCAACTTACTTTGCGATGAAACTCTTAGGTTATATTAATGCGTAGAATCGTGACTGATACATTGAGTTTGCTTTTTCTTCACGGTAAATTACTGGATTTTAATAACAAACTTTGCGGTAATGGTAGTTTAATAATACTTCACATAGAAACATTACAAGTATGCATAAAATAAACAAATTAAAATTCAATTGCATAAAACCGTCAATTTCTTACTTGCCGCTTTAAGGTCCGCATACCCACTGTCCCTCACCTCACACCAAAAACCCCACTTCAATTTACGATCGCAGTGGCGCACACACAAAACCAGTGTCGTAGCTGACCGCACCACATTTACCCCCCTTATTAAAATTATAGTTAACAAAACTGAGAATTTTAATACAACCAACTAAATAAAATACTACTCTACCCGCTACAAAACTTATAACGACATGCCAGAATCTCCTAGGAGTAACCAACATATATAAGGTGCCATGAGTAATACTAACAATAATACATTATTACTACATGCAGCACATTAAGTATAATGAAAACACAATTCATCCGTGATCCTAAAAACTAAGAAAGTCCCTAACATTACCACCTGTATTTAAATCTCCGTAAGCACATGGAACAATTTAAGGTTTTTTACATTATGTCTTCCTTTGGACCGCCCATCCGCACCTTCAAGATCGTAAGAAATTGCACCTGCAATTTTCTGTACAACGTAAGGTCCATCATAAAGCAAAAAAAACTTGGCTATTGAAGAATCTACCGCTGATGACTGACGAAATGATCGAACCAGAACCTGGTCGCCGACTTTAAATACAACAGGACTGTTCTTGTTCTCACTTTTTAACTTACGTTTCTGAGCTTTGTTAGCTAATCGTTCGTAGACCAAGTGCAATAATTTCTCATCACGCACCTGCTTGGGGACTTCAGGGAAACTAATCAGGTTATGAATTTTATTAGTAGAGTTTTCCCCGAATTGCAAAAATACTGGGGTAAACCCAGTAACCGAATGAATACTATGATTAATAAGACACTCAACATGAGGTAACAGACAGGCCCATCGAGTATGTTTATCGTAACAGAAAGCCCGCAATAACCTCCCGATCTCCTTGTTAACTCTTTCCGTCATGTTCCCCTCGGGAAAATAAAACAATGTAAATTTGAACTTAATGTTAAATTCGGTAAGTTGGCGAGCCCAGAGTTTGGATCTAAATTGCGTCCCATTATCAGACAACATTGCCTTCGGGATTTGTACTTGGACAAAATAATCTTTAGTAAGCCGATTCAAAATGGCACGGGCATTAGATTTTTTCAATGCATACAGTTTAGTATAACGGGTAAATGCATCGATTACCACAAAAATAAAACTCGCTCCTCCCCTCGAGGTAGGCAAAGGGCCCATCAAATCAACGCAAACCAACTCGCCAGGTTCCTTTGAAATTACCGAATTCATGGTACCAATAGTTCCCTTAGACTGTTTGGACCTTTGACACAACTCACAAGCCTTTACAACTTGTCGGATATTTTTATACATTTTTGGCCAATAAAAGGTTTGCCTCATATAGGCGTACACTTTCTTGTATCCAAAATGACCAGTATCCACATGTTGCTGAATAATCAATTCTTTAACTTGAGGATGAGGTACACATAACCTCCACCCTGGAGAATGCACATCTCCTTTCTTGAATAAAACCCCTTGGTATAGTTGATACCATTCATAAAAGTGTTTTTTGTTTTTTTGATAATTCACCCCCCTTAACAATGTCATAATTCTATCCATCCAGGGTTCAGCTTGCTGATCCCGTTGAATAGTCTGTAGGTTTTCCTTTACCCGCTTAAATTCTTGAGTTAATTTCATTAACGCTATCTCAACCGTAATATTGCTGCAATCTGCAAAATCTTTTGGCGGACAAGGGTAGCGTGATAATATATCGGCTAACACATTGTCCCTACCTGGGCAATACACAATCTCAAACGCAAATTCTTGGGCAAAGAGAGCCCAACGAGCCAACCGGCCAGTGGTTAATTTTAATTTCAATAAAAAGGACAACGCCTTGTGGTCTGTGATTATGATTAGCTTTTGCCCTAAAACCAATGTACGCCATTGTTTTAAAGCAAATATGATTGCTAGTGCTTCTTTTCAGTAATTTTATACCGAACTTCTGCTCCCGCAGGGTTCTACTGGCAAACGCCAGGATGCACTTATTGGAACTGGCATCCAGCTGAAACAACACTGCACCGACAGCCCGTTCTGAGCTGTCCGTTTGAATATAAAATTCCTTATTAAAGTCCGGGTGTGACACGGTGGCCACCTCCAAAAAGGCCTGCTTTATTTGATTAAAGGCTTCCGTGCATACGGAATCCCATTCCATTTGCCATTCTTTTTAAAAGTTTTAACAGCGGTAGCGTTAAATTTGAGAATTTATCGCAGAATCTGCGCTCATAATTAATGAAGCCTAAAAATCCTTGGAGCTCCTTCACATTCCGTGGCATGGGAAAACGCTGAATGCATTCTACATGTTTAGGATTGATATTAATACCGAGGTTTGAAATAACGTGACCTAAAACTCAACCTTTAACTTGTCAAAGTGCGATTTTTAATTTAATCGTGAGATTACACTCGAAACCTTTCCAGTACTCTTTCGATATGCTCAAGATGCTCTGTTGGATTGGGTGAAAAGACTAACAAATCGTCCACATAGGATAGGACAAAACCTTCAAATTCCGGACCTAACACTTCGCTGAGACAACGGATAAAGCTTGCTACCGACGTACAAAGCCCAAACGGTAGCACATTGAAGCAGAAAGTGGAATTATCATAAAGAAAGCCCGTAAATTTGCGATGATCTTCACGTATAGGTATCTGCCAGTAAGAGGAAGACATGTCCAAGGTGGTCAAATTTTGTCCACGTTGGAATTTTACTAATAGTTCTTCGGGATTGGGGGGAATCACATGGTCTTTGACCATTCTCGAATTGAGAAACCGAGCATCTAAACAGATTCGAGGAGTTTTATCTTTTTTTAACACCACTACCAATGGCGATACATATTCCGTTTTGCACGGGGATATTATACCTTCTCGAAGCATCTCATTTATTTGCTTCTTAACTTCCTCTCGGTACACAAACGGGATGGCATACGATTTTCTAAAAAATGGGGTCTCGTCCCGCATCAGTATTTCATGTTGATAGATTTGGGTCCTACCCGGGGTGTCTGAAAACACCTTGCTATTATTTTGCAACAACTTATATAATCGAATTTTTTGATCTTCATCAAAGGTTTCGGCCCCAAACGCAGCTTGTTTGAGTTCTACATCAGAGTATCTATGACAACACAAACTTCCTTGACGCTCGACTAAATTTATCGATAATACTTCATTTAAATGTTCCTCATTAAAATTTAACTTCAACTGGATTTCCGGGAATATGATGATTTTACTGTTAAAATCAACTGTCGCCCCAACTTCGGAGAGCCAGTCACAACCTAAAATCACTTTATGATTTAATTTAGGTATAACAACGCAGGGTACTTCAAACATAACATTATTTAATGTAATGGGTAAGTAAACTTGTTCAGTTATTTTATTCAATTTTCTTCCAATCGCTACTGAGACCATCACATTAGATACAGGGAACACAGGAATTTTATTTTGCTCTTGTAACTGTTTAAAATATAACTCAGAAATTGCACATACCTGGCTGCCAGTATCAATTAATACGTTTATAGTTTCCTGCATTATTTGTGCTGAAATCGTGGGCGAGATTTGACTAGAGCCTGTAGGGCTGTCCTCTACGTCACTCAACAGGTCTTCGGTGTTAACAAAGCACGTCGTTATAGATCTAATTTCCCGAGTACTGCTTGTAGGGTGGGTTTCCCTACTTTCCTGGTTCGACGCCCGCCAATTCTCCATATTATTTGTCTGCGGATTCCCTCTTTCTATAGGATTATGAGTGGCCTTAAAATGCGCACCTGTACTACGATTATACCGTTCGCCACGATTTAAATCGCGAGACACACCCCCCTGCTTTTCCATATACGTTAAGTCCATTTTTCTGAGAAACTGTTCAAGATCGTTTATATTACTAATCCCCTGCAAGAGGATTCCCCTTTGGATCTCGGCCCCGAAATGCTTTGATAACCATTGAACTAAGGTGGCATCATCCACACTTTTGGATAGAAATTCCACCTGGTTAGCTAATTTTAAGGCGTAGTCAGCCCCGCTACCACCCTTAAATTGACCATATTTGAGCTCATAAAACAATTCCCTTTCGTTTTCAATATTCCAATAGCGTACCTTAAACTGTTCTTCGAAATTATTAAAGTCTGTAAAAGTATTTTCACGGGCCGCGGCCCACTCAGATGCTGATGATTTTAAACACAACAAGGTTAAATTTACTCGCGTTATCAGGTACCGCCGTCGTTAAATAATTTTTAGTTTTCTTAAAATTGCATTGGGTGCATATTGCCATTGGGTCGGAACGCCAACTCGTTACCGCCCATATCCCTCCAAATTGACACATAATTTCTGTGCTCGGGTTTTACAAATACATCGCTTGGTATTACCTGAACATTAATTGGTGACTTGCTACGCTCAGATTTAACCCTAACAGATTCTGCTAACTCGCTTATACTATCTTGCATTTTTAATACATTTAGTGTGACGCTACAAAACAACACAACACAGGGACGTACTCGATATAGTTCAATACTAATCACAAAAGAGGAACGGCCAAATAATACCTTTCCGGGTAGTCGGAGTCAACAGCTTCCATATGCCCTGGACCAACCCAGTACTGAGGCCGGGGTGGGGTAGACCATAAACAACCAGCCAAATGAGCGCCACCTAAATCTATAACAGCTGTACTCCGACGGGACTGAAATAGGAAATCCTCACGCTTACCTGTAACACTCAAATAAGCAAAAATTCTCCTCACACCTCACACTCGAGTAATACAAAACTATCTTTTACATACAGTATTGACACTTTACTACAAACATATAATATATTTATAACAACAGTAAACATATAAAAAGGCTCCAATTACCCACCCACTTGTTATGGTGTAATTTCCAATAAACAAACAGCAAATAACCTGATTGTATAACTCTTACTGCTACTTTTACTATTATATTTAACGCAATTCAGCCAACCTATTGAAACAAATCTGCGCCAAGATGGCAGAACAGAATGACTATTAAATAATGTTAAGGGTGGTATACCAGGATCCTCGTAGATTGACCCTTGAACGCTGAGGGCATTGGTATAAACTACAATTATACCTATAATGATCGGTGCATTGGCTAAACTTCACACACGTGTTAAAATTGTGAATAATGTAAATTACAAATTAGTAAATCTGAACCCACCCTATAATAAATGTGTAAACAAAACAGTCTTCAGTAAAGTGTTATTAAATGTAAAAAAAAAAAAAAATCTTCAACAAGCAATATCAACCAGACGGTTGCAGTAGAAAATTAAATGTGGAACGACTCACCCACAGCTGCACTAGTCGTTGTAAGCTGATCTTAGCATAAGCCAACTAAGGGTTGCGACGGCAAAATAACGACTGGAGCTATTATTGGGGCTAAGCTGAAAACTGCAGATCGAGACTGAAAACTGCAAACTGGGATTTGAAGACTTAGAACTTGGAACTTGGCACTTGGAACTTGGAACCCTAAAATTTATAACCTATAACTTCCATTAATATATTCACGACTTCTTACCGGTCAATTCCGGGTCCAGTACAAAACAACAAACGAAAAATGTACAAGTGGTCACCAAATACAACGGTCGAGGATTCACTTTAGATCTACAATAGCATAAAAGTTATCTTTTGAAAATTCTTCGATACTTACGAATCGCCGAAATCCCAATAAGGAAATAAGAAAATTATTTCAAATCACAACGAATAATTTCCTTCAATTAATCCGCCAAAACCCTTTCAATAAAGGAGGAAATACAACGTTCCAACGGCGTAATTAAAATTGCTCGATTCGAATCAAGAGTGTAATCAAGAGTATTGTGTTGAGACCATCAAAGCTAGTCCGGGAACCGGTACCTGATAACACGGCGTGCTATCACTATTCGAATTCATACAATCTAATTTGGAAAGAATATACTTTTGAAGTACACTGCTAAATGCAAATGTCGTTATGAAAATTACGACCGTAACAACTCCTTCTAACCAAAAAAAAAAGCTAGCGCTGGGGTTCGAACCCACGCATAACCATAACAAAGACACCAAATCCGAAGTTTCTTCGCCTTCAAGTAACCTTTGACGACAAAAGTTACTCAAAGTACAGTAAAGGAACAAAACCGACAAAACTACTGAAGGGCACCAAAGTGCGCAACGTATCCCAAATACTGAAATCCAAAATCAATGAGCGGAACAGAACAAAATAACTAAACAACAGACAACAAAACTTAGTCAAGGATCAGGACGGAGATCCTTGGCGTGCCACAATCCAACACTACGACCATCATCAGTCTCCAACTGATAAGTCCACGGAGAAACGCATTTAGATATAGTAAAGGGTCCTATGTACTTGGGTGCAAGCTTATTTGTAAAATAAGCCGCGGCATCCGAGTGTACAAAATTTTGTGCCACACTTTTTGGCCCACAACATAACTATCGGGCGGCGACGTAGGGTCGTACACCTTTTACTACGACAAAAGTTC
Source organism: Platerodrilus igneus (assembly GCA_036346225.1). Lineage (NCBI taxonomy): Eukaryota > Metazoa > Arthropoda > Insecta > Coleoptera > Lycidae > Platerodrilus > Platerodrilus igneus. The sequence continues at coordinate 26,405 of JARFIW010001471.1, forward strand.
TGTCTAAACGAGCACGAATATCTTTAAAACCTTTTCAAAAATTGGAGGTCGATCCACAGGAAGCACAGGATCTTGCCCAATGTCATCACTCACGGGACTTTGGGTAAATCGTGACTGTTACCCCTATGATGCATTTCACGACCAAAGTTCACGAAGTACGGCGTGAGACCAGTAGCCTCATGTCTCGACGTACGAACTGCGCATGCGGCTTTCTGAAGCAACGAAGCCCATGTACGTTGATTGTCTTTAACAAAAGAAGCCAATATAGTTTTCAGAGAACGGTGCTGTCGTTCGGCAGCATTCGGCTGAGGATGATAATTTGCCGTATGGCTGACCTTAACACGATAGGCATCCATCAGAGATTTAAACCGACGTCCCTGAAATTGATTGCCGTTATCACAAATTATGGTACGGGGACACCGAATAAACAAAACACATGGTCCTCTAATAATTCAACAAGCTTGGATGAAGTAGCCTCTCATGGGGAGAAAATACAAAACTTACTGAAATAATCCTTTACACTCAACACATACTTGTATCCGGAAGTGGATCTTGAAACGGTCCAACAATGTCAACAAAAATAAGTTCCCAAGGTCTTGAGATATCTGGGCGGCCCAAAAGGTATCCAGCAGGTGGTTTCTGTTCAGCCTTGCAAGCAATGCAAGTATGACAGTTACGCACATATTTTGCAACATCACTTTTGGCTTTCGGCCAAAAGTACCTAGAACTAATTCGATGGTAGGTTTTAAAACACCTAAGTGGCCTGATGTAGGCTCATCATGATTATTACGCACAATCTCCAATCTATGGGACTTGGGGACTACGATCTTCCACTCAGAAGCAGCCGATTCTAAATCAGGGTATGGGGACTTACACTTTTGAATAAATTTGACCCATCAAATCGCCATAAGGGAAATCTAAGGGATCTTTCGAAATCTGATCACACATTTTGTGAAACCAACGATCTTTTATATTTTTAAAATGTGGTTCCGGGTTACTAGGGGGTCCGATCTGGTTAATAACAGGCACAAAACGAGATAAAGCGTCGGGGACAACGTTGTCTTTGCCACGACGGTGGACAATATCAAAACTGAATTGTTGTAAACGGACACTCCAACGCGCTAAACGACCAGCAGGGTCTTTTAAATTATCTAGCCAAAGTAAAGCAAAGTGGTCCGTAACAATCGTGAAGTGGGAACCTTCAACATAAGATCTGAACTTGCCGATAGCCCACACTACCGCAAGACACTCTTTCTCAGTGGCGGTAAATTTCCGCTCGCTAGGACTCAGAGATCTGCTAATATAACTTATCACCTTTTCGCCATCGGGGTGAATTTGGGATAAAACAGCGCCCAAGCCATAATCACTGGCATCTGTTTGGATAGTAAATGGTAATTCAAAGTCGGGACAACTCATAATGGGAGCTGATACTAAGAAATTTTTAATTTCAGTAAAGCGGACTCGCATTCATCGGTCCATAAAATTTATGGCCCTTTCGCATTAATTTATTTATAGGGCTACTACCGTAGAGAAGTTTGGAAGAAAACGGCGATACCAACCGCATAAACCCAAAAAGCGGCGGACTTCAAGAACGTTGCTAGGTTGGGAAGATCCAAAATGGCGAAACCTTTTCGGGATCAACGTGCAACCCTTCCTTATCAACGACGTAGCCTAGATATTTGATTTCGGGTCTACAAAAGTGACATTTCTGTCGAGCTACAGTTAAACCAGCCGATTTCAACCGACGGAAAATTTCTTTGGTTACTTCTAAATGTTTATTGAAGTCGTTAGTAGCAATAACCAAATCATCAAGATAGACGTATACGTAGGAATCGAGGTCAAGACCGATAACGCGGTCAATAAGTCTCTGCCACGTAGCGGGACTATTATGTAAACCGAAAGGCATTCGGTTGAACTCGAAGAGACCTCTATCGGGAACGCTAAAAGCAGTAATTGGGCGGGACGGTTCAGCTACCGGCACTTGCCAGTAGGCGCTTTTAATATCAATCGAAGTAAGGTACTTGGCGTCGCGAAGTTTATCGAGGGTCGCTGAAACTAAAGGCAGGGGTAGGCGTCGCGTTCGGTGACCTTATTTACCTTCCGGTAATCAACACAAAACCGATAGCTGCCATCCTTCTTTCTCGCCATAACCACCGGTGACGACCAAGGACTTGAAGATGGACTAACAACACCTTGTTCTAACATGATGTCCAACTGGGAATTGGCAATTTTTTTAAGGGTTGGAGACAAAGGGTAAAACCTTTGCTTTATTGGTTCAGCACTTGTTCTTATCACATGTTCTACCAAGTGAGTGCAACCTAGTGCGTCGGGCATATCTTTAAATAATTGTTCAATCGTCGAATTTAGTAGGGCTGTATGTTCTGGGTTAAGTTTATCATCCGATTGTATACTAAATAGGTTTGGTGTTACTGAAGAAAACTGCCATAGACCGTGGCGTAAGTCAGGTACAACACCCATACTAAACCAAAAATCGGTACCAAGAATCAACGGATCTGGTACGGAAGGAATCACCAGAACTTTTATGCAGACAACTTTATTTTGTAATTTAATTGGTAAATTATAAGTGCCACTAATGTTACACATTTGACCATTAGCAACGCGGCATGCTTGAATGTTACTAGTTTGAAGTTTTATATTTAATTTACGGAGCTTGTCGTAACCAGCTTGGCCTAATATTGTGTGGGAGGCTCCACTATCAAGCAAACCGAGCATGGATATTCCATAGATGTCCACTTCGAGATAAGGACGTTCGTCGTCTATAACATTCGCCAAAACAAAATTAAGGGTGGCTTTAATAGTAGGGTTAAGATCGTTGTTGGGGTTATTTTTCTTGGACAGGTCGATCGGATTCGGGGTTGACACAGAGCGCGCAGACCGATCTATCGGCGGCCCAATTGTCCGTTTCCCGAACACTGGGGACAATTTCGTACGGTATAGTTGGCAGTACCGCATTTAAAGCAGCGTAACTTTCTTGGTTGAGGGCATAATCGAAATGGGTGCCCTTCTTTGTCGCAATTCCAACACTTAATTGCAAACAAGTTCGGTTGGACCTGGTTCACCGATTGAATTGGTGTCTCAGAAAACTCATAATTTAAAAATGGATTGGTATTGTTCACGTTAGTATTAACAAAAGCATAGCCGGGACTACTGTCCTCGATTTGACACAAAACAGCTTTGTGTTTCGATTTATGGTAAGCTAAATCAGGTTCAAGTAAACCTTGTGAATTTGACGGGGGTGGGCGGTATTGCCTTGCCCTCAAGTGGGTTTCCTCAAGAGTTTGCCCTAACTGGGATAACTCCGCCATTGTCTTTATGGGGTGCAATGCCAATTGCGCTTGAATGTGCGGCAACAAATTACGTTTAATTAATTGGATTCTACTATTTTCGGGAGGAGGGTGACGCAAACGACTAAACATATTTTCCATCACCGAAATAAATATAACAATTCTTTCATCGGGGCCTTGCGTCCGTGATCGAATTTCTTCTTGAAGGATGAATTCATAATCATAAGGTAGAAAAGCTTGACGTAATCTAGTTTCTAAGTCTTGCCATGAATTAATGGTATGTTTATTCGCCCTATACCATATAAGTGCTTGCCCTTGAAGCAATTCGATTACCGAATTGAAAACATGGTGTTTTGATACACCGCGCGAGTCGCATAGTTCTTCCACGCGCTGTAGAAAATCGTTCATACTAGTAGAGCCGTCAAAAGTGCAATTCCATTTGTACAATGGAAGGCAATTCTTATTTACATCCGAAAAATTTCTCCGTCGGACTAGAGTGAGAAATCCGTTCTGTCTCAATAAACGGATTATCGTCATTTAAATTTATGTTATTATTGTGCGTTACTTCAGGCAATAATAAATTGGGTTGATCTAAAACATGACCCGAAGTATGCGGGATGTCTAAGTCCATTAACGACATTTCGCCTTGATCTGAAATTGTTGACACTTGCCTAACAATAGCGGCTTTATTCTGAATTTCAGTTAAAAGTTTATTAGACTTAAGCATTTGTTTGTAAGTTCATTTTTCCGAATTATTTCATCTTCATTAGAAGAAGTAATTCGTTGCAACCGGTTATCAATATGTGAAAGTCGTGTAGATATGCGTTTTGATTCATTAGAATGGTTAGAATAATTAAAATTGTTTAAGTCATTATCTAGATTATTAAGCTTGGCTAAACAAATAGCAAGCTCTGTACCAGGTATAATATTTAAATTTTCATTAGGCACTAATTCACACGTGACACTTACTTGTAGTAAGTCTCTTAATAATTTACGTTTATCTTCTACATTGGCTTTGGTTAAACAAAGACCGCGTATTCTCAATTCATACGAAATTTCATCAGATAATAGTCGATTTACGTCCATATCGATTAACAAAATTCAACACTTCAATTCAAAACAAATGTTCTGATTAGCAACCAGCGATATAAATCAGAAACAAAACAAGCCTGCACGTTGGGCGCCAAAATGTGACGCTACAAAACAACACAACACAGGGACGTACTCGATATAGTTCAATACTAATCACAAAAGAGGAACGGCCAAATAATACCTTTCCGGGTAGTCGGAGTCAACAGCTTCCATATGCCCTGGACCAACCCAGTACTGAGGCCGGGGTGGGGTAGACCATAAACAACCAGCCAAATGAGCGCCACCTAAATCTATAACAGCTGTACTCCGACGGGACTGAAATAGGAAATCCTCACGCTTACCTGTAACACCCAAATCAGCAAAATTCTCCTCACACCTCACACTCGAGTAATACAAAACTATCTTTTACATACAGTATTGACACTTTACTACAAACATATAATATATTTATAACAACAGTAAACATATAAAAGGCTCCAATTACCCACCCACTTGTTATGGTGTAATTTCCAATAAACAAACAGCAAATAACCTGATTGTATAACTCTTACTGCTACTTTTACTATTATATTTAACGCAATTCAGCCAACCTATTGAAACAAATCTGCGCCAAGATGGCAGAACAGAATGACTATTAAATAATGTTAAGGTTGGTATACCAGGATCCTCGAGATTGACCCTTGAACGCTGAGGGCATTGGTATAAACTACAATTATACCTATAATGATCGGTGCATTGGCTAAACTTCACACACGTGTTAAAATTGTGAATAATGTAAATTACAAATTAGTAAATCTGAACCCACCCTATAATAAATGTGTAAACAAAACAGTCTTCAGTAAAGTGTTATTAAATGTAAAAAAGAAAAAAATCTTCAACAAGCAATATCAACCAGACGGTTGCAGTAGAAAATTAAATGTGGAACGACTCACCCACAGCTGCACTAGTCGTTGTAAGCTGATCTTAGCATAAGCCAACTAAGGGTTGCGACGGCAAAATAACGACTGGAGCTATTATTGGGGCTAAGCTGAAAACTGCAGATCGAGACTGAAAACTGCAAACTGGGATTTGAAGACTTAGAACTTGGAACTTGGCACTTGGAACTTGGAACCCTAAAATTTATAACCTATAACTTCCATTAATATATTCACGACTTCTTACCGGTCAATTCCGGGTCCAGTACAAAACAACAAACGAAAAATGTACAAGTGGTCACCAAATACAACGGTCGAGGATTCACTTTAGATCTACAATAGCATAAAAGTTATCTTTTGAAAATTCTTCGATACTTACGAATCGCCGAAATCCCAATAAGGAAATAAGAAAATTATTTCAAATCACAACGAATAATTTCCTTCAATTAATCCGCCAAAACCCTTTCAATAAAGGAGGAAATACAACGTTCCAACGGCGTAATTAAAATTGCTCGATTCGAATCAAGAGTGTAATCAAGAGTATTGTGTTGAGACCATCAAAGCTAGTCCGGGAACCGGTACCTGATAACACGGCGTGCTATCACTATTCGAATTCATACAATCTAATTTGGAAAGAATATACTTTTGAAGTACACTGCTAAATGCAAATGTCGTTATGAAAATTACGACCGTAACATTAGTGTTAAATTTGTCATTAAATTTTGCAGCGTCGGTATATCCATTACCTCACCTTCGTTTTCTCTATTAGGCATATTGAACTATCGTAATATTTATAACCACTATTTAGTCTAATTATAGCATAAGGTCATAAACCTCACAACTTACGTAAACACGATTCAATCCCAGCCAGGTGGTCTGATAGCCGTTTGTTTTTTGAAGGTCAACGTCCCTTTGCTTGTAAATACATCATATTTCGGATATTACAGTTGTCCTGTGAATTTTTCATCTCGGTGCTAAAATATGCTGCAACAATAAACAACCTACCACTGGTCGACTGTCACTATCCGGTGCTTAAGGAAAGCGTTTTTCTTTCTTTCTCTATCTTCAATAGAATAAGTTTTACCTGTTCCAGGATGATGTATTATAATTTGCCCGTAAAAGATATTCGAAACTCGCCCTTGTACCAGCTCCACGTGGGTGCCAAAATGCGATGAAACTCTTAGGTTATATTAATGCGTAGAGTCGTGACTGATACATTGAGTTTGCTTTTTCTTCACGGTAAATTACTGGATTTTAATAACAAACTTTGCGGTAATGGTAGTTTAATAATACTTCACATAGAAACATTACAAGTATGCATAAAATAAACAAATTAAAATTCAATTGCATAAAACCGTCAATTTCTTACTTGCCGCTTTAAGGTCCGCATACCCACTGTCCCTCACCTCACACCAAAAACCCCACTTCAATTTACGATCGCAGTGGCGCACACACAAAAACAGTGTCGTAACTGACCGCACCACAACTTGGTTTATATACCACATAGTTCAAAATAAAAGTGAATTAATTTTTGGTAATATATTACAGTTATATAATGTACCACTAAATCTTTCCTTCATATTATTTTTTTTTCAATTAGTTATATTTATAACTGACCTTAAAATATCTTGATTAATTGCTTTAAATATATAAAGAATTCCAATTTACGTAAATAATTTTTTTTCTTAAAATATAAATAAATATTCTATCTTAAAATATAAAAAAATAAAATGGAAGCATATTTAAAAGCAGGTTATTTACTAATAGAGGAGCTTGAGTATGAACTTTACATAAGGTCCATTAGTTCAAAAAAGAGAACTATGGAGGATAAAAGAAAACTTTTGGCTCGTCAATTAAGAATTGAATTAAATAAACCACCCCCACATAAAGAACTATCTCAATATACTATAACTTTTGAGCAAGATAGTGAGCAAATAACTAATACTATAAATTCAATTACGAATTTAATAGAAGAATTTGATGGTGTTGTTAAAGATTCACTTTATAAAAGAATAATGTCTCGTCTGGCGCATGTATGTGGCAGAATAAACCGATTAACTATTCCTGATAATGATAATGAAGTTGTAACAACTTTTAAAAATGAAAGTTATTCAACTGCACTTTTGTTAGATGCAGAACTTCATGAAAAATAGACAAATATGAAATTACTACCGGTAAAATTAATGTACCTTTAACAAATACTACCCCACAATAAATGTTCATCCACCAACAGTAACTTATATATCTAATCCTACTCCAATTTCTTCTTGGTCAATAAAGTTTAATGGTAAACCAGACACAGTCTTTGAATTTTTAGAAAGAGTATCTGAATTAGCTGAAACCAGAAATGTTTCACTACAAGATCTGTTTTCGTCTGCGATGGAATTGTTTGACGGAGATGCAATTGTGTGGTATAGGAAATAAAACACTCTGTAACAGATTGGAACTCTTTAATAACTCGTTTAAAACAAGATTTTCTACCTCCTAACATAGAAACTATTTTATGGGACGAAATAAGACTTAGAAAACAAAAGACGAATGAAGCAGTGACTATCTATATAATGAAAATGCAGAATTTATTCCGCAGATTTCAAAATTACCTTTAGAATCAACGAGAATACAAATTATTTCACAAAATCTATTACCTGATTTTATTACACCACTTTCTATAATTTTACCTACAATTAATACTATCTCAGATCTCGTTACAGCTACAAAAAGATTAGAAGAATCTTTTCGTATAAAAAATCAACTTATATCTAATAATAACTCATTTAAACCAACTACCTCTGTTTCACTACAAAACAAAAATTCTTTTCCACAAAATCTTTATACACAAAAATTTCAAGAAAGTAAACCGAAAACTTGGACATACAACAATAAACCTAAAATACAAAATTCTTCGTCTCAATTAAATGCCATACAATATAATACGATTCCAAAAATTCAAACACAACCACAAACCACAATAAATAAAAATATAAATACAAATTTACCTACTTTCCCTTCAACTCAAAATACAAGTTATTTCTCAAATACCTATAGACATACCACAAGTAAATGTTGGAACTGTTTAAAATCAGATCACACATACCCTAATTGTAATATTAAAAGAAAAATTTTCTGCTACAGATGTGGCATTCCTAATGTAAAATATCCACATGTCCCGTTTGCTCAAAAACGAATAAAAAGTACAGGACATATAGCCAACCCTGTACTGATATATCTATGGCTACCCAAAATTATCTTAAACCAAATAAAATTGTCTCTACCTCTATTTTTCTAAAAACAAATGACTACACTACCTTATACAAATCTTACTTTACCTTATACAAAACCTACCTTACCTTTAAAAATAAATCAATGTTATAAAAATAAAAATTATAACATTACAAATTTGTCTAAGAAAAATTACCTTAACTTACATAAAATTTCTCAAAACAATGATAACTGGTCAAAATGGTTGACTACTGTTAGAAATTTCTATAAATCAAAACACATTCAATAGAAACTTATAATTTAATTACAAAACATTTAGATACTAGACCATATCTTAAAGTAAAATTATTAGACATTTTATAACTGCACTTTTCGATTCGGAAGTAACATTTCTGTTATAGGATCTCTAGGCATACCTATAATAAAACCTTAAATCTAAAAATATTTCCTTTAACTACACATAAATTATTAACTGCAGATGGCACTCCACAAAATATTTCTGGTACTTTAGACTTGCCTATTTTCATTGGTGACACATGTTGTTTCATTACTTGTTTAGTCGTTCCTGCACTACCTCACTCATTTATTTTTGGTTCGGATTTTGCGAAAAAGTTTGAACTATCTATTAATTTTAAAAATAATTCCTGGGATGTTCACACATCTACAAATATACCTATACCTGTGGAAAAAATTCCTTTAAAAAATTTAGATAAACATAAACTTTGCACGTTAGACGATTTACTTCCTACACAATTACCTAAAGCAAAACAAATAGTAGATTCCTTTAATTTAATTGCAAGCACTGATACAAATATAGGTCGCACTGATAAAATTTATATGAATATTGACACTGGTGACCACAAACCTATCAGAAAGCGTCCGCCCAATGTCCCCATATATGTCAAAAATATTGAATGAAAAATTAGATGAAATGTTAGAGCTGGGTGTAATTGAAAATGTACCTCACCTTGGTGTTCTCCTATCTTACTAGTTAAAAATCTTCTGGTGACTATAGAGTTTGTTTTGATGGAAGAGCTCTAAATGAAATAACTACCCACGATAGCTACCCCATGCCTAATGTAGACCGAATTTTGAATTTGCTAAGAGGTGCTACATACATTTCTAGTCTTGATTTAAGACATAGCTTTTGGCAGCTACCTTTAACTACAGAGTCTAAGGACAAAACAGCCTTTAGTGTAATCTCCAGAGGCCAATTTAGGTTCGTTACAGTTCCTTCGGTTTAAGAAACTCTGCTCAAACACAACAACGTCTCGTTGATACTATTTTTGGACCGGAGTTGGAACCCCATATTTTCTGTTACCTCGACGATATTATAGTCATATCTTCAACATTTTCTGAACACATTAAATTATTAGAAACAGTTCGTGACCGTCTAAAAGAAGCAAATTTAACTATAAATCTCAAAAATGTGAGTTTTTAAAAACATTAAAATTCCTAGGATACATTGTTGGTTCAAATTCTATTAGAACAGATGCAGAAAAATTTCAGCAATGACTAACTATCCAAGACCTAAAACAACCACACAAATTAAACGTTTTGTTGGCATGGTTAGTTGGTATAGAAGGTTTATAAAATCATTTTCTACCCTTATGTCTCCTATTAATGATCTGTTAAAGGCAAAAGAAAAAACAACCAATAGTTTGGAATTCCGAGGCTGAGTCAGCTTTTCTAAAATAAAACAAATCCTAGTATCTGAGCCTATCTTATCTCAACCTGATTTCAGTCAACCATTCACGATAGAAGCTGATGCATCAAATACTGGTTTAGGAGGAGTTCTATTACAAAATCTAAATGGTGAAGATCACATTATCTCTTACGTAAGCAGATCACTTACACGTTCTGAACGAAATTACTCCGTTACAGAACGCGAATGTCTCTCAGTTATTTTTCTATAGAAAAATTCCGTCCGTGGATAGAAGGAACAAAATTCACAGTCATAACAGATCATCACAGTCTGTTATGGCTCAATAATATCCAAAATCCTTCTGGGAAACTGGCAAGATGGGCCACCCGTTTAAGACAACATACCTTCGATTTAATTCACCGTAAAGGCAAGTTACATGTAATACCTGATTCCTTAGTCGATCAACACAAGATAACACAGTAAATTTAAATACCTTAGAAATAGATTTAGCTAACATAGATGATTACTATGTATCTTTAAAAAATAAAATTACAATTTCTCCAGATACCTATCCGCAATGGAAAATAGAAAATGGTTTGTTATACAAATTCCTACCTTCAAATTTACCGTTAACTACGAATATAAATAATTGGAAAATCCTAGTACCTATTAAACAAAGAAATGAAGTAATTTCTACTTGTCATGATCCACCTACTGCTGGACATTTTGGATTTTATAAGACACTAGCTAGACTTCAAGAAAATTACTACTGACCTAAAATGAAATATGATGTCATGAGGTATTGTAAAAATTGTTTAATATGTGGAGCACAAAAAGCATCGAATATGAAACCATTGGGTTTAGCAGGTAAAGAAAAAGATGTTACATTTCAGTTTCACACAATTGCTTTAGACCTCATGGAACCCCTTCCTAGGTCAAAACAAGGACACAAGTGGTTACTTGTAGTAGGAGACTGGTTTTCTAAATTCACTTTATTATTTCCTTTACGTAGTGCTACCGCAACAAATATCGAAAACATATCAAAATAAAGTATTTCTGACCTACGGGGTACCTAAATTTATAATATGTGATAATGGATCACAACTATCTGGAAACATTTTAAAATTTAATTGCCAAATATAATGTTGAAAAAATATGGTACACTGCAGTATATTCCCCACAATGTAATTTTGTAGAACGAATAAATAAAACTGTAGGTACGGCGATTAGATCATATGTCGAAAAACACAACATGTGGGATGAGAATATAGCAAAAATTTGGTATGCTATAAATTCAACAAAACATGAGGTGACAGGTTTTTCGCCAAATTTTTTAAATTTTGGTAGACATGTACCTATTTCAGGAAAGTTTTATTATTCGTCTTATAAACCCTCTGATGACGTAGATATAGTTCCTGAAGATAGGATAGCATATTCTACCGACCGACAAGGTCTTTTTAATCTCTTCAAAGATGTAAAAAATGGATTATATCTTGCCTATAAAAAAATGTCTAGTCGTTACAATTTACGACGTAGACCATTTACTTTCAATGTAGGTGATACAGTTTGGAGATCAAACAAAGTATTGTCTAGTGCCGCTGATGCCTTTACTGCAAAACTTGCACCTAAATATATTTTATGTACAGTTAATAAAAAAATATCTAACCTAATTTATAATCTTACTAACCCAGATGGGTCAAAGACAAATAACTGGCACATAAAAGATTTAAAGCCGTATACAGGCACTGATATAAATTTAGTAAATTTTCTAAATATACCTACCTTAACTTAAATATTACTAAACATAAATTTTCTTAACAAATTTTTTTTTGTTGTTACATTACACATATTTGATGTAAATTTTTTTCTTTTGATGACATATCATATCTAGCCCCCCACACTTACATACATAACTGGTTTACAACAGCTATGCCCTCCTTATACCCCCTCATTGTTTTTTTTCTTACAAATTTTTTGTTTTATTTCTAATCCTTTTTACCCATGTTGAGTGGTTTAGTCCTTACCAATTTTGACTTCACTGATTTTTGACTTTACCAATTTTACTTCCCTTTGGGACGTGTGATACGCGTTAGATATCCCACCACTCAAACATAATCCTTTCACTCAAACATAATCCTTTCACTCAAACATAATCCTTTCACTCAAACATAATCCTTTCACTCAAACATAATCCTTTTCACTCAAACATAATCCTTTTCACTCAAACATGATCCCTTTCACTCAAACATGATCCTTTTCACTCAAACACAAGTTTTTTTTTCCCCAAACATAATTTTTTTTCTCAAACGTAATTTTTCTTCTTCTCTCAAACATTTTTTCTCAAACATACATTTTCTCTCAAATTTTTTTCTCCTTTCCAATTACCTTTTTATTTTCTTTTAATGAGTCTTTGATTTTAATCCACTTTTGGATTTCATAAAAAAAATATATCTTCATATATTTTTTTTTCTTTTGTTCCGGGGCAGTGTAACATGTCATTTTACCTATGGTAAATGCCACGTTACAGCTTTAGTTATTTCTCTCTTTAAACCTCACCTTTTTACCTAGAAAAGTCCATCGAACCCTAATTTACACTTTACTTCTAATAGATAAGTTATAATCACAGAACATAGGAAGGTATGAGTATTTCGTAAAGTACCGTGTTTTGTTTCCAATATTTATACCTGTTAGTAAAGTGGCCTATAATCCAGTGTTCTTGATATTTATTTTCATAGTTTAATTTTGCTAAAGAATTCTGTGGTCTTTCCTTTCCTTATAACTTCAAATTCCCCTCTCTGGTAATTAAAACAGATGTTTGCATGTCAAAGCGTACTGGCAAAAGTTTTCATTTCTTGTCTGGGTTCTGTGCACAACAGGTCGTCTTAAATTCAAGGTGACAAAAATTGACCATGAGGTCGAAACAAGTATGTATTCCTTTATTAAATAATTAACTAATAGTCATCTAAATATTATTACAGATGTCTAGCTTAGCGTTTTCCTTACCTCAATAAACTACAAATCCCACCGGATTACTTTTCCGATGGTAAGAATTAAATAGATACATTTTAAATTCCTTTACATTTGTTATAGCGTGTTTAATTAATGCACGTGTTATATTTCAGGGTCGTTCTCTACCCTCATGTCTTCATACCTATATTTAAGTTCTGCTATGATGCAAATTTGCTTTGCTGTCGTTTTTTAAAGGAGATGACAATGCCGTTGTATTTTTGATTTACATTACCTCAACATGCAAATTTTAGTTTGGTTAAATATTTCTCTTAAAATAATGGATCTATGAAGTTACACACAAAATTCTACCTCATCATTTGCCGTCGATGCTACCTGGGACTCCTACAGTTTGTACACCTTTAATTGGGATTTCCACAGATGGTCAGTTCAAGGAATTTTACGGTAACAACACTTGTTTTACGATGCACGTGTCAGGTATGACAAACTAAAGTAATATTTATCCATGCAAAATTAAAGTGAACTGATTTCTACAAATATTAAATTTTCTTTTCATTTTTCATTTGTAAAACGTACTAATATTACAGACAATTTATCTACTATTTGCAATATTTAATTCCTAATTATACATAGTCGTACTGGACGATACTGTCCATATGTAAGCCACATGTTTCATGAAACTTATGGTAGTCAAGTTCATTCATTAACTTATTTACGCTTTTAAAAGCACAGTTACATTTTTTAGTTACATAAAACAAGTTTCATTATTTTTACTGATCTATTCTATTTCAAATGACTTCATAGAACTTTTATGATATTTTTGTTCAAAACTAAATATCTAACAAAATTTAATAAATACGATAATTGATTTGTCTATAGTTTTCTCTCAGTTATTGATGTTACAGTTATTAGTTCACCAATTCTCTTCCCCTCGAGATTTTAAGTTTCATGCAGCCTACGCAACCACGACGGTCGATGCTAGCTGTGCCAGAGCATAATTTTTTATGCTCTGTCGTACACCTATCCTTTAATAACGCCTGAAAAAGGGTAGGGTGCATAGTCTACTGACAATTGTAAGTTACTCATGTTTATTTTTATTAAGTACTATGTTAAAAGAAATCGTTTTTATAAAGGAATTGGCCTGTATCATAGGAAAATATATTGAAGCTACATAAAGTAATATTTTAAAATCTTCATAATTATTTTAATTCACTAAATTAAATTCATAAAATAATTTGGGTGCTTGAATATGTAAGATTATGGAGGTAATTAATAAGTGTATTAAAATGTAAATTTTTAAAATAGTTTTATATCACTTTAAAATATACTGGATATTATTATGTGAATAGTTACAACTAGTAGTTGGAATTTTACTATCTCATCTAATTCAACATTTAAATTTGCATATTTTACTATGTAATATAACTCATAAATTAAATTGAGCACCAGAATATATACAATCAGCCAAAATTACTGGGTGATAAAATTTTTTATAGCTGCTATCTACTTCATCAGTTATGAATTTAAATGCTTTATAATTTATAATGTGCAATCTCGTATAGAATGGAAGGTCACAGATAGGAGAAACAGATTTATGATACTTATCAATTTGTTTTACAGTATTACTTTTTTCTCCTTACTCTTTTCTAGCATTGAGTTTACAGCAATATTGCAACTACATCAAATTCTATTAATTGTTTATAATACACAGATGTTCGTTGAAACAAACAAATAATCTGGCAAATACATCAGCTAATATTGGCTAATAAACTCCAGATCTACAATTAATAAACACATTTTTTACAAGATCGTATAGGTCACTATAAATACAGTGTACTAATAAAATCACATATTTACAAAATCATAAAACAACTATAATAAAACTCTCAAAGTTATACATATATAATGGATACTCATCTTGATTGTGAAAGGTTTAGCATGAAATTCTCTGTGGTTCATAAGATCGATGGTCAATATTCAACAATATGGTGATAACCAAAATTAAAATTATAACATTCTCGTTGGCCGATTTATTTAAGGAATAATTCTATGCATCACAAACCCAGACCCATCTATGCTTTTGGAGAATTTCAAATTAGAAGTGGCCCTGCTTCTTTTCTTGAATGGTTGTTATTGAAACTGCAAAATGCAACAAAATGAAGACTTAAAAACACTATCTATTACAATTGTTATTCAAACTTTCTCTTGAAAATTTGGAAATAATACCCTTGGGTGGATCAGTTTTAGTAATAATATTTTAGCATGAAAAGCAAATATTATGGCAACTATTTTTATTCAGGTACAGATAGATGGGTAAAACGTTTCAAAAGTAGTTTTGCCAAAAAATGACAAAAAGATGTTAACATGAGATTTTTTGAGTGAAAATAATTCGTGGTCAAGCAGGGGTAAAAATAATGGCTGAGGTAATTTAGAAAACTCTGGGGGAGGCTATGGCTAGCTGGGGGTGTGGTCAGCAGATGCATGAGCAAAGGGAAAGGATTAGTGAAATTAAGGTTAATTTTATTACAAGAAAGTTAGCGCCACCTAAACAGGAAAAATAGTAAAGAAAGGGGTATTAGGAACCCCTACCAACAGGGCAAAAACTTACAATAAAATTAGCTAGTTTTTACAATCAAAAAGAAATAAGGAAGTATACATTAAAATTTTACAAATCTTTATCAGTATTAATCTGTCATAAAACAACTTTATCTAACACCAAAATAGCAATAACCTGCATTAAAATTAATGGACACTAGTTACAGAACAAACTATCAAACTCTTAAACAAACACAAAAATTCAACATAAAATTTACACAAGTCTTCAATTTTCTATACAAATAGTTCACCAATTTAAATATGCTCCTTACCTGTGAGTCATACCCAGCTGCAACTTTCAATTTTGACCATGTTGATTCCTAAATTCTTATTTATTAAATGATTTCAAACCCAAATAAAAAATACAAAGACCATAATTTTAATAGCCTTAATACTTTCATAGAAGAAAAATACTTATGCATATGTGGTAAAATATTCAGAACAGAAAACATGATTCTAATAAATAAACAATTTTTTGTGCAATTGTTCATCATCATTAGGTCTTCAGTCCTAGAACTGGTTAGACGCGTACCATCATTGTTCCCTATTCTGAGCTAACCTACAGATTTCCCTGAAATATGCACAGTTTGCATCTATAACTGTCTGATCTAGGTCTACATCTACCTCTTTTTTCCTATCTCTGCTTGTAATATATCACATACTATTCCCCAAAAATGCCTTAGAACGTATTCCGCCCTACTATTTCTCTTTTTCCCCAGATATCCTTGTTCCCCTACTATTTCTGTAACTTATTTGTTATTATTTTTGTCTGTCCACGCTATCGTCCTCATACATCTGAAGCACAGCATTTCAAAAGGCTGCTACCGTTTTTCTGTCTGCGTTTCAGACTGCCCGTATTTCCTAGGCATACTGTGCTGTGCTACACACATATGCTTTCAACAATTTTCTTCTTATTCTATGTTTGTTGTCTTTCCTCATAGGCGCTGTTCTTTCTTGTTAGATGCAGTTTGATCACTTTCTATTGTTTTACAGTTACATGCCCTATTTCTCCGACCTTCAATGGTTGTGAAGGGAGGTAAGCAGCCTGTGGCTGCCAAGTTCCCCCTACACTTAACCATTTGGCGATTTAATATATTTTCCAATTTATCTTTTCGCACAGTCAACATTAGTTGCAGGTATTTCGCAACCAACAACTAGTTGTTTATACTAATCATCAGATTTATCTGCGCTTATTTTTCGTCATTAGGTTTGCCGTCTCAAAACTGGTTGGACACGCACCTGCACTTATTTATATTCTGAGCTAGCCTACATAGTTCCCTGAAATTCTCACACAGCATGTGTATTCAGCTCGTTCCCTTTCTATTGTTTTCTAATTTTATACCCTATTTTACCGAGATTCAGTGAAGGAGGTTAAGCAACCTGTGGCTACCAAGATCCCCCAACACTTAGACATTTGCCGAAATAATGGTTTTCCAGTAAATCCATTCACACACTTAACATTATTCGAGAATATTGCCCAACCAATTCTTGTAGTTACTTATAATAATCATCATGTTTAAGCACAGTTATCTTTTCGTCATTAGTTTATCCATCTTGGGATTGGTTGGATGCGTACCTCCATTGATTTCTATTCTGGGCTAGCCTACATCTCCCTGAAACCTCTACAGCCTTCATCTTTTACTATCTGTGTGCAGTAGTCTAGTCTAGGTCTGCCTCGTCTTCTCTTTTTCCTATCTCTGCTTCTAATATATTCCGCACTATTCCCTCATGCCGTAGTATGTGGCCTATCATCCTATCTCTCCTATTTTTACCGTTTTCCACATATTTCTTTCGTCCCCTACCATTTTAGTACCTCTTCGTTCTTAACTTTGTCTGTCCATGATATCTTCATCATACGCCTGTAGCACCACATTTCAAAGGCTTCTACCTTTTTCTTGTCCGCTTCTCCTACTGTCCAGGCTTCACAGCCGTACAGTGCTGTGCTCCACACATATGTTTTAAGCAATCTTTTCCTTGTTTCTATGTTTGTGGTCTTTGAGCACAGTAGTTGCTTTTCTTGTTAAATGTAGCACGACCTTGTGCTAATCTTTGTTTTATATCTTTTGTGCTTTTCCCATCTTGCGTTATTTGGCTTCCTAGGTAGCAGAAATCCTTAACCTCTTGTAAGTTCGTGTTAGATACTTGTATTCTTGTTTTGATTTATTTTCCCCACCTTTGCAAACTAGAACTTTAGTTTTAGTTTTGTTAATTTTCATACCGTATCTCTCTGTCAGAACCGTTTCCATTTCATTAAGAGCAGCTTCTAACTCTTCCTTGCTAGACGCTAATACCGCTATATCATCTGCAAATCTAAGCATATCAATTTTTGTCCCTGCATAGTAATTCCAAATGTCTTCCTGCATTTGACAGTATTCATTGCCTCTTCTATGTACAAGTTAAAGATCAATGGGGATAGGGCACATCCCTGTCTCACCCCTTTCCTAATGTTTACTTCTCTACGTTCCTGCTCTAATTCTATTACTGCTGTTTGCTCTTTGTATAAGCTATGTACTATTCGTCTATCCCTATAACTCATTCCAATCTTTTGAGTATTTCAAACATTTTTTCCAATTTACATTGTCGAATGCTTTTTCCAGATCTACAAACCCTATATACATGCTTTCCCTTTTCTATTGTTTCTCCATTATCACTCTCAGAGCTAAAATAGCCTCCCGCGTTCCCTGTTTCGCCTAAACCCAAATTGGTCTTCTCCTAGTATTTCTTCAGCTCGTTTTTCCATTCGTCTTTGCACAATTCTAGTTAATATTTTTGACACGTGTGCTGTCAAACTTATTGTACGAAAATTTTCACATCTATCCGCGCCTTTATTTTTTGGTATAGTTACTATGATGCTACGTTTGAAATCTTTGGGTATCTCGCCTGTCTCATACATATAGCTTACAAGTTGGAAGAGACGTTCTGTTACTGCTTGTCCAGCGGCCTTTAGAGTTTCTGCTTGCACCTTATCTGTACCCGGCGCCTTACCATTTTTCAGACTCTTTAATGCTAATTCAAACTCGTCTCAAGTATAGGATATCCCAAGTCATCATTTTCAATGTCTGATTCCTGTTCTAATGCAGTTAGTTCCTCTCCTGCATATAAATTCTCTATATATTCTTGCCATCTACTCACTTTCTCTACGTTTTCTATAATGACGTTTCCTTGTGCGTCCCTTATATTTTTACTATACGGTTTTATATCCTAAAATTCATTCTAATTAATTTGTATGCTTCGTCTGCCTTTCCTATTTCCATCTTTGTTTGTACCTCTTTGCACTTTTCATCAATCCATTGTTCTTTAGCTTTCCTGCATTTTCGAATAATTTCCCATTTTATGGCTTTGTATCTTTGTTTTCCTGTTTCGTCTGATTTATTTTGTATTTTCGTCTTTCTTCTATTAAATTCACGATATCCTTTGTTATCCATGGTTTCTTATTTTCTTTTGTGTATACCCCAGAATATCTCTGGCCGCCATGTCTAGGCTGGATTTAATGTTATTCCATTCTGTTTCTACTTCCTTAGTTTCAGATATTTTCCGATATCATTCAGCAATTCATTTGACTTTTTCGAATCTTACTTGAATATCTTTATCTTTAGTTTCTCTAAGTCCAAGTGCCTTTTCCGTTCCTTTTTCAGATTTTTAAATTTAAGCGCGGCCTTCATAATTACGATGTTGTGGTCAGTATCTATATCTGCTTCTGGGTAGCTTCTACAGTCTTTTACTTGATTCCTAAACCGTTGTCTAACAAGAATGTAATCTATTTGATATCTTCCTATATCTCCTGGCATCTTCCACGTATATCGTCTTCTAGCATGATGTTGAAATAATGTGTTTGTGATGATTAAATTGTTCTTGTCGCAAAATTCTACCAGCCTATTTCCCTGTCGTTTCTCGTACCTAAACCAAATAAACCTACTACCGCTCCTTCCCTACCCTCACCTACCACGGCATTAAAATCCCCCGTAATTATTAAATTTTCATGTCCTTTTACGTATCTTAATATGTCTTCGATATCTTTGTAGATGGCTTCTACCTCTTCGTCACTGTAGCTAGAGGTGGGCATGTATACTTGTATTATTACTGTGTTTACCGGTTTAGATTCTAATCTAACCATGAGTACTCTTTCGTTCTTTTGTAAGTAATTTTCTACACAGTATCCTATCTTTTTCCGCATAACTATCCCCACACCCAAATTTCCTTCCTCTGCTCCTGTATGAATTACCCTGAAGTCTCCACTCCAAAATCCCCGCCTCTGGCCACCGAACTTCGCTGATCCCTACTATGTCTAGTGATAACCTATTCATTTCGATTTTTAGGTTCTCTAGCTTACCTACTTGCTTCATACTTCTAACATTCCACGCTCCGACTCGCAGAATGTTCCCTACTCTTATTTTTAACTTTCCGATCGCATCCTCCGAAGTAGTCCCCTCCCGGAGATCCGAATGGGGGACTATTTTAACTCCGGAATCTTTTACCCCAGAGAATGCCATCATGTTTGTATCAATTTAAGTACGCTGTGTGCTTGGGTGCAATTGTTACAAAACTAAATTAATAGGAAACTTAAATAATATTGAATTTTATGCAAAAATAAACATACGCGGTGTACAACGTGCACACTTCGTTTGCGAACTTCCCCTGGAATAAGTAGGTTAATTCGTGCCCCACTGTTGGGTTGACAAAATTCTCTGAAACTATCTGAAAACGAAGTCCCAGGAATGGGCCGCCATTATTACTATGAACTTCTCCTTGGTTAGCCCTACCAATTATCTAAAATAAATTCAAACCCCACAGTTGAGTTGTCATAAATACTCTGAAGTCTACCTGGAACAAGTAGGACGCCAAACCTCCAGCTTTTTGCTCTGCTTCCTCAGGGATATTCGCCATGGCTGCTCAGTTGCTCTCTGAAAATACTACTCTACTATTCAAAGAAAGAAAATTCGACTACCAAAATTACATCACACTTTATTGTAACATCAAATAACTACCCAAAAATCTTTGTCTTAACATTCTTAATTCACACTTCGGATATTTAACAACCATCTTCAATTTTAAATGAAGTCATTTTAAAATATAATAATTTCAAAATTTGTCTATTTACATCTATAATTATTAAAAGTAACTGGGCTCATCCCTAAATATTGTTTTAAAAACCCCAGGTCTAATACGAGCTCATAGTAAAAACCTTTCTATACCTAAGTGCTAATTATTGCACTGAAAAATTACCAAAAAGCCGTTTACTTTGTACAAAAGCCAATATTACACACTGATTTTATAATACATAATTTTACCTAAATATATTTTCAAATAATTCCTTATCAAAGGTAAATAATCAATTATTATGTCCATAAAATTCAACGAAATCCACCCAAAAAGCACAAAATGTCATACCACCAAACAATCACAACAGTTAAAAGTTTTATAAAATTCAGTTACCTGGAATGTAGCACAACCAGATCGCTGCCCAAAACCATCTCTGACGTGGTCCTCCTTAATGACTGCATGCACAGGAATCACCCCCCAACTTAACTCCCACCATCAGGAACAGCAATCCTCTACCCAGATCTCTCTGCATCCAATGTACGGTACTTCCAAACTAACGTACATCCGCTACTGGTCCATCAACATCAACTACTCCATGTCAGTGTACAACAAGCACCTCCAACCAAAAATAGGAAGACGTTTACTTACGTACATCAAGCTTCGCATTTCAAAATGTATTTTATACAATTCACGACCGCTATTTTAACCTTGCACTAACTTGTGCATATTTAATTTATTGTAATTAAACTCTCAAACTCATTTGCTTTTGTAGTTCGAAGCTTGGCTGAAGATTGAAAAAGAAAGAGCGTTTACTGCCTCCTTGGTTTATATAGACTAAAAATGCATCCCCCCCCCCCCGAATCGTTTCACACCACACCACTAAACACGCTTTCTCGGTCAACTTTGTTAAACGGTCTACCGATTCCACAAACCCATGCACACAACAACACCTAACCGTCGTTCAATTCTACAAATCCAGCCATTAACCTTCAGCTATTCAGGGTAAAATTGGCAGCTGTTTGGCAACCGTCTCGAAAATCTCAGAATTTTCAGTCACAAACAAACATTTTACTCCAAAACCCTCATTAAAATCTCCAATGGCTGTCAAATTCGTTGAAGTCTCCCCGTCTACTGGCACCAACACAAGCATCAAAACACGCCTCTCTCACATGCGTGTATACGATCACCTCTCTCTAACTTGCATCCAAAATGTTCTGTCCTTTGTATTGTAGCCTTTCTCAATTTTCTATGTCAGTTATCTGTTTCTTGTAGCCTTGTCTAACCCGTATGTGATATCTCCTTATCTTTATCCTTGCTGTTTACAAGTTCTATTCCACCCTACCAATCTACACTATCATCTTTGTTGTTCTTATATACACAGTCTAATAGTCCTACTCTGTCTGTAGCCTTCTACCATACTTCTCATTTCCCTTTTCAACCCGATGTCTTATGAAAATATGCTGCATCTCAGTCTTGCTTATTTACCTTTAAAATTTCCTTGTCTTACAGATGTTTCAAAGTCAATAACAATTAACCATATGATATTTTTCATTCCTTGCTACCTTATGCAAAACACAATCTTTCTCTTTATTTTATCGATTCATTTTTGTATGCAACCTTAAACAGCCTACCTAACATAGACCTGCTGATCATTTTTAACGATCTTTTTCCTAAAAACCTGGATATTTGTTTACAGGTTTCTAAATTAATACGCCGAATGTATTTACAACTAAACTTTACTAGAAATGTTTCGTTTGTTGTACGTTTTTTCTTAGAAATTCCTAACTGTTAACTTGTTTCTAGATGACACTTTTATATCTAATGCTATTATAACCTTTTGAAAAATTATAAATGTTCCAGCTTCATATTACCCTACACTAAGTTATGTACACAAATAGAATAATTACACTTTGAATATCCGTTACTTGATATCACTAACGAATTCACGTTCTTAAATTATTGATTTTCATGCCACGAAATGAAAAGCTTTTCTACTACTAACTTTGCATGGTACTTATATATTTAAATGCACGTGTTTACCTTATGTACTTACAATTCCTATATCTAATAATTGTAATTAATTTTTATCCTAACTCTAAAATGAAGCAAAATTAACCTTAAAGCTTATTTTAAAGTAATTAAAGTAATATCACCATCAGGTGGTAAGACACGAACACTACTAAGCGTGGAAGTACAAAGATTGATTCGAAACTACATCGTCGTTCTATAGATGGCTATACAAGAATGTCTGGCCTTTGAGATCGCCTGATGGCGATATTTCTTACTTTTGCCATATTACAAGAATTCGTTCGAAATTATATTAGTATAATAGCTTCGATTACTTCATAGGGTTGGAAACTAATTCGCTCTGAAGATGCTTAAGGAAGCTGAAACCGGCCGGTCAGTGGATATTTCCTCCCCTTATGAATTAATAAAGCCATTATTTTGTTAATGGTTATACAACTATCAGCCCGATTTGTATAGGTGAATAAAGCTCTTATTATTTTTATGAGTTTTATTCACAGATACATCTTATTTTTTATTGTTTTACACAATTCCTTATTGCGAACTGCAAATAACTAGTCTTTTTATTATTATGAATTGCCATTGGGGCAAGAAACGGGTGTCGCACGAGAAGGTTTGTTATTTTGCAAATAAATTTTGCTATAACATTCCGCAAATCTCAAAGGCCAGACATACATGTATAGCCATCTATAGAACGACGATGTAGTTTCGAATCAATCTTTGTACTTCCACGCTTAGTAGTGTTGGTGTTTTACCATCTGATGTGGATATTACTTACTTTTGCCATAGTACAAGGATTCCTTCAAAATTATATTAGTATAATAGCTTCGATTACTTCATAGGGTTGGAAACTAATTCGCTCTGAAGATGCTTAAGAAAGCTGAAACCGGCGGTCAGTGGATGTTTCCTCCCCTTATGAATTAATAAAGTTATTGTTTTGTTAATGGCTATACAACTATCAGCCCGATTTGTATAGGTGAATAAAGCTCTTATTATTTTTGTAAGAGTTTCATTCACAGATTCGTCTTATTTTTTATTGTTTTACACAATTCGTTATTGCGGACGGCAAATAACTAGTCTTATATATATATATATATATATATATATATATATATATATATTGCTGTGAAACCTCTTGAATTACCTGGTCTGTTGATTTTCTTCTGTTAATCGCCTCGGCTGCTCCTCTAGATAGCTTTCATCCTCATACATAAAAAAGCAAACACATTCCTACCACAAACATCAACGTCAACTCTATTTACATCAATATTCACAATACATTGAAATTTCAAAATTAATATTCAGCATAAATTTTAATATCGGAAAATTTCAAAATTAAATTTATTTTCATTTTAATGTGCATCCAGAATTAAAGTCCTTGTAGGATGCCTACTAATTACTATAACAATATATGCAGAGTACAAAGGAGCATCTACCACCCTTTACGTTAATTAACCAGGTTCGTCTAATTGAGCTCAAAGACATACCCATATTTTTATCATAATCCAGAACATCAATACTAAATACCCCTTTCTACTTAAACAAGCAAATTTCACCTTAAAATTAAAATATTATTGTTAGTACAATTTCACTACTGTCCATTTTAAATAAACAAATTAGAAAGTTATTCAACACACACCAACATCTCAAAGTTCAAACAAAATAGTATAATTTACCTGAAGGTTACTTGCACTCGTAGCTTCAATGTACATCGTCCCTTTTGTTAATCACACCATTCCAACTGGGTTATATTTACTTCTGATTCTCAACGCTTTAAAATTTTTCTCCATCACCATTCATCTAAAGTTGTTTCAGGGCTTTTCCGGAACTCCTCTGTGTATATCTGACCCTTGTTTCGTGGATCCAGACACGTTTATGCACCATTTAAGTATTAATACCCCCGAAAAATAACAAAGAAATTCATACTTCTTTCACCAAGATACGCCAAAACTGCCTACTTTTGTGTATTTATTTGTCATAGTAAATTTTACCAATTGGTACAGTGATACTAAACTTTATTACCTTGTATCTTCTTTTCTAAGTGCACTAACGTACATTCATTGTAGCACGTAAAGAACAAGCTGTTTTAAATCACATAATATTCGAGCAAACTGTTTAAATTATTTAATATTAAAACCGGAAAACTAAAAAGCACTGTATAACGCGTTCAATCAAATCGAAGATCTAAGAGAGCTTCCTCATATTCACCTCCGTATATATAGCGGTTAGCCTGTCTGTCGGTCTGTTCCCCAAAACGGCCAGTTTCTAGAATTTCGTCATTCTATGTTCCCATTCCGTAGCTCGGCATGCGATTTTTACGAATTTTGGACTCGCCTCAGTTAAATCTCAGAAAATTTCCACACGGCACGCAACGTCTGAGAATACCTAATTAAATTTTATACAGAAATGTTATTTCTACCTCTCAATTTTGCCTTTTACTTTCAACCAATCGCAACCCCATGACGTTTCTCTACTCACGCCTTTTTTCTATATGTGTCTCGGTCTTGTGCATATTATCTGTCTCTATCTAACCCGTTCTTATTGATGCAAATTGATATTCCTTATTATCGATTATTTTAGTCCATGTGGAGTGTGAAATATCCCACCTTTAGCATTTCTCGTAACTATTAAGCTACGTTTTCTCCAAGATTCTTTGAAACCATTTGTTATCTACAAAATTTTCGCCGTACGTGACATTTAAACTACGCAGGTGTTCAAACATAATATTAATTCTCAGAGCTTTATTTTCTGGTATTTTAATCTTGGATTTTCACAGGCTTTTATGCTTATTATTAATAATGGTTTAATTAACTCCAATTAAAATTGACTTCTATCCTTTCATTTTTAGCGA
Source organism: Platerodrilus igneus (assembly GCA_036346225.1). Taxonomy (NCBI): domain Eukaryota; kingdom Metazoa; phylum Arthropoda; class Insecta; order Coleoptera; family Lycidae; genus Platerodrilus; species Platerodrilus igneus. Next base: position 52,058 of record JARFIW010001471.1, read on the forward strand.
ATACAAATTAAATATTAATTATTATGTGTACACTTTGTTTAATACCGGTTACTTAAAATAGGGTTAATTAATATAAATTTTGCACATAATTTCCATTTGTTTCTTTCTTAGGAATAATTAAATTACACGCAGAGCTTGTTTAATACTGTTTCTTTTGATATAAAGCGTCTTGTACATGATTTAAATCTCTTATTTTTACTGAAACGACCGAATTTATTTATGCTTCATGGTTTTAATAAAGCGTACTTTTTCCCAAAGCTTCTACACGGTGATTAAAATTATTTGATGTGATTATTAAATTTTCTACCCTGGACTAAATATTAGTAATATATATATATATATATATATATATATATATATATACTCAAATTTAGACCAGGGTAGAAAATTAATTTACGACATCAAATAATTTTAATCACCGTGTATAAGGAAGCTTTGGGAAAAAGTACACGTAATGAAATGCCTAGTGTGAAGATTTTAAATCATTCAATTAGAATGTAGGGTTTGTATAGAATTTTATTAGATAATACGCGTTATTAAAACCGTGGAGCATAAAAATTTATTCGTTTCATTAAAAATAAGGGATTTAAATTATTCACTAGACGCTTTCTATAAAAAGAAGCAGAATTAAAATGCTCAACGTGTATTTAATTTAATTGTTCCAAGAAACAAATAGAAATTACGTGCGAACTTTATATTATTAATTCAATTTTTAAGTAACGGGTATTAAACAAAGTGTACAAATAATAATTAATATGAACTGTTGTTCATTTTAAATTATTTAGAATTTGATAAAGCTTGAAGGACCTGAATGTGATAACTAAGAATATTTATGAGAAAAATATTGAAATATTGCCGTGGAAAATAAGTTGAGCGCTAATCCCTGCCCAAAGACATATACCACATAAACTTACCAAGTTATCCAAGATTTCTTGTACAGCGAACTATGCGGAACTTGTTGAAGCATCACACTTAAACACATAAAAAAATTAATTAAGTTTATATATTGTTTACAACAATTTGCGAAAGCGATGTAATTTATGACTCTGCTAGACAGTCCTAGCAGAACGAGTTCACATTAGCGAATGAATTAAATACCGAACCGTAATCGGCCGGTATGATAGGTAACTCGTTTGTTTATGCAGCGGCGCATCGGACATGAGAAAAGCGCCAAACCATTCTCCCGCCTTGAAAGTTTATGAACTTTCAAAAAAAGAAAGAAAGGAAAAAAATTGAAAAGTGGAAGTAAAAAGAGGGCGGGGGAGGGGATTTAGTACAATAAAAGGAAAGATAAAAATTAATTGCTATAACAAAGAAATCATACTCTCAAAACGATTTTAAACCAATTATTATTTAGTGTCATTAAACTTAATCAAAATTTTAAATAAACCAATTAAAAAATAAAAAAAACAATTTATTATTGGGTGGGTAGTGGACAAAGTTTCACCACTGCACGCATAAATGAACCATCCTTTGTTTTACCGAGGCTACTCTGATTACATTATCAGGGCCCGGAAAACTTTCTCTACTAGACCTAATGGCCATTTGAGAGGGGAGTATTATTTTGGTTTATAAGTACTACCGTACCAACTTTAATAGGGTTTGTGGGAGTACACCATTTTTGTCTTATTTGTAACGTATGCAAATATTCTGTTTTCCACTTTTTCCAATAAGATTTGACTAAACTATCGAGTAATTTTTTGCGGTTGCTAATATTCTTTAAATCTTTATTTAACTCTATTAAAGGTAAGTATTGTAGTGGCGTAGTCATTAAAAAATGTGCTGGAGTGAGAATTTCTGGTTGAGGATCAGAGCTTATTAAACAGAGCGGAAATTTAATAAACATTCAATTTGGATTAATACCGTAAGCAATTCTTCATAAGAAAGTAACTGTTTACCAATTACGCGATACAAGTGGGATTTGACGCTTTTTACATTAGCTTCCCACATTCCACCAAAGTGGGGGGCACGTGGAGGTATCATTTTCCAATTAATTCTACGATAGGTCAGTTCTCGTTCTATTGCATTTTTAAATACGGAAGATGTAAGAAATTTGCGTAATTCGTATAATTGAGATTTTGCTCCCACAAAAGTGGTTGCATTATCGGAATATAAGCATGAAACTGGACCTCTACGTGATATAAAACGTTTAAAAGCGGATACGAAACATTCAGATGTCAAATCTGAAACCAATTCAATGTGAATTGCCTTTGTGGTTAAACAAACAAACAAACAAATATAACTGTTTTGTGAATGATGACCACGTCTGCGTACTAATGTTATTTTAATAGGACCCGCATAATCTACTCCCGTGTGAACAAATGCCTTTGCTTCCTGTACACGATACGACGGAAGGTCGGACATTTTTGGAATTGAAGGAGCAGGCGCTAATGGAAAACAAGTGTTGCAGCTATGAACTCGTTTCCTTACTATATTTCGTGCAGAAAGAATCCAATAGCGTTGGCGTATAATAGACATTAACAGATTAGGACCAGTATGGCAATTTAATTTATTAATCTATAGGAACACTGTGGCACGATTTAAATAAAATTAAATAAAAACCCTTAACCACAAAAAATATTTAAATTACTAGATACGTATTTCGACCACTATGTGGTCATCATCAGTAGGAAACCTCTTAAAAAAAAACAATAATATTAATAATTAGCTGTTGTTCTGGAACACTTCAGAGGATATTCTCCTCACCACTTAGGCTGAAGTGAACCTTCCCAACCTATAATTTACTATATTGTTGCTTTAAACACTATCGAGGATATTCTCCTCACCCGCAGGCTGGTGTTCTCAACAACAAACAAGTGAATTGTGACATTATAACTTAAATCTACTTAATTTATACTAATTCTAAATCTACTGAAGCGGAACCAATTTAATCTTGCTTTCTCATTGGTTGTTGACCAATAGGAAAGCAAAGCAGATGGCGCTATTGGCCCTTTATCGGTGTTTAAGAGGGTCCTTTATGTTTAACAATTTTAATTGATTCATAGGCATTTAAGGAGGAAAACGTTGGTACCGCTTTTAACAATTTAACATTTTCTAGTTCAACGGGTGGCTGGTTTCAAATATATGTTTGGCGACCTGAGACCTTTCATATTTACCATATTTGAAGTGAGCAATGTGTTCTTTAAATCTTGTTGTTATATTCCTCTTGGTCTGACCAATATATTTTGAAAACACCCTGGCCCTGCACAACTAATTTCATAAATCCCGACTTTTGCAATTTTCCACCTTGTCTTTTGGATTACCTAGCAAATCTTTAATTTTATTAGTATTAGTGAAAGCAATTTTGAAATTACACTGTTTGAATATTTTATCAAGACCCTTTGTGGTTTTGTGAAACGGAAGTTTAACATATTTAACATTATCGTTAGAGGTGGTTGATTGCAAAGTCGTTGATTTACGGATGTTGATCCTATTTTTACACTTTCTAAAAATATTATCTATAATATCAGAAGAGAAACCATTGTAATTCGCTATTTGTTTAATAAGAGCAAATTCCTTATTAAATCTGTTTTTATTTAAAGGGAAATTCAATAATCTATTAATTAAAAAGTTAAATGAAGCCAACTTATGTTGTATGCTATGATTAGAGGAAGACAAAATAAAGCGATTTACATTGCTTTCTTTTCTATAAATGTCAAATTCTAATTTATTACCATTTCTAATTACTAATGTAATTCAAAAACCTTTATTAGAAACGCGTGCAAAATTCAACTTTCAAACAACTTACGCACTTGCGCAAGAAATGCCTCAGAACAAACAAGGAAAGATCATCTGATTATTAAAGATTTACGACAAAAGAATTGTTATTATTTAAAGGCTGATAAGGGGAATAGGTTGGTTATTCTGGATAAATAAGACTATGTTGATAGAGTAGAGCCTTTGCTGTCTGAGGGTCCTTACAGACCAATAGTCAAAAAACGTAAAAATGAAGTTCCTTTAAATAAAATGATTAAATCAACAGAGTCTGTTTTGAAAGAATGTCCAAACCTAATTTCGCCCACACTAAAATTAAAATTAACAATTTCAAATCCCGAAATGCCAAAACTTTACTGTTTACCAAAGATTCACAAAAATAATAAATCGATGAGACCAATAGTTTCAGGTATCAACTCACCGACTTACTATTTATCACGGTGGCTGTCAGATGAATTTAAGAATTTAAAGTTTAACAGTTTGTCTGTACAAAACTCTTTAGAGTTCATTAATAAAATAAAAAATATCACATTAGAAGAGAACGAAATCTTAATTTCATTTGATGTCAGTTCATTATTCCCTAGTGTTCCAATACCACGTACTTTAACATATTTAAAGGATGTTCTTATAGATAGTGATATTGATGATGATAAAGTTGAGGACTATATCAAGCTTGTTTCGCATTGCATGTCCCAGAACTGTTTTCAATTCAACAACAAGTTGTACGAACAACATGAAGGCACAGCAATGGGAAATAGCTTATCACCTTTCATAGCAAATTTATTTATGTCTCGTTTTGAAACCGAGTTAAAAGAAATCTCCAAATACTTCCCAAGAATATGGTTAAGGTACGTGGATGATATTTTTGCAGTTTTGACACTTCTAAATCAAATGTTGATGATTTTCTTAAAGAAATGAATTCAAAATTTCAAAGCATAAAATTTACGTATGAACTAGAGAATAATGGACAATTACCCTTTTAGATACATTAGTAATTAGAAATGGTAATAAATTAGAATTTGACATTTATAGAAAAGAAAGCAATGTAAATCGCTTTATTTTGTCTTCCTCTAATCATAGCATACAACATAAGTTGGCTTCATTTAACTTTTTAATTAATAGATTATTGAATTTCCTTTAAATAAAAACAGATTTAATAAGGAATTTGCTCTTATTAAACAAATAGCGAATTACAATGGTTTCTCTTCTGATATTATAGATAATATTTTTAGAAAGTGTAAAAATAGGATCAACATCCGTAAATCAACGACTTTGCAATCAACCACCTCTAACGATAATGTTAAATATGTTAAACTTCCGTTTCACAAAACCACAAAGGGTCTTGATAAAATATTCAAACAGTGTAATTTCAAAATTGCTTTCACTAATACTAATAAAATTAAAGATTTGCTAGGTAATCCAAAAGACAAGGTGGAAAAATTGCAAAAGTCGGGGATTTATGAAATTACTTGTGCAGGGCCAGGGTGTTTTCAAAATATATTGGTCAGACCAAGAGGAATATAACAACAAGATTTAAAGAACACATTGCTCACTTCAAATATGGTAAATATGAAAGGTCTCAGGTCGCCAAACATATATTTGAAACCAGCCACCCCGTTGAACTAGAAAATGTTAAATTGTTAAAAGCGGTACCAACGTTTTCCTCCTTAAATGCCTATGAATCAATTAAAATTGTTAAACATAAAGGACCCCTCTTAAACACCGATAAAGGGTCAATAGCGCCATCTGCTTTGCTTTCCCTATTGGTCAACAACCAATGAGAAAGCAAGATTAAATTGGTTGCGCTTCAGTAGATTTAGAATTAGTATAAATTAAGTAGATTTAAGTTATAATGTCACAATTCACTTGTTTGTTGTTGAGAACACCAGCCTGCGGGTGAGGAGAATATCCTCGATAGTGTTTAAAGCAACAATATAGTAAATTATAGGTTGGGAAGGTTCACTTCAGCCTAAGTGGTGAGGAGAATATCCTCTGAAGTGTTCCAGAACAACAGCTAATTATTATTATTATTGTTTGTTTTTTTTAAGAGGTTTCCTACTGATGATGACCACATAGTGGTCGAAATACGTATCTAGTAATTTAAATATTTCTTGTGGTTAAGGGTTTTTATTTAATTTAATTTATGGTAGTAATCTATTAACAAATTAACTATATGATCTGTTTTGGGTAGTAAAGCAGGGTGCTTACTTTCAAAAGGAAGGTCGGATCTAGATATCCTACCTTCTATACGTAACACTTTGTTCTCATCAATAAATGGACAAAGTTTTTTAAGGTTATTAGAGGGTTTCTTGGATTTATTCAATAAGCACATTTCTTTATAAAAATGCACCGATTGAACCGCACGAATAATAAATTTTTCTGCACAAAGAAAATCAGAAGCTTTAATCGTTTCTGAGAGAGGGAGGATTTTTAAAAAACGCAATATGTAAACTGTGATTTTTAATAACCTCGTCCAAGAAGAAATTCTTAATGCTAGTTCATACAGAACTGGCACTTCAGTAAGACCATAAGTGGTTAAATTGTGTGATTTAAATTCTAGTAGATGTTCATTCGAATAAGCTGAAAATGGTTTGATTGGCCACTCAGACGTTGGTAGTTTTAACCACGTTGGACCATCCCACCATAATTCATGAGAAATTAATTGAGAGGGTAATAGTCCGCGAGATAAACAATCACTTGGATTGTCTGTTCCTGAAATGTGATAGAAACATCATGTAGGAAAATATTCCTGACACTGAGCAACACGATTTGCTACAAAAATAGACCATTTATGTGGTGATGAATGAATCCACGAAAGTGCAATCGTGGAATCCGAGAAAGCGTAAATTCCGGCAATAGATAGCCGTTCTTTATAAGCGTCAAAAACAGTTTTCATCAGTTTTGACATTAAAACATTAGCGCATAATTCTAACCTAGGTAGCGTAGTTATTTTTACTGGTGAAACCCGTGATTTCGCACACAGTATGCGAACTATAATCTCATTATTTGGTAACGTAGTGTGTGTTTAAACAACACATCCGTATGCGTTTAAACTAGCGTCACAAAATCCTACTAAATTTACACTTGCGTTGTTAACCACACCGCTATGTCGGGGTATGGATAACTTAGATAGTTTTGAAATTTCGTTGCGAAGCGCATCAAAACGTTTAATTATTGTATGTGGAGGAATTTCATCCCAACCCGTTTTACTGAGCGACAATTCTTTTATAAGTAGTTTTGCATACAAAATAACTGGAGAGACCAATCCTATAACATCAAAGAGGCGAGCAATAAATGACAAAATTGTACGTTTTGTACATTTATCTTGCGATTCAACGGTCACAAATAAGAAAACATCAGTAACAGGCACCCACGAAAGACCTAAAATTTTAAGTTTTTTGGTGCTTCATTAAAGTTAATACTGGCGAGATCAGTATCTGGAAGACTATGTAACAGTTCGGTGGAATTTATTGACCATTTTATTAAATCAAATCCTCCAGATTTAAAAAAAGCAATTAACTCTTGCGAATGACGAATAGCTGTAGCTGAGTCATTTTCAGAATAAACCAAATTGTCCATATACAAATTTCCCTTTGTGATGTTTGCGGCATTGGGATAACGTTGCCTTTCATCTTCGATTAACTGATGAATGGTGCGCATAGCTAAAAAAGGACTTGACGTAAGTCCAAAAGGGAGGCGATTGAAAACATATGTGCGAATGTTTTCATTATCTTTAAAGCGATATAAAATTTTTAAATATTGGCGATGTTCCTCTAGTACATTAATCTGCAAATACATTTGTTTGATATTTGCAGTCATAGCTATAGGAAATAAACGAAAATTTAGTAACAATAAAAATAAATCTGTTTGTAAATTTGAGCCTTTATATAAGGTGTCATTCAGTGACAACCCCGTATACGACTTACTACTAGCGTCTAGTACTAAGCGTAATTTAGTAGTAGCGTGATCAAGTTTCACTACCCCATGAGGTATATAGTATCCTTCTTTTTTATTATCCGTATCTGGCTATTCCGAAATGTAACCCTTTTTTTGAAATTCGGAAATAATTTTATTATAATCTTCCTGTAGAGCAGGATTTTTACTTAATTTATTTTCTAAAAACAGAAAGCGTCGATAAGCTACAATGTAAGAATCACCTATTTCTGCGGGATTTATAAGAAAAGGTAACGTTACTGAATAGCGTCCTTCTGAATCCCGAATAGTCGTTGTTATATAAATATTTTCACAATTTATTTCATCGCTACTAAGAATCTTTTTATTCGAAATTTCTTCTAATTCCCAAAAGTTTTTAAGAACTGATTCTAGCTCATTTGAAACAGTAATAGCGTTAAATGACGCTCTTTCGTTATTATGAGTAACCGAAAGAGGTTTTACGTCCCCCATAAACACGTATCCAAAAACAGTTTGAATAGCTTGCGGTAAAAAATGGACCACAGTCCATAGGATTTCCTATATAAACTTGAGTAAATAATTGCGCTCCTATAACAATATCAATTTTGCCAGGAATGTTCCAGGAAAGATCCGCTAATTCTAATTTATTAACAGATTGTAAATGACAGGTATCAATACGTAAAGTGGGTAATTTCTCAGTGATGCAATCAACCACTAGAGCCTGTATATAATATTTATATGAATAAATGCGTGACTCTAACCTTAAATATGTGTAACCACGAATTGGTTTCGAAGGTGAACCAATTCCCTTTATTACGGAATTATTTAAGGGTTCTATAGCTAATCTTAAAGCGGTACAACAATCGAAAGTTATCAAATTATTTTGTGAACCGCTGTCTAACAAACAGCGTATCAGATTTTAATTTCCTTCTGAAGAATATGCGTAAACCTGAGCGGTAGCTAATAATATAGTGCTACTAGATTTTACTTTTGAACTAAGCGAAACCGTAGTAGTAGGTGTCTGTTCTTGGGAGTAAGAAACAGCATGCGGATTATCTCTACCACTTTGTAATTGTGCTTGGTGTATTGAGTTAGGTTTAGCGACATTTATATTAGGTTTATTAGCAATTGCTTTAAGAACATTTTTTCTTGAGAAACAGAGCAAACTGTGGTGTGGTTTGTTACAAATTTTACAAACACTTTTTGATCCACAATTCGAAAAATTATGTATCACACTTAAGCAGTTGACACGCGCATTTTTCGATTTGATAAATTCAAATCTTTTTTGTGGTGTTTCCAACATTTTAAATTTTGCACATGCATAAAGTTTAAAATGATCATTCTTTTGGCAAAAAGCGCAACTAATCGGTGTACTAGAAACGAATGATTTAGTTTTATAATTAAATGTATCACTTTTAAAAGTTGAAGTGTTGCGAGAATTTGAATTTGCGGAGCGTTCTAATATTTTTACTAGATCTTGGATCAAGTTAATAAAATCTTTATAGGACGGTATTTCAACACAGCGCACCGACAATTCGAAAGTCTGAGCGACTTCAGCGGGAATTTTCCTTAAACCACAGTTTAAAAATATAAAGTCCAGTAATTCTTCTATACCAACTTGCTGAAATGCAGCAATATTTGCGGCGAAATTTTCTATAAAAGTATTTAAACTGGAAGCGGTATACATACAATTCTTCAAATCGAAGATATTGCTAAGATAAAATGTACCTAACGTGCGCTTATCTTGATATTTCTTTTCTAATGCGGCCCATAATATTGGGTAAGTCTCACCACATGGAACTATACCAGCAGTAATTTTGAGAGCAGAACCTGATAATTTACTTATCAAATATTGAACTCGTTGCCAGTCTGAAAGTTGCGGATTTAAATGAATATTGGTTTGAAATGCTTGGTAAAACAGATTCCATGTGGCTAAGCTCCCATCAAAGGATGGTACATCAAGTACAGGTGGCGGAACGGTAGCCCGACTTGTTTTAGAAGTCTTTTCGTTTGATTGCGTATTTTTTGATGAATTAATAATTTTATTTCGGGTGTGTTTTATACGACTATACAAGTCATCAAATGCGTTTAAACTTTGATAATCTGGCAATGCAGTTGGTTTAACTATTAACTGACATTCATTAATACTGTCAACAATTAATTCAAATTTATTGCGTGTTTCATCTAAAGTTTCCGTGGTAGCCAAAAATTCTTCGTTCGATCTACTATCGAACGAAGTTATTTTTGTAGAATGATTAAATAATTTGTTCATGCGTTCGAATATAATTTCCTTCTTACTATGTAAAAGCGTTAATTTTTGTTCCATATTTAAAGAACACTGCGATAATGAAGCGATTGTATTTTGTAAATATGTGATAGGAATGAAGTTATTCCAAATGTTGAATTTCTAGATAAGCGAGTGTGATACAGATATTAGGAATGTACTAAACATGAATTTGAACAGATACAAATAGTTTCCACGTGTAAACGGTTTTTAAGAGGAAAAAGAATACAAATTTTTAACAATAACTTATAGTTATCACTAAAGCGATGGCAATCAATATATATCCAAAGATCGGAGGTTACATATCCGGTTTGAACTGTGACCACTATGAAACTGTTGTTCATTTTAAATTATTTAGAATTTGATAAAGCTTGAAGGACCTGAATGTGATAACTAAGAATATTTATGAGAAAAATATTGAAATATTGCCATGGAAAATAAGTTGAGCGCTAATCCCTGCCCAAAGACATATACCACATAAACTTACCAAGTTATCCAAGATTTCTTGTACAGCGAACTATGCGGAACTTGTTGAAGCATCACACTTAAACACATAAAATAATTAAGTTTATATATTGTTTACAACAATTTGCGAAAGCGATGTAATTTATGACTCTGCTAGACAGTCCTAGCAGAACGAGTTCACATTAGCGAATGAATTAAATACCGAACCGTAATCGGCCGGTATGATAGGTAACTCGTTTGTTTATGCAGCGGCGCATCGGACATGAGAAAAGCGCCAAACCATAATATTTAATTAGTATTCGCTAAAAATTAAAGGGTAGAAGTCAATGCCATTCATTATTATTTTAATTGGAGTTAATTGAACCATTAGTAATATATAATAAGCATAAAAGCCTGTGAAAATCCAAGGTTAAAATACCATGAAAACAAAGCTCGGAGAATTATATTTAAAACATTCATTAGGAGCACACCTGCAAACTTTTAAATGTCAAATTCTAATAAATTCGAGCTGATAAACATGCAGATTCTACGTATATTGGAAACGGTGGGATGTTTGGTTATTTTACTCAAGTAAGTCACGTCGCGAGTCCACGTGGATTCAAATAGCCCATAATAAAGAATATCGATTTGTACCACTCAGACCAGAGTAGAAAGATAAAGGGATGGAAAAACGCGTCAAGCAGAGACACTGATAATAAAGGCGTGATTTGCGAAGCTTCACTAGGGCTACGAGTGGTTGATATAAGATGCAGATATGAGAGGTGTAAACGTAACAATTTCTATACAAAATTAATTAATTGTTCGCAGACGCGTTGCGCGACGTGTGAAAATTTCCTAGATTTTCAACTGGCGCGAGTGCAAATTTTGTAGAATCGCTGTGCCGGACTGTCGAAAAGGGAACAGAGAATGCGAAATTCTAAACATTGGCCGTTGCGGGACAAAACCGACGTGCAGGCGAGCTATTATATAAACCCGTGTTTATAGGAGTTTCGCTCTCTTAGATTTTCGATTTTTATTCAATACTTTAAACAGTTTCGCTCTCTTAGATTTTCGATTTTTATTCAATACTTTAAACAGTTTCGCTCTCTTAGATTTTCGATTTTTATTCAATACTTTAAACAGTTTCGCTCTCTTAGATTTCGATTTTTATTGAATACTTTAAACAGTTTTGCTCTTTATTTTTTTGATGTGATACCATACTTCAAGCAGAATACGTGCTACGATACAAGTTATTATGCATTAGTGCACTTAGAAAAGAAGATACAAGGTAATAAAGTCTAGTAATATTTGCGAGTATTACTGTACCAATTATCCAAATTAGTAACGATAAATGAATAAACAAAAGTAGGCAGTTTTGGGTATAGCGTGAAAGAATTATGAATTTCAGTGCTATTTTTCGGGGGTGTTAATAATCAAATGTTATTCGTAAACGTGATTGAATCCACAAAACAAGATTTAGATATACATAGATGAGTTCCTGAGAAGCCCTGAAACAATTTAGATGAATGGTGGGGTAGAAAAGTTTAAAAGCGTTCAGAATCTGAAGCCGTAAACATAAACCAGCTGGAATGGTGGGATGAGCAAGTCCGATGTACATTGAAGTCACGAGTGCAGTAACCTTCAGGTAAATTATGCATTTTGTTCGATCTTAGATGTTTTGGTGTGTGTTGAATATCTTTATAATTTGTTTGTTAAAAGATGGACAGTAGTAAATTTGTATAAACAACAAATTTTTAGTTTTAAGATAAAATTTTCTTGTATAAGTAGAAAGGAGTATTTATCAGGTTTATGTTTTGGATTATGATGAAAATTTGGGTCTGTCTTTGAGCTCAATTAGACTAACCTGTTTAATTAACGTAAAGGGGTGGGAGATGCTCCCTATTATTCAGACTTAGGTCTGCACATATTGTAACTTAATTAGTATGCATCCTACCAGGACTTTAATTCTGGATGCAAATTAAAAATGATGACAAATCTAAACTTGAAATTTTATGATACTGATATTTATGCTGAAATTTAATTTTGAAATTTTAATGTATTATGAATATTGATGTAAATAGAGTTAACGTTGATGTTTGTGGTAGGAATGTGTTTGTTTTTTTTTATGAATGAGGATGAAAGTTATCTAGGTGAGCAGCCGAGGCGGAAAGAGTAAAGAGGCGATTATCAGAAGAGATTCAACAGGGCGAGAATCACAGCTAATCTTGGTGCCCAATTCAAGAGGCTCGAATATATTTTTTTACTCTGGTGAGGCTTTTCGCAGGTTTCACAGCATTACATGACGGCCCAACGCTGGGGCTCGATTCGAAAACCTTAGTTCCCGAATAATGGTGAGGTATCACAGCAGAATCTTGACGGCCCAACGCTGGGGCTCGATTTGAAAACCTTAGTTCACGAACAAAGGTGAGGATCACAGCTATATATATATATATATATATATATATATATATATATATATATATATATCAGACAATGGGTTTCATTATCCGCAATTCAATTAGTTTCCCAAATCCTTCCACTTTTCTTACATTATATAATGCATATATACGTTTTCATCTGGAATATGCTTCAATTATATGGCGCCTTTACTATGCTATACACTTACTGGAAAATGTTCAGAGGAAATTTTTGAAGTTAGTTATGTTGCGTACTTAAGGTATTTACCTGCCTATTGGATATCTACATAACATTTTACTAGCTGCATTTGTACATTTGTTACAAAACCGTCGTCTTCTGCACTCCATAATATTTCTGAATAATATCCTTTCACTATCTCACTGCCCTACAATTCTCCATCAGATACAATTTTCTATACCCCGTCCAAATTCCCCCAATCCTATCATGTTTCATTGTGTCATACTGCGTACTAATGTTCTTAAATTCTCCCCATTGCATGTGATTTGTTCTAATTACTCAAAAATTCAAACACAGTTACACATTTTCTGCATTCCAATCAAGAATATTAAAGGAGTTATATTAGCTAAATGAATTGTATTCACAATGCCACTCACCTTCCCCACTATAATAGTTATGTTTTAGTTATCTTCTTTGTTTGTAGCTCTATCTTGTAAGTGGATTAATTTCTGTAAGATAGGTGTATGTATAAATAAATAAATAATATATATATACATATATATATATATATATATATATATATATATATATATATGTATATAGAGATATATATATATATATATATATACAGTATGTTCGCGCTAAGAGTTACCACTAAATATTTCAGCTTGATGACATCGGATTGAAATGGGATTTTCAGGAAGTGAAAGAAAATGCCGAAATACACATTTTGAGGAAGTGTCAATATTTTAACTTTTTTTGGTACTCGCATGCGCAATACAACTTAGTTTTTTTAATAGCAACTCCAACATTTTCCTACAGATTCCGTTAGATTATGTTTTTACAAACAATTTTCGTATAAGTGTTTTTTTTTGCAATTGCAAAATTAACAAAATTAGAGTACTTCTAAATTTGAATTTACGAATTATCCATTTATAATGAAATTGGTAACCATGTTCATCCCAAACCCAAGATATCTCCAATATTATTAAATAGGAAAATAAAAAACTAATAAATATTATCTAATAAATTGCTCAAAGTTTCCACCTGAACAACTAAAAATTCTCTTGATGTTGCTGCTTTTATTTGCTTTTACTCAAATTATCTTGAACATTAATAGGTGGATCTGCATATACAACAGTTTTTAAATGTCTCTATAAAAAAAGTCCAATGAAGTTAAATCTGGGGATCTTGCTGGTCATGGACTTATTCCTTAGGTACTAATTCATCGGTTTGGAAACATCTCATTTAAGTATTGTTGAACAAGGATGGCATTGTGTGCTGGTGCACCATCTTGTAGAAAATACATATTTTCCTGCGTGGCTAATGGAACATCGTCAGTTGATTTTCAAGAAATTCTAAACATCTTCTACCAGTAAGTATCCCGTCATAAAAATAACGACCTAATGGTTTCTTATCAACTAATCCACACCACACATTAATCCCTCAGACTGTTTAAAAATTAGTTTCTAGGGACGTAATAATAGCGGTAATGTCAAACAATGTCAAGGTCTTATCATATAACATTGAATATCACCGTAGTTATCGACAAATTGCTGGCGTGAATACAATTAGAGTAAATTATGGGCAAAAATAAGTATTTGCGTATGTCTTATCTGTAACACAAATTGTAATTTAATAATATCGGAGATATCTGGAGTTTAGGATGAACTATTTGAGTAAAAACAGATTATCGATAAATTCAAACTTAAGTACTCTAATTTTGTCAATTTTGTAATAGAAAAAAATTCTTATACAAAAATTGTTTCTAAAAATATAATTTATCGAAATCTGTACGAAAAAATTGGGATTGCCATTTAAAAAAAAGTAAGTTGTATTGCGCATGTGCGTACTGAAAAAGCTAAAATATTGAAGTTTCGTTAAAATGTGTATTTCAGTACACACTTTCACCTCCTGAAAATCCCATTTCAATTCGAGATTATCAAGCTGAAATATTGAGTGGTACCTCTTCACGTGAACACACTGAATATATATATATATATATATATATATATATATATATATATATATATATATATATATTATACAGACTGAACTTTACTTAGTGTATTGAAGCTATGGAATTTAAATTTGTTAGATAAGCATAGTAATATGTTGGGCAAACATTTTGAACAATTAATAACTTAGCCAAGAACAGGTTAATTAAAAATTACAACAAAACAATTTTCACAAAATCTGACAAACATAATTTGCAGCGCAATTTGTTTGCAAAATAATACGTGTAACAATAGAATGAATGTCTTTGAACTGAGGATAATGATTAAAAGCATATCTCCTGCAATGTGTGAGTATTATGCTTATTTCCGGCAAAGCAAACAAGGTTTTTGGCGCAAACTAATCAGCCTTACATTTTAGATAGCATGGAGCAACAGTTATTGCACATGTGCTAGATATGTTGGTAATACTATTTTTATAGCTTTTCAAAAACAGTCAAACATAAGTGGAAATATCATGGCCTCCATCATTTGCATAAACAAAAATCCATACCTAAAATCACATTTAAATAAAAATTAAGAACTAAAGATTATATTTGTAAGGTTGTGATAAAAATATAAAGAACATTATGGAAAAGAATTTAAAAATTGTAAAATTCACGGTTGGTCGTACCATTTCGAACTTGATTCATTTCATCAAAGGAAGTAACCACCATGACCACTCTGCATCTCTTAGACACCACTTTACACCCCCCAAGAGTTAATATGTTTTGATCTATTCTTCAACTATCAATTACTCAAATCGAGTGACTATTAGAACTGCCTCCATAGTCATAAGGCACATCTTGCTGACAAGCCAAGTTTAAAAAAACATCACATCACTATACAATAACAAGATAAAAACGCCCAAAATAAGAAAAATTAAAACTAAATCAAATTGTTTACAACAAATAACTTCAAGGACCATACAAAATGTTTAATTTTACAGAAACAGTAGATGGTAGAAAAAACAGGCCATGTTATGAACACACAATTTTGAAAGTGGCATGAGCAAATACCCATACAATAACAAAATATGTATTGTATACTTAAGATAAATCATTCTTCAAGGATTTAAAATGATTAAACTTGTTATGAAAATATTTACATTGGTGATGCAAAAACGCTTCTGGTTGTTTGCAGCACAAAATTAACTTAACAAATAGCATATCCTTAACCAGTTGTAAAACTAATATCTTAAAGCGTTCTAATTTCCTGAAACACAGAAATTTCATAAAATTACTAATAAGGTACAATGTTTTTGTATTCCCCGTGTATAGTTGTGTTATTCTATTTATTTAAAATTTTATCTAAGTGAAACAAATAAAACCAAACACATTCAGTTTGTATTTTAATTGTCATTAGCGTATAAAGGAAACATCTAACAAAAATTCAAATAAATCGGTTTATGTTTGTTGAAGGTTGAATATAATTCCATCGTATCTTTTGTTTGCATTCAACAATGCGCAACTCTACGAGTTCTGCAATAAGTTATGTAGGTCCCTCTTGGTCACTCGCTGATAGAATTTCTTGCAGTTAACATGTGGAAAGTTTTGAATATCGGCGATCTTCGCATCGCATTTGATCAACATTAGCCTTCTAACACGTGCCTCTATCTGGTCGATTCAACAATGGTTCGTATTGTTAAATATAGAATTCTAAAAATTTATTCCTTTTTACTTTTCCAGCGCAACAACAACAATCCAGCAAAAACCCTAAAAAATTCTAGCAACAAATTTATAAAATAATTTAACAACTAATTTAGAAACAATTTAAAAACACCTTAGGATCTGGTTTTGCTTTATGTAAAAATTTCGATAATTACATGTATGAAACGAGTTTGTTCGTTTTAGTATTAAATTGTACGTACAAAATCTTGAACATTGTGTTATACTGTTATTGGAAAATGGACTAAGAATAATTCCTGCTACCCTCAAAAATCTCCTGCTGTTTGGTCAACTACCATCTGGCATAAACCAGTTATTTAAGAGGAAATTTACAGGTCATTTTGCTGTTTGTGTTCCAAAGCTGTTCGCTATTGAATGTTTTTGGTAATTATGAAAGTGACTTTTGTTATTAGTCTGTAAGTCAACTTTTTATTGTTTGACAAGCTGTTGTTTGTTTCGCTGCAATTGATAAAATTTTAAGGAATACCTCCTGTGGAATCGTGAATTGTCGAAGATGTCAAGTTGTTACGTAGATTTTATTAAAAATTTAAATGTCAATATTTTTCTTGAAATTGAAGTTTAACGCAAGTATGTTATTTATACCTTGTTGTGTATAATACAATTAGTTATTTTGAACAAGAATTATAAAGCGAATTAGAGCTTCTTATTTATAAATTTTACTGGTTGAATATTGAACTTAGAACTTTGTAAATCAATATCAGATCTGGTATCAGTATTAACATAGATAAAGTAAGACTTATTGTCAATGAAATAACTTACCTATGAATTTGATAAAGGCATTAAGTTGATCTATGTTTGTTCTTTATTAAATTTACAAAAATTATTGAAATATCTTACTGAATAAAATAATTGAACACTTTTCTGAAATCTCCTCCTAATAAAAGAAAGAATTCGTTCTTACTCAGTGATTAATTTTAGAACTTATTTATGCTACGAACTGAGTGAAATATCTACATCTACACAAATAGTGTGATGGTGTGAGTTCCAACTCCAGCCGAAATCTAATCTTAATATTTTTAATACTCTTTCGTATATTTTTTGTAAAGAGACGCACGCAAACTGCTGTTCCATGTTATTTATTTAACCTTATGTTTTATTTCTGGTATAGAGTCTGTACAAATTTAAGGTCAAGCCTTCATGGTTTTAAAACATAATTTGTTCGTTGAAGTTTCTATGGATACAAATATCATCTTATGTTTGACTTTCGTGAGAAGTTGGCGTAGTGTTTGGTACCCCCTGTTACACTAGCAACCAACACAACAACACCTAAAAAAAAATAAATGATATAATCTAAGACTATTGAATAAGCACTATGAATTTTTGGATATGAGTAAAATAATGGAATAACAAACTACAAAAATGAAACTTAAATCACAATATTTTATAAACGTCTCTTAGGCTTTAAAACTCATTTATACACAAAACAATCTGAAAACGAGCAAACTTAAAACCGGCCAATCAACATCTGAAAACTTATATAAAAACAATCACTTTCCTTAAGCAAACTGTATATATCAAAATTAAGAGCCCCAAAATATCCTTAAAATTTAAAAATTATCCCTTAGAATTGATAACAGAATTACTGTTCAATGCGAAAACTGGAATGTAATTAAAACCCAGGAATGTGCAATATTGCATGTTAAATAAAATGACAACCTAAATTTTCTTAAATTTTTATAATTAAAATAAGTATATATAAATATGCTACATTTTATGTTTAAGATTTTTCAGTTGTTTAAGCTGTTTTGCGTAATTTTTCCTGAAGATTTTTAAAATTCTGGTGAACTTTTTACTTTAGGGTTAATCTTACTCCTCTCAAATATGAAACCCACTTCAGAAAAATTTCTAGTCATATTACATATTATTCTTAAAAAATCCTAAGCTTAGTTTTTGTTTTGTGGTGAATTTAGTGTACTGCCAAAAAAAGACAGCTCAAAAATTCAGAATACCTCTAACTTTGAAATTACTATAGACAGGCGTGAGAATAGGTATAGTTGTTCTTGTTGACCTCAATAAAAAGGGGAAATGCGCCATTGCATTTATGGGTACATAAGCTATAATAAGAAGAACAAAAGAGAAACGCAGAAACCCCAGAGTGCTATTGAGAACAATAACCAGGATGTCTCATGGATGGACCTACATTATAATGTAATTAAGGGCCGCTATGCTTCCGGCCACGTCCCCAATGCTCCACCCGAAGGTACTACATTGGGTTTAAACGCGAAAAGTAAACGTGCTCCAAATTTAATCTAACTTCAGGTTAATCAATACTAAATAAAAATCTAGCAAACTGAAACTAAAATTAGGGTTTAAAGAATGGTATCCCTAGCGTTGATTCTGGAGTTAGCCTGATCCATAAGACACGCGCAAAAATGAATGGGGAGGGATCCGTAATACCGGATAGCAGCTGCCAGCTCTGCTTATCGGTTCGACGTGAAGGGTCGTCTTAAAACTGTCCAAATCTAGCTAGCTAGTATTAAAAATGGATTCAAATTTTCCAAGCATTCGCCAAATGTTTAATAGTGACTCCAGCTATTTTGCCTGTTCTATATATTTACAAATTCGTCCTCCCTGGTTTAAGTATTTATTCAAATTTCATCCGAAATGTGTCCCTAGCGTTCCTTAAGATTCCCTAACTGACATATTATAAGTACAATCTTCTTTCCTATGTATACTGCCACCAAAAATTGTCGGCAAAACGTCTAGCAAATAAAATCAAGCCACCTGACAAAAATACAGGCAAAAATATAAATATAAAATAAGTATAAACATAATGTAAGTATATAAATAAGCATAAAATAAATATATAAATAAATTAATAAATATCTAAATAAGCAAAAGCATGCAACAGTGCATAAATTAGCAAAAGCATTGCCCAAATTATCAGTTGCACTCGCATAAGCATTATGATGGCTAGCGCCATTACGCACAAAACGTGCTCATTAGATTATTTCAAAATCTCCTTATTAATACAAGTCAATGCTTATGCGAGTACAGCCGCCACAATTTTAATCCTACCTCGTATATAAATTTCCCAAGCATCCGAACATCTGGTCGTCTTCTTACGTCTATTTGTATCTTACTGCTAAAGGGAGATGATGCACTGTTCTGGTGGGTATGCACTAAACGTTCTAGGGGGATCACAATCACTATCACTTTTAAGTCCTGGGGGGGATGCGCGGTTTCACTCTATTTTATTTTATTTATTTATTTGCTGATTTAAGTTAATTAGAGTTTACTGATTTATTTTGTTGTTATTTATTTGTTTTAGTTTATTCGCGGTTCCGATTTTTTCGCGCGTATAAGGTGGGACAGTGATTGTTTTAGTGTTGTGGGGTTTGGCGTGCATATTAGATTTTGGTTATCGATTTTTGCATTTGTTTTTGCTATTCATTTTTTTTTTATTTTTATTTTTTTATATATATTTTTTTTATGTATATATTTTTTTTTAATACAGATTTTGGTTATATCATGCTCATGTGCGTTTCGCATGCCAAGTCAAAATCAAAAATTTTCAATCCTCCCCTACCCCCTCCGATTTACGCGTGGTTATCATCGTCTAATCTCGAGACCCTTCCCGAAAATTCTTTGAAGACTGTCCAGAACGCCTTCTGGCTAGTCACTTTCCTGACTTTCTCTTTGGCCATGCTAGTCCTGCGATAGCTAATTTCATATCAGCTAACCCTCGATTTGCCACCTCGAGTGGGCAGTCGAAGAGCATGTGCTCTGCGCTTTCTGCGCCCTCACCGCATTCGCAGCGGTCGTTATCGGTTAAACCGAATTTTTGTAAATACGCTTTTAGGGCGCCGTGCCCTGTTATCCGTTGCACCATTTTATGATCGAGTTTCACTTCGATCTTACCTTTAGCTTCTATGCTCGGTATGAAATTGTGGGTCAACCTGCCCGTGGCAGCGTTGTTCCACCTCTCTTCCCATTGTCGGATTGATTTTTCGCGCAGCCTTCTTTTAATTATAGACTTCGGTATCGACGAATGTGATATCTGAAAGTCGCCCGTCGCGGCCTCTTTAGCTAATTCATCAGCCCTATCGTTTCCTACGTTACAATCGTGCGACCTAACCCAACAGAACCTTAAATGCCGAAACTCGAGCGCCGTATGCGCTATCCTCCAGACGTCTGCTTGGAGGTCTGTCGAGGTATTCATGTTTGTTAAAGCCGTCAGCGCCGATTTACTATCACTGATTATATAATACTCGTCTCTGCCCGTATGGTTTATTACGTAATCGATAGCCTCTCGTATGGCTACCAATTCGCATTGGAAGATAGTGCTCCAGTTCGCGAGTTTGGTTTGAAACCGAAACACCTCCATTTCCTGCCTAAATACGACAAACGCCGCGCCTGCTGGTCCGTCATCCATACGTGAACCGTCCGTGTAAATTCTGATACTTGTCGCGTCCCCATCACCTTCGACAAACTCGATTCCTCTAATATCGACCGGGTGTCCCAACTCTGATACAACGATCTTTCTCTCTACCTCCCTATTACCAAGATTAATATCTTCGATAATTTCGCGCCCTTTCCCTATATTTATTAATCTCCCTAACGACATATTCGATAGGAAGAGTCCTACTGATCACCAGGACCGCCTCCGTGGAGGTGGTCCTGTATGCCCTCGCCGCCTAGAGCGCGGTTATGCGTTGCACGCTCGTCAATTGACGCATCTCCCGGACTTTACAACCTTCCGCCCAAACAGAAGCTGCGTACAGCATTGCCGGCTCAATTGCTCCGGCATAAATCGTTCTCAGCGATTCGCCTCTGAAACCCCAGTTTATTTTTGCAGCCGCCATCATTTTGTTTGATATTTCGCCGCCTTTGCTTTTAACGTACTGCACGTGAGCTTTACAATTTAACTTATCGTCAATCTTTACGCCGAGGTATGTAATTGCTTCCTTAAACGGTATTTTCTCCCCTCCCAGCTCTAGCCTAGGGGGCCGCTGTCCCTGTTTCATTCTGAAATAAAGAGCCTCTGACTTCGCCGTGTTAAATTTTAATTTTACCGTCTGCGACCATTCGTGTAGTTTATTAAGCGCCTCGTTCGGTTTTGTACGCATATCCATTAACAATCGCGATCTGACAATTAAAGGCGTATCATCCGCAAACCCAACGATTGAGCATCCTGTGGGCAACTTGACCCTAAAGATGCTCTCGTACAACAACTTTCAAAATGTGGAACCAGAGCATGACCCCTGCGGGCATCCTCTTTCCACCTCGCGCGACAAAACTTCACCCGGAATTTCAACCTGTGCCAATCGCCCCGAGAAATAACTCTTGACCAGAGACATCAAGTTTCGCGGACAACCCCTATTTTCCAACTCGCAAACAATCAATGGCCACCAGGCAGCATCAAATGCTCCTGAAATGTCCAAAGCAACAACAACACAGTAGTCTTTAGCATCTCTCGCCTGTTTAATTTCCCCAACAACGAACTCTAATGCATCGATAGTCGACTTTCCCTCAATAAAACCGAACTGTCGGTTATTAAAACCGCCGCTGTCACGCACTAAGTGCTGAACTCGCGTAGTCATAACGCGATCCAAAACTTTCCCCAGCACCGGTAGCAAGCTAATTGGACGATAGCTGCTCGGGTCTGACGCATCCGCCTTTTTAGGTTTAGGTATGAATTTCACGTTCTGGACCTTCCAGCAACGCGGAAAGACGCCCCTTTCTAGACAAAGATTAAACAACCCGACAAAGACGCACGGGGCTAACAGGCACGCCTTCAGAGCTGCGTCTGAAGTGATTCCGTCATGCCCCGGTGCCTTCTTAGGGTTCATCCTCCTAAGAGCCCTGACGACCTCGTGAACTAGGATTGCCTTATCGGCACCTGTTCCTTGCGCCTCTGTAGCTTCCCGACGTACTAAATTGTGCGACCCCTCATCCTCCTCGGGATTATCCGAAGGAAAGAATTTCTCTAATAAATATTCCGCAGTGGTTTTAAAACCTTCCGTATATGTTTATCCCTTATTACGCGGTATGCGGTTTCCCAAGGTTCTTTCTGCGAGTTTCGCATGCAGAATTCTTTGAATTTATTTGTTCGCGTTTCTTCTATTAATATCTTATATTCGCGGTAACTTTGATTGTATTCTATTCTCTGTTGTTCTCCGTTATATCTCCCGAAGCGCGTTGATATGGCACCTTAGGTTACGCGTTTCTGCCCGCTTGGTGGTTAGTTCCCAGGTCCACCAGGGTACGCTGTCTTTAAATGTTTTTTTGCGGCATAGAGTACGATGACGCGTCTACCACTGCTTCGTTTAAATTTTTCGCGAGTGTTTTTATTTGTCTGCCTTTCGGCAGTTAAATAGCTCATTTTCGAGCACAGGGATACTTTCGCCAAATTTTTGTTCAAACCGCTCCCAATTTGCTTTTTTATTACAGAACCGCGGAAATATAGTTAGCTGCTCGTTTGCGCTTGTTTTGGTTTCAACGTCCCATGTTATTAATTTATGGTCAGAGAGCGTTTCCTCATCCGACCTTAATTTCCAATCACAAATGATTTCTAACATCTCGTGCGAGACTGCAGTAATATCAATAAAACTGCTGCCTCTATGCCCCTCAAACGTAGGTGAATCATTAGTGAGGATGGACCTACAGCTTAAGTATTCAATAATACTATAGAGTTAAGTCTGAAATAAAAATACATACAATCAGGACCATACCGGACTAAAATAGAAGTAATCGCAAAGATCGTGTGATATCGTTCTTGCATGATAAAATGACATTAGTAAAAATCATCAATTATTAACTCATTCTAAATTTTAGAGGTGGCTTTCATTATTAACCTAATTGTATTTACGCTTTGTTAAAGATAGTACGTATTGAAATATCAAACATGGACAAATAGTATTAATATGATTTATGCTACTAAAATCTAAAGCAAATTAATGTTGGGTTTATTTGAAAGTAGCAACTACTAAATATAAAAACTACATTGAACATTTAAATTGTTGTAGTTGAACGCACTAGTTGTTTAAAATATCAAAATGTCAAACCGGTTCAGTTCGGTTGGAGGTTCGGTTCGTTTTTTTCGAACCGAATCGAACCGGAATATATTTTTTCGAACCGAACCAGACTAAAAAGTTTTCGAACCGAACCGAACCTAGGGCAAGGTTCGGTTCGGTTCGAATCCATCTCTAGATACAAAGCCATAAAATGGGAAATTATTCGCAAATGCAGGAAAGCTAAAGAACAATGGATTGATGAAAAGTGCAAAGAGGTACAAACTAAGATGGAAGTAGGAAAGACATATGACTTTGAAGAGCAGAAAACGTTCTAAGGCATTTTTGGGAAATAGTATGAGATATATTACAAGCAGAGATAGGAAAAAGGAGGTAGAGTAGACCTAGATCAGATAGTGATAGATGCAGACTGTGCAAATTTCAGGAAAATGTTTAGGTTAGTTCAAAGTAGGAAACGATGGTACCCGTCTAACCAGTCCCAGGACTGAAGACCTAATGATGATGAAATACTGTATTAAAACAATTATATGTTAAAGAACAGCTTGCCAACGTGCTTTATCTTGATTAATAAGACGCTCAGAGACGGAATCAATTGTAGTACCAAGTTTTAGTGATTTTTGAGACTCAATTGATTTTTTTAAATCGTCAATGTGCATCTTTGATTTTTCATGCCGGTTCAAATGTTGCGTTAGGTGTGACCAGTTACTAGAAATCAGTGTTTCCTGGGGGTGTTAAGCTATTTCCAAAGATTTTGCACAGAAAGCAGAAGACATTATCTTTTGTCTTAGAATATAGTAACCACGTTCTATGAACCCGTTTCTCATTATTCAATTTCCTTCCATATTTTTTTGAAAAACTTCTTCCTTCTTAATTTTTTGGAAAATTAACTTAAGAATTTGAGTTGACCCTTTTTCTACCAAAGTCATTTTTTTCTTTCACTAATGTTTGGAGACCACAAGACAGAATCTTCGGTATTAAAAAATCGGTCTTATGAATTATGGAAACTATAATGCGCCAGGAACCATTTCAATTTCACTTTTCATATCATCGCTATAGACACTAGAGTGTAGTGTCGACAATTTCGTTGAATGAGATGAAAGCACTGTAGAATATTTGGTGATGGCTATTTTACTTACTTCAACAACAACTTCAAGAGTTGGTGTTTCAGAAGTATATGCTTGCTCTCCGTTTAAAAACCCCATGGTGTTTACTTGAGGCGCTTCTTTCTTGAGAAATCTGTTTAATTTGATGATACTCTGTGTCCGATAGTCGTTTTCTTTTATCTGACATCTATTGAAAAATTAGTTTGGTGTTAATAATAGATAAGAGTGAAAAGTGATACATTATTGCTCGAAAGTGACAGTTAATGCACGTGGAGTGAAGCGCGTTAATCGCTTGAGAGCAATAATGTCACTTTTTGTTCGAAATGTATAAAACAATTTTTCTACGACTGTTTAATAGAAAAGATTTTTTTAATCATTGACTTTATTAATACAATGAACAATGAGTCAATATAAAATTCAAAAATTTGACAATTATCAAATTTGAAAGGAGGCTTACTTTTACAGGTTGCTATAGGCAACACGCGTTTTGTAGTTTTTATCGCTTGCCGAGCATAAAATGTCCTCAATTAAGTTAACTTTTCATGGTCAATATCAAGTGACACGGCCTTCTTTATTTAGCGAATGTAGAAAAAACAATTAACTTTACATACCTTTTTTTGAAACCTGTTTATGTTTTTAATATAATAAAATTAAAGAAATAGTAGGTATACGTATAATAGGCTCAAAATTTAACTGCATTAAAAATGTAGAAACTGTTGGAAACTGGACAAATGTTACACAGTTAATGACTTCAAAATGTGCTACAGAGGTACTTATGGTTATAAAAACCTATTTAGTCACAACTAAAATAATATTACTAAAGGAAATCGAAATTAAAGACAGGAAACGTAGAAGAGTTTAAAATGACAATCCTACGATTAAGACAGGTTTTAATAATCCTCTTTTCAACTGTAAGCATCTATTATCTATTCAGTTGTTTAAATTCATCAATGTTGTGAGAAACTTGTAGATAGTATTATCTTGTCATGGGGATGTTTTATAAATGTGGGGATTTTAAAGACATTTTTCAAGCAAAAACACTTTACAATCAATTTTTCAAAACAGACAATAAAAGTCATTGTTTAACGTTTATTCAGGTCGTGCTGTATTCTCTTTTTGTTTCCTGTGGCAATACGAAGATAAACACCAAACACCTCTTTCAGAAATATCCAAATAACAATAAATGTGACAAACAGCAGAAAATCAGCCAATGTAAGGGTCCAACAAATTTTATACTTTAAGGAATACCCATTAAATGGTTTACAATGTTCAAAACGTCAACACGATCAACCCTATAGAATAATATGTGATAGGTAGGTACATGTAACCCATCATAACAAAAATAACATCTTTATCCTTTTATAAGGAGCATATTTCCATTGTAAATCACTATTGTACATAGAATCTATATTGAGCATTGAGCTGTTGGCTAAAGATATTTTATAAAATAAACATATATATTAGGAATTTGTTTCCTCAAAATAGTGCTGCCTATTAAAGGATGCCACCCATGTTCACTGAACACTCTGAACACGGAGTTGGCGTGGCTCTGCATACAGTTAAGTAAATATCAAGAACACCGTTTGTGCTCCATAAATCACAATAATTAAATATTTTAAGTTGAATTCTTCTATAACACAAAAATTGTGCTTCAATCTATATAGCACCAACTAGAATTTTGCTTTCATAGAACCTAGGATATAACACCGATATGTACTGATTATCTTATGTTCTGTTCTCAGGCAAAAAATAAAGGAATGTAGCTCAATTCAATATTGTAATGAAAAATTAATATATTTCTGTATAATCATTTTTGTTTGTATGTACATATCTTAGAAAATTTCTTTAACAAAATTTAATCAATATTTCATGGTTAAAGTTTATTTCAAATGCATATTTTATTAAATTGCCTCAAAATTAAATTATATCAACAAAGAATTGTTTCAATAATTGAGATATTTTAAATACTGAATTATTTTACATAACAAATTACTTCACGTCAGATTTGAAGTTCAGTGTACATGTTAAAATTATTCTTTCTTAATAAAAGGTTTATCATAAACAATAATCCAGATAGTATAATAATTTGAACAATTGTCTTCCAAATATTGCATATGCATGATGGGATAAACCACAAATAACTTATATAGCACAAATAAGTTTAAGGTTTAGACCTCAAACAAATAAT
This sequence comes from Platerodrilus igneus, assembly GCA_036346225.1. NCBI lineage: Eukaryota > Metazoa > Arthropoda > Insecta > Coleoptera > Lycidae > Platerodrilus > Platerodrilus igneus. The sequence continues at coordinate 78,954 of JARFIW010001471.1, forward strand.
TAATCAGCTTTTTACCATAAAAACTATATCAATTGCAATGTCATATTTCAGTACTCTGCTATATAAAAATTCAGCACTTTACAAATTTACTTAATAATTGCTCTCAATGTTTATAAATTTAGAATAAGATTGATATTGAAATTCCACTATATTAATACACAAACATTTGCATGGCATGCAAATAGTTATAAAGGTAATAAATTAATTTTAACAATTATATGTACTTGAATTAATAAAGAACAATATTCTTAGAATAGGCACATTGGGACTTGAGTGAACAAACTTACCCTAAGTAATCTATATATAATTCGACGAAGTTGAAATACCTTGCTAGCAACCAAATTACAATCATTAAAAACAATATGCTCCTTAATGTCAAATTTGAAGTGGACAAAAACGTTCCTTAAAAACCATAGACCAATGATCAAATGATGACACTAACTCCAGATGTTGACATAAACCAACCAGGGCATTTAATTTTCATGTTGCAAACAAGTTACAATCAATGAGATAAACTTTTGTATTTGTTGGAATTAATATCCACACATAATGATTTTGCTTCAATAATTAAACTTGAGACTATTTGCACTAAAATTTAATACCTATTAGCAATTGTATTAAAATATACTTACAAAATACCAAATGCTAACAACTCAAATTAAACGTTCACTTAGACCACCAGTTTAGGAATGTTACAAGTGGTCATATCGTAGATTGGTTTGCAGGCCACAAATCATTTGCACCTGTTATCAACTTTGATCCCTCTCATTGAACTAATATAACTAAACGAAATTGTCAAGCTGATAGCTTGAAGGGCAAGAATGCTCCAAAAGAACTTACAGCTTTTGACTTATAAATAAAAAATTACACATCTGAGTTCATGCTTGTTTCAACTCAACTCTAATGAACGACTAACAGGGAAGTGCATGCATTAGATAAAGCGCATGCATCCCAACTATTCTAATTAATAACAAGGACACAGGTACACCTAAAGGCAAATTTACACCACATAATAAGATAAATCCAAATAAGGACTTTGAAATTTTTAAAGACAATTCCTAACAAAGCTGAATGATAAATAAAGACGAAATTTTAACATCTTTAAATATGTATGTTATCTATTATCTATTTTTTTCCATTTACAATTAATGCATGGGAAAAAAAATCATAAATATCAGCAATAACAGTGATACATTATCAAAAATTAAGAAATATTCATACCATTACAATAAGCTGATAAATTCGGCTCATTGTCCTACATGTAAACATATGTTACATATAAATTGCATATTACATGTACATTACAATATTAAAAACCTATATTGTCATTCCGCTAAAAATTCTTCAGCGGAATACCTAGCTCTGCTCCACCATAACTGTTTGACGATATATCTAAATTTGGTGTATTTATTAATAACTTTAATTTCATCAGGTAACCTATTATATAATAATATGCCTCTATAATTAATAGAGTTTTGGAATAATGGCGATTTAGGTAGTGGCAGGTGCAGTTGATTCTGTTTTCTATTGCTATAGTTATGTAATTAACTCCAGTATGAAAGGTATGCCGATTTCTAAAGACTATAGATGTTGCTTCTAGGCTATATAATCATGTGAGTGTTATTATTTGGAGCTCAATAAAGTATAGTTTGCATGATGTTCAATTACTTAGGGCACAAAGTATTCTAATTGCACGTTTTTGTATTTTAAATATAGATAGGAGACCCTCTCTCGAACATGATCCCTAAAATGCAATTCCATACCACATTACGCTTTTAAAATAAACATGATAGATAATTTTGGCAATGTTCTTGAACACTTCAAATTGTACGGTTCTTAAACAGTAATATGTACTATGCAGGTGTAAGGCCAGATATTTCAAATGTTCATGCCAATTAAGGTTTTGGTCAATTATAACCCCTAAGAATTTAACATTGCCCATCTGATTTATTGTGGCTATGTATATCGATAATGCCTGATAGGCTTTCTTTATTCAACTGGTTAAATTTTATAAAATTTCTCTTATTAAAGGTTAAAAATGATGAATGAAATTTAAGCCAATTCTTCACTACTTTTAAGTCTTTTAAACTCTTTCACTTAATGTACTTTCATGTATATCAGCCCAGTTAATACATATATCGTCACTGAAAATTGTAAATAATGTTTGCTGAAAAACAGAACAGATATGATTAATATAAATTATGAACAAGAGTGGTTCCGGGACTGACCCCTTGAATCGAACAGCCTGCGAAATGGAAGATTTAAGCTATTGATTAATGTTGTCAAAAAATTTCTAAAAGCAATTTATGGTCTATACAATCAGACTTTATGAGTATCAATAAATATTGAGATGACTCTATTACTAGCATTTAACAAATTATAAACTTTACAAAGTAAATTATAGATTGCATCATTTGTACTCCTGTCATAACGGAATCCAAACTGACAGTGAAAGAGAATTTTTTGACTAACAAGGAATATAGACAATTTTATCTTGATTAAGGTCTCGACTATCTTTGATATAGTAGAAGCGACTGTATCGGAGGCAAATTTATAAAATCATAACAATTTACATTTTTGGGAATAGATTTTACTATGGCTAATTTAAACAGTCTTGAAATATATTTTCATGGAAAAATTTATTTATGATTTTAGTTAGCGGTAATAAAAGGTTCTCTCCTGCTACGTTAGAAGTTGCTATTGGAATACCATCGTAACCAGTTCTTGTTTTGTTACTCAACTTGTTGATTACAGCCATCACTTCGCTTTCAGTTGCTGGTTTCAAGAAAAATGAATTATATATGTAATCTAATCTTGGTAAAGAGTCTAAACTAGGGGACGATGAAGATTTTATTGCACTAACAGAGTTAATAAAATGGTGGTTTATATTATTGGCAATATCAATTGGACTTATATTTTGTCCATTTAGATGGATACATATCCATTTTTAATATATCTAATTACGCAGGAGATCTCTTTAAAACGTTGTTAACTATTTTCCACATAGTTTGTGGTTTATGTGTAGATTTACGTAATAGATTAGAATAGTGCATTCTTTTAACTATAATTTTAAGAATTTTATTATATGTATTGTAGTAATTGATAATGAATGGTACATTGAAATGGTGTTTTAAATGATATAAACAGCGTTTATTAGTTGATGCAATTCATACCAGTGGCTACCCACGTATTTGTGCTTTGTTTTTGTTTAAACTCAACCTTAAAACATTTATCATGTAATGTTCTGACCGTATTTTGGAAGATCAAAAATTTCTTATTTGTAGATGTGATGGCGGAAAAAATTTTCCCATTTTAAATTCCTTGTCAGTTCAATAAATTTTTTGATATTTGTGTTTGAATACACCATTTTAGTTACTACTGCTTGAATATCGTCTATTATATGTATTTTGTCAGTATTAAATTGGAACTTAATTAACTCATGATCTGATATACCAGCTGGAATTATTTGAGCATGGCATGTCTCTTCCATCGAGAAATTTGTACAAATAAAATCTATTAGGATCATTGAATTTATAATAATTCTTGTGAAAACGTCTATATACTTGTTAAAATTATACAATTTAAGCAAAAATATAATTTTTTGTGTTGAATTATTGACAGGTTTAAACAAAACCTGTCATTGTGTTGCTTAGCAATGTCCAGCTATTACTTATTGAATAATACCTTAACAATCCAGAGTTACAGTTTAGTATACTATGAAAACAGTTTTACACTAACATTACCAATTTTGTGTTATGATATTATTTCTTAAGTTAAATAAAAATTGCTGTATTGTTGGATAGTCAATATAAATAAAATTTAAAATGGCTCTAATAATTTATTTTTGTTTTTTATTTAAAATATTGCTTTGTCAAATAGACTATAAAATGATACATGTTTGGATAGATAATTAAAAGACATAAAAAATGCTTTGCCCAATGTTGTGTAATTTAAAAATTTTCTACATGGTGGCGCTACTTGCCACAAGTAAGCGGTTGTGATCTATGTAATGAAAACATTATACATATCATCTCCTTTATGTTATATTTTAGAGAATTGAAAGAATATAAAGGCTTTATCTTTAATGATTGTTTTTATTATTTTCGAATTTACTACATTTTATAACATTACATCTGTGTCCCAACTGTCAACTACACTGCTAGGTGTGTTCCAAAACCTATATATATATAATTATGCATTCAAAACAAATCTTAGCGTAATAATTTCTATAAATAGAAAAGTGTTAATGTTTGTTTCTCAATACTCTCTCCCAAACTTAACACAGTCCTAGCATATTTACAAATCGTTGAAATGTTATTATTGCACATAAGCCCTTTGTGAACACATCAGCTAATTAATCATTACTAGATACATACATTATTGTTAATATATCATTATTAATTAAATCAGACAAAATGCATTTTCACATCAATATGCTTACATTGCTTATTCTGAAAATTAGTTCGTAGTTTAATACTACTCTGGTTATTTTCAAAGATACAAAATGGTAACAGATATGTTACCTTATATTCTTCAAATACAGTAACTCACATGAAGCATTACATATAGCTACAAATTCTGATTCACTGATGATAATATTACCACTGTTTGTTTTTTGGAAGCCCAAGAATAGATTATTATACAATTTAAAACAATAACCTGTTACAGACCTTCTATCAGCAATATTATATGCCTAATCTGAATCTGCATATTCTACAAGTGAGACTTCAGAATATGAAAAATGTAGCTTAAAATGAAAAGTACTTTTCAAATATTTCACAATACGTAAAAGATACTTAAAATGTTCATTAGTAGGCGAATCTTGATATCTTCCAAAATAGCTAACGCTATAACAAATATCAGGCCTATAGCCCATCATAATGTACATTAGGCATCTCAGAAGCTGTTTATATGGTAATTTAGTTTTTAATTTTTCATTAAACATTAAACTTTTTTAATCACACCCTTATGGCTAAATGTTGATCGATTGATATAATACCCCTATTCAAATCTGACTATATTTATTCCTAGAAAAATTTTGACTTTGCCAAACTCTTTCATTTTAAATTTATAACATAGTTGAGATTTTGTTTGACTTAAAAATAGAATATCATTACATGCTAATAGTACGTCGTCAACATACAAAAGCAAATAACATCGAATGTTTTCTTTCACATAAACATATAAACAATAGTCCGACCTGGATCTATTAAAATTTAAATTATTTATACAATTATTGAATTTATTATTCTATATTTTAAGAGCCTGCTTTAGATCATATATTGCCTTATTTAAGAGACATACCTTATTTTTGTCTATCTTATGAACTTCTAAACCATCAGGCATTTTCATATACACTTCTTCAGTCATTTCGCCATTTAGGAAGCTTACATCTAACTGTTCCAAAAGTAGATTATATTTAATGTATATACACAACAACAATCTAAGTGTGGATAATTTTGCTACTGGTCTATGTAATTATTCAAGAGGATTATTTTATTGAAAACCTATTGCAACCAATCTTGCTCTATATGTTGGATCATCAATATCATTATACTTTACAGTAAATATCCATCTATTGGTTAAATAACTTCTCGATCTTTCTCTCTATTTACCAGTGTCCATGTTTGATTTTCTTCTAATACTCTCAATTCATCATTAATTGCACTATCCCAGTTATTCCAATCTGAGCTTCCTTTTGCTTCTTCATTTGAATTTGGAGATTCACAACTAGTTAATAATGCCAAACAACTAAAATCAACATCATAATCAGGAAACTTTTTAGGTAGTTTTACATTTCGTTGTGGTCTATGGTTTTTGTTGTTAACTTCAATATTTTCTGGAATGTTAACCTTATTTTCTTGTTCTATTTCTTCAGTTGGTTCATCCTCCCTGTTTTCATTTTTATTTATTTCTTCTTTTTCTTGATTCAAAAGTTCATTTACATTTTCTTCAAACATATTTGTGTTGGTATCAAGTACATATTTCTTTTCAATCTTCACTGACCCAAACTCATTTTCATTACACACAACATTTCTCTAATGAATGCTTTTATTATTTATTTCTGACCATAACCTGTATCCATTTTCCAAGTACCCAACGGCTTTGTTATCTAATGTTTTTCTTAATTCATCTGGTACCTTTGAATATGCAGTACATGCAAAAACTCTCATATTTGACATATTTGGTTTCATCATTAACCATAATAAATATGGTGATTTATCCTTTACCCAACTTGACTGACTTCTATTCAATACAAAAGCTGTGGTGAGCACCGCTTTCTCCTAGAATTCTTTACCTATCTTTCCTTGCATTATCATTGCTCTTGCACAATTAATTAATGATTGGTTCATTCTATCTGCAACACCGTTTATCTGTGGCATATAAGGTGAAATATATGCTAACTGAAAACCTTTTTAGGCACAAAACTGTGGTAGACCTTTACTTACACACTCGCCTCAATTATCATACTTCAACTTAAAAATTTTTAAACCACTAAACATTGCTGTTACTTTAGCCTCAAAATTTCTTAAATATTTTTCAACTTCGTTCTTGGAATGAATAATGCACACCATTACAAATCGTGAAAAATCATCCACAAACGTAACAAAGTATTTACCACCAGTATGTGATGTAGGAACTATAGGACCACGTACATCTGAATGAATTAATTCCAACACCCTTCTACTTCTAATTTTAACTGAATGATATTGGAGACATTTTAACTTGGCCATAGCACATACTTCACATATATTTTCTTTAATATCCTTAATTGCAAGATCTATATCATCTACTATCTAATTTCTACTTATATTATTTAACATTCCAAAGTTTAAGTGAGCATAACGCCTATACCAAAGTTCTAGATCAATTCTTGCAGTTAAGTTTGCACTTTCTGACATCTTAATAATTACAAATTTAATTTTATACAGCTTACCATTTTGTTCACCCTTAACAATAACATTATTTTTTTAATTTCAATATTACCATTTGCACATAACACTTCATAACCTCATTCTTCAATAGTTGAAATTAACAAGAAATGTATTCTTAATTTAGCTACACACATTACATTTTCAATACAATATTTATAGATTTATCATTACTTTATTCATCACATGCAGGTTGCCCACACATGTTACTTCCATTATCTTACCTTGCTTTGCTAGATGGATAAGTTTAGGATCAGTAAACATCTGTTTATTTGTTAAATTGTTATCCAAATTTATATAGTGATGAGTTGCAGTTCCATTTCGAATGGACCTGCACCTTGCCGAAGTTCTAGATTACTAGAACAGGTGAAATGGCTTGCGTGTTCTAATGAGCTACAAACTACAGGTCCAACCAAAGTAGTAGGGTCGTTAGTGAGGAACCAGACTAAGACAGGTCCCCGAAAGAGGGCAGCGGCTCTTTCGGTACTTAGATTGGCAGAGACCATAGGGGTCGGTATGGCAGTCTAAGACACACTACCGCGATGTGGAAGGCAACGGGAGACTACCACATTACCTCCCAAGTACACAGTGTACCTAAATTATAATAAAATGATGGCATTCTCTGGGGTAAAAGATTCCGGAGTTAAAATAGTCTCCCATTCGGATCTCCGGGAGGGGACTACTTCGGAGGATGCGATCGGAAAGTTAAGAATAAGAATCGGGAACATTTTGCGAGTCGGAGCGTGGAATGTTAGAACTATGAAGCAAGTGGGTATGCTAGAGAACCCAAAATTCGAAATGAACAGGTTATCATTAGACATAGTAGGGATCAGCGAAGTGGCCAGAGGCGGGGGATTTTTGGAGTGGAGACTTCAGGGTAATTCATACAGGAGCCGAGGAAGGAAATTTGGATGTGGGGATCGTTATGCAGAAAAAGATAGGATACTGTGTAGAAAATTACTTACAAAAGAACGAAAGAGTACTCATGGTTAGATTAGAATCTAAACCGGTAAACACAGTAATAATACAAGTATACATGCCCACCTCTAGCTACAGTGACGAAGAGGTAGAAGCAATCTACAAAGATATCGAAGACATATTAAGACACGCTAAAGGACATGAAAATTTAATAATCACGGAGGATTTTAATGCAGTGGTAGGTGAGGGTAGGGAAGGAGCGATAGTAGGTTTATTTGGTTTAGGCACTAGAAACAACAGAGGAAATAGGCTGGTAGAATTTTGCGACAAGAACAATTTAATCATTACAAACACATTATTTCAACATCATGCTAGAAGACGATATACGTGGAAGATGCCAGGAGATATAGGAAGATATCAAATAGATTACATTCTTGTTAGACAACGGTTTAGGAATCAAGTAAAAGACTGTAGAAGCTACCCAGAAGCAGATATAGACACTGACCACAACATCGTAATTATGAAGGCCGCACTTAAATTTAAAAATTGAAAAAAAGAAACGGAAAAAGGCACTTGGACCTACAGAAACTAAAAGAGAAAAATATTCAAGAAATATTCGAAAAAAGGTCAAATGAATTGCTCAAAGATATCAGGAAAATATCTGATACTAAGGAAGTAGAAACAGAATGGAATAACATTAAATCCAGCCTCGACATGGCGGCCAGAGATATTCTGGGGTATACACAAAAAGTAAATAAGAAACCATGGATAACAAAGGATATCCTGAATTTAATAGAAGAAAGACGAAAATACAAAAATAAATCAGACGAAACAGGAAAACAGAGATACAAAGCCATAAAATGGGAAATTATTCGAAAATGCAGGAAAGCTAAAGAACAATGGATTGATGAAAAGTGCAAAGAGGTACAAACTAAGATGGAAGTAGGAAAAACAGATGAAGCATACAAACTAATTAGAATCAATTTTAGGGATATAGAACCGTATAGCAAAAATATAAGGGACGCGGGAGGAAATGTCATTATAGAAAATGTAGAGAAAGTGGGTAGATGGCAAGAATATATAGGGAATTTATATGCAGGAGAAGAACTAACTGCATTAGAAAAGGAATCAGACATTGAAAATGATGACGTGGGATATCCTATACTTAGAGATGAATTTGAAATAGCATTAAAGGGTCTGAAAAATGGTAAGGCGCCGGGTATAGATAAGGTGCAAGCGGAGAATCTAAAAGCCGCTGGTCAAGCAGTAACAGAACGTCTCTTCCAACTTGTAAGCTATATGTATGAGACAGGCGAGATACCCAAAGATTTCAAACATAACATCATAGTAACTATACCAAAAAAGAAAGGCGCAGATAGATGTGAAAATGTTCAAACAATAAGCTTGACAGCACACGTATCAAAAATATTAACTAGAATTGTACAAAGACGAATGGAAAAACGGGCTGAAGAAATACTAGGAGAAGACCAATTTGAGTTTAGGCGAAACAGGGGAACACGGGAGACTATCTTAGCTCTGAGGGTGATAATGGAGAAAACAATAGAAAAAGGGGAAAGCGTGTATATAGGGTTTGTAGATCTGGAAAAAGTATTTGACAATGTAAAATGGAAAAAAATGTTTGAAATACTCAAAAAGATTGGAATGAGTTATAGGGATAGACGGATAGTACATAGCTTATACAAAGAGCAAACAGGAGTAATAGAATTAGAGCAGGAACGTAGAGAAGTAAACATCAGGAAAGGGGTAAGACAGGGATGTTCCCTATCCCCACTAATTTTTAACTTGTACATTGAGGAGGCAATGAATACTGTCAAATGCAGGAAGACATTTGGAATTACTATGCAGGGACAAAAAATTGATATGCTTAGATTTGCAGATGATATAGCGGTATTAGCATCTAGCAAGGAAGAGTTAGAAGCTGCCCTCAATGAAATGGAAACGGTTCTAACAGAGAGATACGGTATGAAAATTAACAAAAGTAAAACTAAAGTGCTAGTATGCATAGGAGGGAAAAATAAATCAAAAACAAGAATACAAATATGTAACACGAACTTACAAGAGGTTAAGGATTTCTGCTACCTAGGAAGCCAAATAACGCAAGATGGGAAAAGCACAAAAGATATAAAACAAAGATTAACACAAGGTCGTGCTACATTTAACAAGAAAAAGCAACTACTGTGCTCAAAGACCACAAACATAGAAATAAGGAAAAGATTGCTCAAAACATATGTGTGGAGCACAGCACTGTATGGCTGTGAAGCCTGGACAGTGGGAGAAGCGGACAAGAAAAAGGTAGAAGCCTTTGAAATGTGGCGCTACAGACGTATGATGAAGATATCATGGACAGACAAAGTTAAGAACGAAGAGGTACTAAAAATGGTAGGGGAAGAAAGAAATATGTGGAAAACGGTAAAAAATAGGAGAGATAGGATGATAGGCCACATACTACGGCATGAGGGAATATTCCGGAATATACTAGAAGCAGAGATAGGAAAAAAGAGAAGAAGAGGTAGACCTAGGTTAGACTACTGCACACAGATAGCGAAAGATGTAGGCTGTAGGAGTTTCAGGGAAATGTGTAGGCTAGCTCAGAAGAGAAATCAATGGAGGTACGCATCCAACCACTCCCAAGATGGATAAATTAATGACGAAGAAAGTAGCTGCACTTAAACATGATATTTATTATAAGCAACTACAAGCATTGCAGAGGCAATATTCTCGAATAATGGTAATTGCGTGAAAGCATTTACTGGAAAACTATTATTTCGGCAAATGTCTAAGTGTTGGGGGATCTTGGCAGCCACAGGTTGTTTAACCCCCTTCAATAAATCTCTGTGAAATAGCCCATAATATTAAAAAACAATATAAGGGGAACCGAGCTGTATTGCTGGGTGAGAATTTCAGGGAACTATGTAGGTTAGTTTAGAATATAAATAAGTGCAGGTACATGTCCAACCAGTTTTGAGACTGGAAACCCAATGACGAAAAAATAAGTGCAGACAAATCTGATGATTATTATAAACAACTAGTTGTTTGTTGTGAAATATCTGCAACTAATGTTGACTGTGCGAAAGGACATATTGGAAAAAATATTGAATCAGTAAATGTTCAAGTGTTGGGGGAGCTTGGCAGCCGCAGGCTGCTTGCCCCCCTTCGCAACCACTGAATGTCGGAGAGGTGGGGTATATAATTGTAAAACAATAGAAGGTGACCTAACTGCATCTAGCAAGAAGGAATGGCGCCTATGATGAAAGACAACAAACATAGAACAAAAAGTTGTTGAAAGCGTATGTGTGGAGCACAGCACGGACAATATGCCTACGAAATACGAGCAGTCTGAAAAGCAGACAGAAGAACAGTAGCGGCCTTTGAAATGCCGTGCTTCAGATGTTTGAGGATGGACAGACAAAGGTAATAACAAATAGGTTATAGAAACAGTAAGGGAACAAGGATATCTTTGGGAAAAAAATATGAGAAATAGAAGGGCAGAATACGTTCTAAGGCATTTTTGGGGAATGGTATGGGATGTATGGCAAGCAGAGATAGGAGAAGGAGGTGGATGTAGACCTAGATCAGATAGTGATAGATGCAGACTGCAAATTTCGGGGAAATCTGTAGGTTAGTTCACAATAGGAAACAGTGATGGTACGAGTCTAACCAGTTTCAGGACTGAAGACCCAATGATGATGATGAGTTGCAGTTGTGGCAGCATACCAAATGGATTCTTCACACATCGTTGACAAAATACAAAAGAATACCACTTCCTCATACTTGTTACCGTTTTCAGCAACAGCCGCTGAACGTTTTTGAAATGGACCTTGGTGTCTAATAGACTTTTACTTTTAATACGACAATCTGCAACTTTGTGTCCAAATCTGTAACAAATCCAGCATTTAATTCTACATACATTTTTGGTTTGCCCAAGCATTCTACATTTAAAGCACTTTACTCCTTTCTTGACAAGAAACGAAGATGCAGCTGGCAGGCTTTTTCTTTCACGTTCATCTTTATTCATATTAAACTCTAACAATCGTTTGTTAACAAAGCTTAATTCAATTTTATCATCATTCACCGTACGCAATGCCGTTACAACACTTTTATATTTCGGTGTCATCGGCAGCATTAAAAAACAAACAAAATCGCTTTCATCATTTTTGTTCCATTGTCTTTCAATTCTCTGTCATTCTCAATCATATTTATTGAAGTGGTCCTGAATATCACATTCACCATCATATTTTAAATCTATAAGCTCCTTCAATAAATAAAACTTTGAACAAACACCCATACTTGCAAATGTGGTTTCCAATTTTTGTAATATGTCTTTAACATACTGGATTTCTTTTACATATTCCAGATGAGTCTGCAGATTTCCCAGAGTTCCCAGATTTCTTATTTATTACTTAGATTTCTTATTTATTACTTACAGTTTTCTCAGGGTTCCCAAATTTCTTATTTATTACTTAGAGTTTTCTCAGAGTTCCAGATTTCTTATTTATTGCTTAGAGCCCTAAATTATAAATATTAAAATTATGTTTAATTAATAAGCTTTTTCTTACGTTTTCCAGCTAACGGCAAAACTTTTCTTGTATATTTTTCACTATTATTTTAGTTTCAACTTTTTCTGTCACGTCTTTCACTAAATATAATTATTTAATTTTCTATGTTCACTTTTATGTAAATTTTTTATTTAAACTGATGTGGAGCGTGCTCAGGTTGAAAGAAGACTGTCTGTTTATCAAATTTGAGTGATATATAAAGTAACGCCTCCATCTGACGGATTGGTTATCGGCGTACTACGGTCAAGGTTTAAGGCATGCTATAGGATATTTTCAACACTCTGGACTTTCTCAAGTATTATATTGATAATAGCTCGCCGGAACAATTCTGTGGTCATGTAGTATACCAGTTCTATATAGTGGATTTCTGTAATTCGTGAACTTTTACCCGTCTGTTTGGTGTTATTGTAGGAAATCTTAACTCGACTTCTCACGTAGACAAACTTATGACTTTATTTTTGTCCAGATAATGTTTTAGGTTTTGAATTTATTTTCATGTTAAAAATCACATACGCGAATTTCTATAATGCCGTAAATTGAAATACGTTTCTTTACATCCTGCGTTTCCGAAACGTATTGGTTTTTTAAATGTGCGCTTATTTCGAAGATGCTTTGTTATTTGTTTGTACCGTTTCATGTCCTATTTTACTAGAATTCTAATCATGATTTCTAGCTTTCAATGCTCTTAATGCTTGTTCGTTTAGAATTTATGAATTCTTTCCTGATTTAAATGAATTTAATTGCGTAGAGTTATTTATTTTACTGAATATTTGTATTATTGAAGGATGTGCTTCCCAGCATTAATTAAAGTCAATTGTGATCTTTATACAGGGTGTTAAATGTTTGCTTTTTTGCATAATTTGCGAATTACGTACTTTTCATGATAAAATTGTTTAGTTTTCTAGCTTTTAGTACTATTTACATGTAGTGTGTGATCCTTATGAGTTTATATACCCCTAAATAACCCTATTATCATAGCAATATATATATATACATATATATATATATATATATATATATATAATAATTATGCATTCAGAACAAATTTTAGAGTAGTAAGTTCTATAAATAGAAAAGTGTTAATGTTTGTTTCCCAACACTTTATACTTGAAATTTTAAAAAAACAAGTGTGTGTGTGTGCACATGCATGCATGGATGTGTTGTGTATGTATGAGGATGGATGGGTAGGTGCATGCGTTTGTGTGTGGTGATGCGAGTGCATGTATGTATGCCCATATAATGTCATCTAAAGTTAAAAAGATACTTTCTTAATTTTTACAAACACATTTTGTCAACTTAGTTTTAAATCATTTTAACAGAAATTTTATTACAATTTTGCTAATCAAAAGAATTTTTTTAGTTATATTTAAATCATTTGGTGTTACTATAAGCTTGTCTATGGCATTCGCAAAAACATTTTTTACATTTAACCAATTAATTGTTTAAATGAATTTAAGATCTAAAGAAAACTTTCTGAAGACCAATATATAGCATTGATTAAAATGTGTGTCTTTTTTAATAACAAACAGTAGCTTGATATATTTTCTAACTGTTTTCTGAATAAAAAAATCTGCTTTTGTTGTGCAAATCAACCTATTATTTATAATTGTTGCTCAATAACTTCACAACTGTTTATATACAATTATTACTAAATTATCCTACCATACTCTTTTATGTAACATAGCGTATTAAAATAGCAACCCTTGTGTTAATTGAATTCTCATTCTAAAAAGAAGCTTACTATAATGTTTTAGGTCTATGCCTTTGCTCGTTCTAACAGATCGCTTAGTACTGGTTTTATCGGTGGATTTTTCATTGGTCTAGCTTGTCATTAAAGTGCAAGATTTGCCTAGATATATTTTGTATTTAAATGTGCTATTTATAAATAAATTAATCTCTTTCAAGCTTTTTTGTTTTAACAGGTGGAACGATTTGTTGATAACAAAATGGATAAAGCTGAAGATTATATTAAAAAACAAACTAAAGCTGGTGGATTATTTGCATCTTTTTATTCTACTCCTTCTTATAAATTACGAGAGATTCATATTTTTATTGCTTCATTTGTTGCTGGTATGGCACTTGGTGTGGTTGTATCTTAAGTATTATGTTTGCAGAAGGAAGTCAAATAATAGGTATGCTTGTTATTAATTTCAATTAATAGAAAACTAAATAGGATTATTTGCCTTACTACAAGCGTATATCAAAAACTTATTGTAATTATATTAAAAATTAGTTTAACCAATTACAAAGTAAAATATTGTAATACATAGTGGGGTTGTATTTAGTGTATAGTACAGCACTGGAGCATTAAATTTAATTATAGACATTTGTCAAGAGCTCAATGTCTTTATTTTCATTTAATTACATTTATGAGTAAACTGAAATTTAACTAATATCTAAGTAAATTGTATTCATCAGGATCGGAGCCCATATTTTTGTAAATTGTAAACTTAAGCATGACCATTGTAGTACTATGGCCTTGATTTTAAAGTGTTTTTAGAACTGTATTCTAATTTAGCATCAAAGTTTAAGTTAAGCTATAAATATTACTTTCTTAACGTATTGAGTGTAGTGATATGTTCATTACAATTATACACTTGTAAAAGTATATTACAATGATGAAAATCAGCTTTTTATATCATCACAGAAGATTTTCTTAATAATATTGTAGCTTTGTGTAAATAATCTTGTTTAGATATAAGGTTAGTGGTTTCTTTATTAGAATATGAAAATTATAAGCAATTGTTCTCCAGTAGTATAATTATTATATTACCTTATATTACATGCTACTCCAGTTACGTCGTACCTTTTGTATGGAATAACAAATTAGAAATTTTTTATTCATTTTACATTACAAAGGAAAATCAAGGTTGTAGATTTTCCAATAAACGCTATAGAAATGATATGTAAAATAGTGTTTATGAAGCTGATCTGAATAATTATACAAGCAATTTATATGTAGGATTGTGGTAGAATCCCATTACCCGAAATTTGTATTTATTTATAACATCAACACAGAACACGAAAGTGTCTATGAGCGGGTTGCATCGATATAGTTTACGGTAAGTTCAACAAGAACTTGGTTCAACACTAAAAATTCCGTTGTATTGCTGCAGTTGTCTTAATCCTTAGTTTAACCCAGAGTTCAATTAAACAGTCAACCAATGGCCGTTCAACTGCTGAACGATGGTTCAATAGATAATCTAACCTCTAATCGGATAATTGAACTTCTAACTTTGAAATATTATTTTCTAATAATCTTTACACAATAAAGGTAATGCTAATTATTATTATAATAACAAGTAATGTGCACATACTTGATTTATATTATAAACTTCAATTATACAACTACTTATTACAATATTAAATATAGCGACCTGTAGTATCTAATGAGAACACAAAGGAGAAATAAATAATTTATAACATTTTGCCATAGTCATTACGATTTACTTGTGGATTTACTTTTAATTGAGGCAATTTTGGTTGTGTCAACATATCTGGTGTATACTTGTATACTTGAAGAGCTAAAATTTAATTAGTGAGCTTGTAACTTACACAAGAAAATCACACTCTAACTAACCATTGTCCTTACTAGAATAATTATTAGCAATTTCTTCACTGTCTACAGCATTCGCTTTATTTATTTCTAAAAGTATGGCATTCACATAAATTTCAATAAATTTGAAATTACAACCAATTATAATTAATATATGAATAGCCTTGATAGATTTCCATTATAATTTAAGTAAGAGATTATATACCATGAACATTATACTACGATTATTCAATTACTAAAGACAGTTGTCGCGATTTATATTAAAAATTGAAACAAAACCTTTCAGGCGCCAAGTAACTCAAAGATAGGTGTAGCCCAACTTTAAATTTCCACGACTTACATTTATGACAGAAAATATGTTAACCAGAATAGCCAACATCTACAGCTCATAGTTTAACTAAACCAAACCTGAACTTGCTCCTTACAGTGCAAAGTGAATTGAACCTGAGTTTTTATTAAGCTCTGGCTTACTTAAACCTTAGTTTAACTGATGTCGATACAACCCGTCCTAAAAAATTGTTTAATAAATAGTAAATGTTAAATTTAACTGAACTATATAATGTAATTAACTTCATAGTTTAATATATATATATATATATATATATATATATATATATATATATATATGATGATATAACAGTAAAATTTGGTGAATTAATTTTTATTGATTTATTTAATATTTCACATTGCAGATATCTTCATAATAATAATTCAAATTGGCCTCTTTTCATTCACTGAAGCGATAAATGTACTAGTTTGTGGATTATATGTCTACCGATTTCCAGCCATTTATGAAAACTAAAACTTATAAATTATTACATATTGTATAGGTTAAAGGAAATATTAGTTATGTTGAGTTTCAATTATGTTGAGCAATCTAATGCACTATGGTTAAATAATCATCACTATTGGGTTTGATTTGTTAAGAACCATTTTGTAAGTTTGTTTTGAAAACTGTTACGATTTCGCAAAATCTTGATATTGGAGCTAATTTGTTATATATTTTTACATCAATTAAGTTAAATGCACATTGGCCGATTCAGGTTCTTTTTTTTTTAAACTGTTACAGTATGCCTTTATATTTTTGGATTTTTGTACCACCTCGAATAGATTATTTTTCTTACAATAAAGCACAGACATCTTGTAAAACATCTTTTTAATTGGCAAGAGATCACTTTCTTTGTACAAAAAATCTGAAGAATTATATGTAATACTTTTTTGTGTATGGTGTCCAGTGTAACTAGGGTATTTTTATATGCATCTCCCCAGGCAATAATTTCATACATTATGTGTATGGCAAATTGTTTTAACTGCTCTTTGGATAGGATATGTGAAACTTTATGAAGCACGACTAGAGTGTTCCTAGTTTCTCCATAAGATATGCTACGTGGTGATGCCATTGCAGATGTGAATCAAAGCATATTCTTAGGTAATTAGCGTATTCCTGTTCTTGTCACATTCCTAATATTCAAACTTTATTATAGGAAGCGATAATCAAACTGTTACTGATTTGACACGAAATATGAGCATGAGCATCCCTCTGATAAGGCTGCAATGGGTTAGGCTTGTATAACTTTTGAAATGGCACACCAATTGATGTTAAGATTACTCTCTTATGGTCACTGTTGTAATTAAATAAATGAACGTACCTAATAAGTTGAAACATCTATTTACAAAAATTTAGAGTTTATACACAATTTACTTATATATATATATATATATATATATATATATATATATTGCTGTTTCCTCGTGTATCTGCTGGTTGTACCTCCACGAAACGTGCTATCATAAAAAATTTTTATGATGCTTACCTTTGGAAACTCCCCAAAAATTTTTTAATGTAAGTACAAAATTTTCTACCTACCTAAAATTGAAGCCCTACCACCTAGACTTACAATTTATACCATTTAACACCGATATCCTCTGAAGATGCTCTTCACTCGGACGCCAAAACTTCCAGCTCCCTCAGAGATATCCGCCACGGCTGCTCACTCGTTCCCTGAAAATTCTAACCTACCAAAAATAACACTGAATGCCAAAAGTATATAAATATTTATTAACATAACCAATCAGTTGCGTATCAATTCAGTTTAAGCTCAAAAACATTTTATTAGTTGGGGCAAATAATAGCTCAGTTTAAAGAAAATTAATTTAACATCATCCTACATCACTCCTGAAACAAAGTAACTGGACTTATTTCCAAACCTTTACTTTATACCCCAGGTCAAATACGAGCTAATAGTAAACCTCCTTTTATATACGTACTAACAACGGCACCGCAATTTCCTAAAACCCTTTTACAAAATTTATTGTTTTCATCTTCAAGTGATATCATCAAATTATTACATAAATTTTTCATTAAGTCCTTCTTACATTGACTCGTCAATTAAACATGTCTTTATACCATAATAAATACACCAAATCACAAAAATAGTCACCCAGAAAATCGCCAACGAAAACAAACAAAAGTCTTATAAGTACAGTTACCTGGATTTTGTTTCAAGTGCTCTCTACATGGACACCATCTCCAAAGTGACCTTCTCCTTGACTGCACGTTCAAATTCTGTCTCCAGGTGCTTTATATGGACACCATCTCCAACGTGATCTTTCCTCTTCGACTGCACGTTCAAATTCCGTTTCCAGCTGGCCTTTCACCATCAGGAACACACCGTTTCTAATTAGACTCTTTCCCACAAGTGCACGGTACTACCATGCTCTCGTGCACTTGCTGGCCCGTCCATATATTTACTCTGTACTCCGAGTACATACACCGCCTTCAAACACCCAGAACTAAAATTGTACTTACTTGTGTAATAATTTTGATTGTTTATAGCCAAAGATATAAAAAGCACCCACTTGTGCTACCTCAACTGTAATTTTACTCAATCACTTTGCTATGTAGTAAGGTAGGCGATCGTAAGTAAAGACAAAAGAGAAGAGAGCGAGTAGGTAAATAAGGCCGGTCCTAATTCAAAACGCGACAGACGTATTTTCCATGTGTAAAATACGTCTGTCACGTTTTGAATTAGGATCCGCCCTATATAATTTCAATGTAAAATAGTTGTGAAAACATTTCAATGTAAAATAGTTGTGAAAACATGAATTCTTATATACTTTCAATGTAAAATACTTGTGGGCACGTTTTGAATTAGGATCGGCTTTATATTACTTTCAATGAAACACACGTATGTTGAAAAATGTAAGTGCAGAGAAGAATGTGTGTAGCTGTTTTGAATTCGGTTTTCTAGCGAGAAGTTACACGTGCACCGTTTTGAATTAGGATCGGCGTTATATACTTTTAATGTAAAATGTGAAAACCTGAATTCTTTTTAAATGTAAAATACTTGTGGGCACGTTTTGAATTAGGATCGGCTTTATATTACTTTCAATGGAACATATTTCAAAACACACGTATGTTGAAAAATGTAAGTGCAGAGAAGAATGTGTGTAGCTGTTTTGAATTCGGTTTTCTAGCGAGAAGTTACACGTGAACCGTTTTGAATTAGGATCGGCGTTATATACTTTTAATGTAAAATGTGAAAACCTGAATTCTTTTTAAATGTAAAATACTTGTGGGCACGTTTTGAATTAGGATCGGCTTTATATTACTTTCAATGGAACATATTTCAAAACACACGTATGTTGAAAAATGTAAGTGCAGAGAAAATGTGTGTAGATGTTTTGAATTTGGTTTTCTAGCTAGAAGTTATAAAGTATGACAGATGCAAAATATCGCATTCAAGTCAATTGTGTTTTAATTAAAGTGGATTCTGATTTATGTTTAGAGGCTGCAAATACACATGGGCCGGTTTCAATTCAAAATGAGTTCACTCTTGTGATAGGTTGAAAAGTGGGTTTGCAAAGTACGCAGATGGTGGTAATCTGCTATACAAGGAGATTGCTCCTAATATTAATTTAATTAGTGGAAGTTTACTGCATATATTTACATACAAACATGTATATAATTGATATTCAGGGATTTAAATACAAGAAAAACGAGTTTGTGTGTAAAGAAATTGCGGTTTTGGACTTGTTGAAAGGTGATGTTTGGCATCAAATTTTTAAACTTCCAATGCAGTCCAGTTGTTTGAGTCAAGATCATATAAAACATAACGACTGGGTGACAAGGAATATTCATGGTATTTCTTGGGATGAATCTTCAACGGCTGGAATGGTGTCATCATATATAGCGCTTTATTTGAAGCAAATTATCCGACCCGGTGAAGAAGTATTTGTGAAGGGTCTAGAAAAGAAGAAATTGATTGAAACATATATAATGCAAAACTTTGTAACTGATATGCTTGCACTAGGTTGTCCTAAGCTATCGGAGTTAAAAATCAACAATCGTTTAAAATATAACATCCATTGTTGTAGACACAGCAATAATAATTTGCAATGCGCAAAACAAAATATCTTTTTATTAAAAGAATGGCTTGATAATAATAATAATAAAAAACAATAGAAAGATTTTGTCTGTATTATTTATTTTAATATAATTTTACAATGTTAGCCTTACAAAATTCCTTTATAATAATAATAAAAAAAACAATAGAAAGATTTTGTCTGTATTATTTATTTTAATATAATTTTTACAATGTTAGCCTTATTAACTATTATTATAACAACTTCTAGCAAACATTATTTTTATCGATCCAGCTATTGTGTACGTTAGAGAAGCCTAACCATTTTACAAATACTTTATTTCCACTTTTTCTTAGGACTTTTTCTACCAGGTAAATTCCTGGATGTTTAACCTTTTGCAACTCCGTTTCATAAAATGCACCTTTGATTTCTTTCTCATCTTGATCTTCTAATATATATGTTGTAGGATTGGTTACGTTTACCTTTTTAATCTTAAAAATTTCATTTGACCAGTTTGGCGTGTAACCTTTCGTAAATGCTTCCTTGTGTTTACTAATCCTCACACTGTCTTTTATTGAATATTTTGGTATTTTGGTTGCAAGTTTGATGTGGGTAAATGATGATTTAAGAATAGTTTTTCATTTGATTTATCAACTTTTACAGGTTTGACTCGATAGTATTGTGAACTGTATTGTTGTATTGTTTCACAATATCGCTTAAATTTTTATCCAATTGTAAGAACCGTTCAGGTTAAACAAGCGCCACATTTTTCCCTTTAAAGTTCTAATTACAAGTTCTACAATGCATGCTTTCTTTGTAGAAAAACACTATAATGGTTTATGCCATATGTCTGCATTAAGGATTGAAAGTGTTTGTTATAATATTCTTTACCAAAATCAGACTGCAAATTTCTTGGCGGATTTTAAATTTATTTAAAATTGTTTTCATTGCAGCAGTAACATCAATACCCGTTTTACTTTTAAGTGGTACAGCCCATACGTATTTGGAGAAACAATCAATAACTACTAAAATGTATTTAAATCCTTTGTTTGTTTGCGAATATGGTAGCATTTCAATCAAATCGGTCTGAAGAAGGTCATTTAAACCTTTACTATCACTTTGCGTCTCTTGAAATTTATTCTTGCTGGTTTATGAAGTTCATTTACTATATCCTCTTTCACTTTTGATTGAGCAACTATCATAATACTTTTTATAATCAGGATTTATTAAATACAATTAATGAAATACTTCTATGTTTGAATGTCGTGGGCTCCACTTGCTTTGAAAGGAACTTTTAATATAAAATCAAGAAACATTGTGGTGTTGTTTATAATAGCACCGCTGTCACGAAAGCTGATTACATCCATACGTTTAAGCAAAATCCTTGTAACTGTGCAATTACATAACTTTTTCGTTTATAAGAATTTCAATGTCTTGCGGGTATCCTTTAATATTCTCAATGACTGCTTCCTCATAAGGAAATTCATAATTATGTTTAATGTTGAAAATAAGGAATGTCTTGTCACCGTCGAGGAATGTATTAGAGTAAAACGTTGCTACTACCGTGTAATGTAGCATATGTAACTTGTACTCAATCAAGGTTTCAAAACCTTCACTTTTGTTTTCATATTCCTGTTCACTTATATCTATTTTACGGTTATGTAAGTGCCTTCCAAATTTGTCAATTGTCATATCATCTAATTACTTTCGCCTCACGCAATTCTTCAATGATCGAATTTATTTCGTTGCCGTGACCTGTGTGTCCAGCAGTCTGAGATGAAACTAAAAGTCGTAATCTATCAACAAGTTCATTGGGATCATTCCAATATAAATAATCTATAGCGTTATTTCATACTTCCATTGTCATACCGTCTCCAAGACGCTTTCTATAGGGTAATGTTCTAGGTCTACGGGTGTTTGGGAAGTATGTTTAATGTAGATATTATATTTTTGTACTTATATGAAGTATTACCCTGAATTTGTTCTGTTTCAGAATAATATCTTCTATTAGCATTTGTTCTTTTTACAATATCAAGATACGACTTTAGATCTTGATGACTGTACCCGACAGGATATTTTTTAAACAGTAGTTCGTATAATCCAGGAGTACCTTTATATTTCAAATCATTTATTAGAACATTTTCATCATCCAACGCGAAATTAGAATTGCCTATCATAAGACCATTTGAATCAGGGTTAAACCTAATACCATATTTATGATCAAATTCGTTCTTAACATCTTTAAACATATTGTAAATATATTCTCGAGATAATGTGTCATACCAGGTGAATCGGCAAAGCTTTGAATATATTCCTGGGCTTCTTGTGCATTTCGATTAATTTCTGCTTCGTATTCATTCTCAACATCTACCTCTATGGCATCATTTTTTATATTTGGTATATGCTGAGCAATAACCGGGGAATCAATATAGTCAACGTTCCTTTCTAGCAATTTAGGTTTAATTTTTTTTACATTGCTATGAGGCAGTTCTTCTTCTTTAAATTTTTCTTTCTTTACCGCACTTTCCCCATCCAGTTTATTAACAATAGTTTCTAATCGTGATGTTATGGGTAAGATTGATTCCACTTGGACGACTTCATTATCTTTTAACTGACGCAATTTGTTTTTTACAATGTTTCTTTTCTTAATTAAAATTCTTTTAAGTTTTATCGCCTCCTTGTTCATTGCGTAAAAGTTTATTGTAGTAAAAAAAATTCTTCGATACTAACGATACTTGCGTCTCTCAAGGTTTAAATATGTATGAAGTGATCAAAACCTATTCGGTACCTTTCTTGATCTGGATCACTATCTTTGTCTACAACTAAGAAACCGTATTTGTCTTGCCAACAAGCAGCACATATTTCACGGAATTTATCATACTTCATGTCAGTATTGACGTGATCGTCATATATGTGTTTTAAGTTTAAATCATCTTGTTTAAATAAAACTAAAAGATTAGCATTATCACGTAGTAAGTGCTTAGGTATACGAGTATAACTTTGACAAAGTTAAAAACTGTCTACTTGTTTATGACGCCCCATACTAAAGTATTCCCTAATGATACCTTGTTTATCGCAAGCTACATCATCAAAACAAATATAGAATTATTTCGAGCATCAGATGGTGATATAATATTATCAGAATAGTAAGAGTAAGTAGATTTATTGCATAACTCAATATAGGTTAATAAAGTATAAAACAAAAATATTATACTATAAAGCAAATTATTAAAATACAGTTAATAATATAATTAGTTTTCATTTCTACAACTTAAAATATATTTTTTTAAATTACTCTTGAATTTTCTTTGAGAAGGCTGATTTGTAACTGATTTTGGTAATGTATTATATATCTTAACGCCATAATGAAATACATTTTTTGTGGTTATCGTTTTATTCTTCTTGTATATATAGTAATTGTCTGCTTGTCTTGTGCTGTAGTTATGTATATCTGACACTTTAATTAAGTTGCTAACCAAGTACGAAGGCAGCAAACCATTGATAATTTTATATATAAAAACCATACTATTATACTTCATTTGTTCCTGAACATTTAAAAAATTAAGGCATTCTAACATTTTACGGACTTTGGCGAATCTGCTACATTTTAATAAACATCTCATTGCACGATTTTGTATCTTTTGCAATCTTTCCAAATCACCTTGGTTTGAGACAAATAAAATGGTGCTGCAATATGTTAGGTGTGGATAAACTATTGCTCTATATAATGTTATTCGAGCAAAACTTGATAACTTTGCACTAATTCTTCTCAGAAATCCAACATTTTTGCTTACTTTATTTATAACCATCTGTAGATGCATTTTAAAAGTTAATTTTCGGTCGATTATTACGCCAAGGTATTTAATGTTCTCTACCAGTTCAATATCAGACCCATCTATTTGTACATTCCTATTTTCTGTTTTTATCATTTGATAACTTCTATCATTCGTTAACAACATCCATTTTGTTTTATCAACATTTATCTTCAGCTTATTTCCAACTAAATATTTGCTAATTCTTATTAAGTCACTATTTACAGATTGAATCAGGTTTATTACATTTGCACCTTCAGCATATATTAAAGTGTCATCAGCAAACATATGCATCTTTGTTACCTTCACTACATTCACTATATCGTTTATGTAAATTATAAAAGCAATGGTCCCAAAATACTTCCTTGTGGAACACCCCACTCAATTTCTGATTTATTAGATGTTTCCCGTTGCCATCTCGTTTCTTGCTCTCTGTTTTTAGGTAGTCTTTAAACCACTCTAACGCATTGTCTTTAACCCCATATTTTTCCAATTTTTAATGAGAATATTTCTACTTATAGTCTCAAATGCTCTTTGTAATCTATAAAGACTGCACACACTGCCTTTCCTTTATCCATTGATTCTTTCCAGTCATTTATAATTAGCTGAATCGCTGTTTCACACGAGTGTTTCGTTCGAAAACCAGACTGATAGGTGGTTAATATATTAGTCTCATCCAAGAATTGCTTCAGTTGCTTATATATTACTGTTTCTAATACCTTTTCAATTGTGGCCAACATATTTATAGGCCTGTACTCTTCGCATTTCTTTGTTGATACTACTTTTGAATTGGTGTAATTGTTGATATCTTTAAGTCCTTGGGCACAATACCATGCATAAGAGACATATTTATTATGTTTAGTAGCGGATAACCAATAATATCAAAAGTTCTTTAAGAACTCTACTGTTTACACCATCCGGGCTGCTTTTATTTGCTTGCTTATATACCAATTCTTTTAGTTCATGTATTTTAATAATTTAAAAGTACTTAATTCCTTCAGGCTTGTACGTATTGGATCGTGAAACTCAAACTTTTCAATACCAATTGATGATGTAATTTCTGTTATACTATTTATGAAGTAAGTATTGAAGTTTTCAGCAATAGTTTTGTCATTAGTTTCTAGTGTATTTTCAAATATAATGTGCTTACTATTTTGAATACGTTCGGTTTTTAATACAAGTTTTAAAGTCTTCCACATTTTACTGGGTTACCTTTATTTTCATCTATTTTCTTTTCATAATATTTAATCTTAGCTCTACGGATCATGAATATCACATTATTTCTGCATTCTTTGTATGCTTTCCAATCTTCCATACTTCTTGTGAATGTAAATTTTTTATAAAATTTATTTCGTATATTAATTACTCTTTGTATTTCTCCATTAAACCATAATTTTGAACTATTTTGTGACACCTCCTTGTTATATGAATTATGGTCAATTGCATTTTAATGTTTGTGTAAAATGTTTTATAAAGTTTATCGATGTTGGTTATTTCATACTTCCAATCTGCCAATATTAACTCGTTCTTTATGGCCTCATAGTTAAGAATTTTCTTTATTTTGCTTTCTGCATCAACTTGGAGGTTTTGTGTGATGTGACTAATGTCTGCAACAACAATGCTATGATCTGTAACTTTTGGAGTGTGCCATACTGTACTTTTAATCCATTATTATTAGTTATCACTAAATCTATTAATGTTTCAGATTCCTTAGTAATTCTTGTACTCTCAAAATTAGTTGTACAAATCCACAGTCCTTTACAATATTTTTTAACTTAATTGTATAGAAATCATTTATTTTATTCCAATCAATATTATAATCCCCAATCAGAATGATATCTTCACTACCACGTGATTCTACTAGTTCTTCTAACAAATTTTCCAACAGGTTTAGAAAATTTGCACAACTTCCACTTGGTGAACGGTAAAACACAGCTATACTTATACTTCTACTATTCAACTTAATATTACCAACAATACCCCAATATTCTAAATGGAGGCTATACTCTTTTAATATTTCAAACTGTAGAAATGACTGATAGTAAATTATGACACCTCCAATGTGTCGTGAACTAGAATCAACCCTACCTAAACTGTATCCTTTGATGGCTATTTCATTACTTTCAATACAATTTGTCAGATGTGTTTCTGTTAAACATACCAATATTGGTTTTTCTCGATTGATTAGCTGTTGTATTTCGTCAAAATGTGTAGTTAAGCCTTGTGTATTTAAGCATAAAATTATTGACTTATAGTCTGCTGTTATATTTAAACATCTGGAAGGTAATTGCTATATGTAATTTATTTTACGCTTTTGTAATTCAATAATCCTTTTAAAACATGTACAATTATAGTCCCATACTGTATGCTGTTCATCTAATTCTATATTTAAACGACTTTTTGCTTCCACACAGTTAATACACTTAAATTGACTTTCTTGACAATCTGCTTCATTATGAGATTGTGCACACCGTGGACACACTACACTTCCTTTGCATTCTTTGGCAATATGCCCAAACTTACAACACTTATAACATCTTTTTATTGCCACATGCTCTAATACCTTACATCTCCTCCATCCTATTCTCAATAGTTCTTCTCTCATAATGTATTTAAATGTATCTGTATCCACTTCTACAATAATGTTGAATAACCCTTTAACAATTTTGGTTTCATACTTAATATTCATTTGAAAATTTTGTTTATGCTCATCTAACTTATTTTGATTTATAATTTTTTGTAAATGCCTTCTTTGTCACTTTCATCTACTCCTATAATTTTTATCATTGGAAGTCTTTTAATGGAGTCTTTACTGTATATTCTTCTCCCATTTTTGTGATATAGTTTTCTTCATCACCTCTACTGCCCTATTATTTTCACATTCAATAACAATACCACCATTTTTGTAGTTTTCCTACACTTACTCCAATTTCTAAACTAACAGGGTCAATATTATCTTTCAATTTTTAAGGATTTCCTTAGAGTCTGTTTTTCCACCAATTTTATCTATTATTACTATAGGAGGTTGAGATACATTCCGTTTAGTGACTGCACTGTACAATTTATTAACATTGAGTTCTGCCTCTGGACACTTTTGTTCAAATAATTTATTTTTATTTCTACCAAGTCTTTACCCTGTTCATCAAACTTTTTAAAAATTCCTCATGAGTTCTTTCCAGGGATTGTAATTTTGCATAACTTCCCCAAGTACATATTTCGTCTCAGTCACTTGCTTTTCACACTTTGAACAATAAAATTTTAAAACTCTTCCTTTTTAACTGCATACATCTTATTTCAGAACTTGATAAGTCTGTACAGTCAAAATGTACTATTTTGTACACCCATCACACTCACAACATTTGTCATCTTCTATATTTAGATTACATTCCCAACAAACTTGCATATTATACCCTTATTATTAATACTTTTACCAAAAATATGTTTGCATATTTTTCAAAATAACTTTCTTTTAATTTGCTGGGTTCAGTCCTGTACAATAACAAAACAATGTGGCACTTGTAATTGCAGAGATAAGAGCTAGTTATTATGAAGATAACTGTTGATAATAACCAAAAGTTTGTATACTACCAATTTAAAATGTTAGTTATCTGTTGATATCATAGTTGTGATGCACTTTTTATAAAAAAAAGTTTAGTAGTTTGAAAGCCTGTGTAGTTAGCTATAAGATGATACCAAATTTGATATATAAGTAGCACTTTTTATCAGTTAATTTTAATATACTTTGAGGAGCACATTAACACTTTGTTAACAAAACCAATCACTTTCCTACAAGCTAGAATACAAACTGGAAAATGTATAATATTTGATCCCTTTTATTGGTTGCAGTAGACTTTCAAGGTATTGATACTTTGGTTGATAAAGTGATTTAGAATAAACATATACGTTTTCAAACTTTAAACCATTGGGATGTTCTATCAGCCCAATCATAACGTTGGTTTTACCGCAATTTGATGGACCAACAACTAGACATCGAATAGATGAAGGCAGAAGAACGCTATGTTTTTTCTTTTTAGCTAAGGATTGCACGCCAATGTCATTATTGTTTATGGTTAAAGATGTTGATTGTTTCACAACACGCATGTTTGCAAGTACTAAATTCGATTTGTAAAAAGAAACGGCGAGTATATAAAGAATCATTAATTCATAATATTTTATTTATTTACTGCACAGCTTGAGAAAATAGTTGTCCGCTAATGATTACATATAATAATTCTAAAACTACTGGGAACGGACTATTAAATACTGTAATTAACAATTTACCATTTGAAGCGCATATTCCGGGTTACAAATTTTGCGGTCCGGGTACAAAACTAATCGAACGGTTAGCTCGGGGAGACAAGGGAATAAACAAGTTAGACGAGGCTTGTAAGGAGCACGATATTGCATACACCAAAGAAAAGGATCTATCTAAACGTCATCAAGCAGATTCGAAGTTAGCTCAGTTAGCTACAGAAAGACTAAATTCTGGTGACTCGTCTTTAGGTGAAAAAGTAGCAGCATTTGGAGTAGCTACCGCAATGAAAGCTAAAGTAAAACTTGGTATGGGTGCCTGTGCATCACTGAGAACAAAAAATATCAATAAAAATAAGAAAACTGATAAAGAAACGTAAAATAAGAAGTACGCTAGGTATTAAAAGTATTATCAAACAAGCACGTACAGCTTTAAAAAAGACTAAAGGATCTAATGTTATGGATGCAATCAACATAGCAATTAAGGCAGCCAATACAGCGAAACAAAAGAAGCATATTAAATCAGCTCGTATTATATCAATTCCTAAAACAGGAGGTTTTCTACCACTAATACCAATTTTTGCAGGCCTAAGCGCCCTTGGTACTCTTACTGGAGGTGCAGCTGCTGTTGCAAAAGCAGTTTCAGATACTAAAATAGCTAAGGAACAACTAGCGGAAAAACAACGTCATAACAAGGCAATGGAGAACATTGCAGTCGGAAACGGCATGTACATCAAACCTTATAAAAAAGGTTTTGGTCTTTTTTTAGCCCCTGCAAAACCTCAAAGGAATGCAACTTGATTTTACCTAATCGAGCACTAAGCAATGTAGAATTAATAGAGTTTGTTAAGCAATTAGAAGTACCATATTTCCGTGGAGTGTTCATGAGAAACAATCTTCCCAAGAAAGTTAATTTAAAAGAATGTGGTATAATTAATTTAGATGGAAGAGAAGGTTTAGGCACGCATTGGACCTCTTACAAAAAGTACGGTAGTAGCGCTATTTACTATGACAGCTACGGAAACCTGCGACCGCCAACAGAGTTGATAAGTTATTTGAATAGCGGGGGTAAATGTAAAATTCTTTATAACATTAACCAAGAACAATCGTACGGTACTGTGTTTTGCGGTCATTTATGCTTACAATTTCTAAGTAGTGCATAGAACTGCGTACGAAGTTGTTATGTCGTACACTTTTACTCTAACGGGAAACACTTCAGTTTTAACAAGCAATTTTAATCCGCCTATAAACTTGGATAATGATTCGAGTACGTATTAGGATTAACAAATTTTGAGTCTTATAACACAATTCCAAACATAGAAAAGGAATAAATAATAAATTTTATTATGGATCTAACGGAGAATTCATAGAAATACCTGAAGGTGCTTATGAGATTAGAGAAATTAATAAATATCTTCAGAAAGCTTTAGGTGATAAAAGATGGCGTGGTCGTATGGATCAATCACGAAGCGCTAGAAAGACGCCAGTGTATATAGAAATTACAGCTGACAATAATACACTTAAATGTAGTATTAAATGTAGTCTAGATGTGGATTTTACCAAAAAGGATTTAATTGGTTCTCTACTTGGTTTCAATCCGCGAAAATTGCTAGCATTTGTCACGCATCAAGCAGACTACGCGATCAACATTTGTAAAGTGAATGCAGTTTTAATCGATTGTAATATTGCAAGTGGATCCTATTTAAATAGTAAACCAGCCCATGTATTACACGAATTTTTTCCTCAAGTACCTGCATGTTTTAAAATTGTTGAGTGTCCACCTACGATTATATATCTACCAATCAGGTCACGTATAATAAATGAAATAATAGTTAAAGTGTTAGATCAAGATGGAAATTTAGTTAATTTCAGAGGAGAACTGCTAACTGTAAGGTTGCATTTAAAAAATCTGCAATAGCCATGGGTATTAAGTATAATGCACGCAACATGTCAAGAATTGATATAAATGCTGGAAATTTCAAAGCAATCGACACTCGATTGATTGTTTCAAGACCGCTACCAACACAAAACAGGCAGTTTCTACAATCGTTAGGACTGCATTTAATTACAAAGTAGAATGAATAGTGAAATACTGAACGTGCGTGAAAAAGTTTACTTCGACAATGCAATTGTTAATATTGAAAACATACTCATCAACCTTATGCTAACACATCATTAAACAATAATGATGAAATTCGAATCCCTATACAACAACAAGATGTATACACCTTACCATCGAAGAGCATGCTGTACATAGAAGGCAAATTAATTAGAACAGATGGAACGCCGTCTCAGACAGCAAAGTTTGTAAATAATGGAATTTTGCTGCTTTTGATGAAATTAGATATGAGATTGGTGGTATCATTGTAGATCGTGTTCGGAATCCTGGATTAACGTCTATAATGAAGGGATATGTTTCATATAATAGCAATCAAAGTAAACATTTACAAAACGCTGGGTGGTTTCCTATGGATGATTCGCAAATAGTTGATGCCAATGGGAATTTTAATGTTGCAATAAACCTTTCAATGGTTCTCGGATTATGCGTTGATTTTAAAAAAAATTATTTTAAACCTCCGTCATGAGTTAGTCTTACTACGTTCTAGTTTTGATACTAATGCTATAATTAATTCTACACCCGATGAAGAAATAAAAGTTGTTTTAAACAAAGTTTTATGGAAAATGCCGCATGTAGCCGTTGATGATACTCAACGAATTAATTTAATAGAATGCGTTGCACAAAATCAGGATTTGCATATTCCGTTTAGAGAATGGGAGTTGCATGAATATCAACTTCTACAAAAACGCAACGTCATACATGGAACATTAAAACAACAACACAATTAGAAAAACCAAGATTTGTGATTGTTGGTTTCCAAACCAACCGAAAAAATAGATACATGAGCAACTACAGTCGTTTTGATCATTGCTATTTAACCAACATGAAACTATATTTAAATTCAGAAATTTTCCCGTACGATAACTTAAATTTGAGGTTCGAGAATAAACAGACTGCGTTGTTATATGAGATGTATGCTCAGTTTCAGCAATCATACTACGAAAAGGAAAATGAGCCACTTTTTAATCCTGAAGATTTACGAAGTATTGCACCATTAGTAGTCATAGATTGTTCTAGACAAAACGAAGCGTTAAAATCTGGTACTGTCGATATTAGATTAGAATTTGAAACTAGCAGAAACGTTTTGCCAAATACATCTTGTCATTGCCTTATACTTCATGATAAGATAGTCAAATACAATCCACTCTCAAACAGCATAAGAATATTATAATTACTTTATTATTATTACTGTATCTTTACAAATTATGAAAAAAACAATAAATCATTTAGCAATCACAGTCTATTTATTAATATTTTTACATGTTTTTACAATATCTTTTACATGTTTGAATTATTAAGTGATTTAATAAACAGCCATAAACATTGACAATTTTAAATAAAAGTTTTGTTATACATTTCTCAAATAAACTAACTGGTATGTTAGTAACAAACTGGATTTTTTTAAACAGAACGGTTACTACTACTACTACTACTATTTTTCTCTACAATACATTTATACTAATAATATATAGTTCAAAACTCGGGCAGATTGAAAGGTATCCTATTTTTAGATACATCCAAAAACGAAAATCGGCGTACTTGTGCAGGTATAAACATAACACTGAAGTTTTATAACTAAAAAATATTATATGTTAATCTAGATAAAATAAATTGCATTCTTTATTTGAGCCAGTGGTTGAAGCTTTACAAGTCATTTCTGTATGTATAGTTATACCCCCAAGGTTTAGTATCAGTGGTTAAGGTACTAAGAATTCTTTCATCATCACTTGGATTAAGAACAATTTTGTTTTGTTTAATAGTACAGACATCATGTTTGACTGATCTAATTAAACATTGCTGTTTCTGTACTGTCTGTTTATAAAACAAAGCATTCTTATAATCATCAAAAGAAATTTGCTTAATACTTGCTAAGGAAGATCCCTTTGACTTTTTTATTATCCTATCCTGAACTCTGTAAGTGTACATTTTAGATCTAAGTCCTACAAACTCTAGCATGATGTCACCATTGTTTTCATCCTTCATAATACCAGGAACTTTTTTTATTTGATAATGGAATATGATATTTGTTATGAGGGTCGTAATCGGAAGTATCAAATCTATGAATATCTTGTTTGATATAAGAGTAAATATCTTCAACGCTAAACTCGTATATCAAACTATCCGTATCTGTGTACAGCAGCTTTGCTTTGTTAGCAAATTGCGATTTTATATAACTATAGTGAAATTCATATAAATAGGTTTTGAAATATCTAGAATAGAGAAACCTACATAAATGGGTTTGTTTAAGTAAACCTCTAATTTATTCATTTCTATTAAGACTAGATCTTTGTCTAACACAGTGCAACTATGAAAATTAAGCTTCGCTATGTAACTACGAGCTCCAAACCGTCCTTCCCATTTGGTCACTAATTTCACATCTTTCCTTTTCCGTACGTTTTCCATCATCTTTCCATAAACCGAATTTATCATATTTTTATAAAAGCATATATCGAAACTGTTTTTGACTGTTGTCTTAATTTCGTATTCAAATCAATGTATTCTTTTAACCAAGGAGCTTGTTTAAACCAAAGAACCTTATGAATCTTTTCAGTTCTAAACCGTAGCTTAAATACATTTTAAATTCTTGTAGTGAATAATATAGTTGAGTTTTGGATATAAAGTTGTAAGTAATTTCTTTAAGTTTGATTTATTAGAAGGTACTGGTGGTATCATATGTTCAGGCGCCAAAGGTAAGTCACTGTGAATTTCATGTAAAGATACTGGATAGTGTAAATCGCATTCAAAAATATATCCTACATCAGAATCATCGGGAATATTAAGTATGTCTAAACGTACTATATCTGGACTGGTACCATCTAAAAATTCAAATTCTCCATATGGAAGATATTCAGACATTGCAGCCCCATATAGATTATTAACATCAAAATACATTAAATATTTAGAATCGAAATTTGGATCATAATCTGCATTCATATATTTGTTATTTGCTTTAGCATATCTATTAGAACATTGAGAAACACCTCCACGAATTCCCCGTTCTAAAAACATTATTTTTTCAATATCAGTAAGCAGCTCGAGTTTAACGTTCGTCGTTTTTAACATCGCATCTAGAGCTAAACCAGGAGCCGTAAAGTAGTGAAGCGGATCTAACTTATACGTGAACATACAAGTTTTTCTAAAGTTTTCAAATATATCAGTCAAGAGCAGTACATCTGTTTTTAAATATAGGTCTGAATAGTCCCCTAGTGTTTTTATATTAAATGTTTGCCAAACGTGTTTAGCATGATTGTAGTCTTCATCTGAGATTTCTTCATTGCGCAAACGATTAAAGAATGCTGTTTTACAGGGTAAATCGGTTTCATTGAGCCTATCCCAAGAGTTAATGTAATCATAGGAAATATACCTTTACGCGTAAGTAACTGAAACTCATTATCGGTGTTACAATTTTCCTGGTGATGGATTTTTATTATCATCTAAGTATGAAGCTAATTTTTCGATGCTAGATGCCATAAACCTGAATGAATCGATAAATCTAAAAGTAACTTTCGTACCATTTACATATTTTGTAAAAGATATGTATTTTTCCTTATTTATTGGTAGAATTCTTACCAAACCTGAAAACCCTAACGCAATTTTTTAATAATGAAATGCGAATCGTAGCCTGATAAGTTATGAAAACTACCGGTATCATATAAAATTATGATAATTGATGTTGCAATCTTGATGAGCCGTCCTCGAAATTCACCTGTAAAGTGGCGGTGATCGCGAACTCTAATATCATCTATACTAAAAGGTTTATTGCAAATGTGACAGTGAAGGGCAAATTTAAATGCTAACTTTTGTTCTTCTGTTAAAGGATTCATAGGTTTTGGGTTACAGAAAATTTTATTAGTCGTTTCTGAAATCAGTTTCAATTGAGCAACAAACCATTCTATACAATCCTTTCCGCGATACAATTGAAATTTGGAATATTTATTATCATACGAGCATTTCAAATAATACGCTACACTAAAGGGTATATGCCTTTGGTAAGAGACTGTGTTTAGTATTACCTCCGACTCATTGCATGGTTCTAATATACATTCGAGATCTGCATAAACTACAAATGATACTTTTTCTTGATAGTGGAAATGTTTAAACGTTAGATACTTTTCAGATTCTTCGGGTAATCTTATTGAGCAAGTATTCTGTTTTTCGCAATAATTCGAATGACGCTTAAGTAATGCTGCTGTACTAAAATTATTTAAACATCTATAACAAAAAATTTTCTATGTTCATGTGAAGACAACTGTTTTGCAAATAATTTTGACATATCCTTAATCCAAGTAAAATGAAAGTGATTCTCATCAGCATTTGTCGGACGAGAATATTGTAAGGAATCATTATTTAAAACTAACAGATTAATAGGTTCAATTTTTTAAAATTTTACTTAAACAAAATGGTAGTATTTTAGTATTTTCTATACAATATAGGTTAATTGCGAGATTGTTAAGCTTCTCAATTTTTTTTAAGTCTTTTAATGCGATTGGAAACTGAATTGAATTGTAGCGTAATACTGTATCAAAATGTGGATAGCTAGATATTCTCTGACTATTTTGTTTAGCAGGATATAAAGCGGAAACCAAGCTCAAAGAATGCAATGTTGATCGTTATTTATTATATTTACCACAGCTTTTTCTTTTTATAAAGTCCGGAACCGGTACAAACGTTGAACACCCTCCTTTAAGTGGATCATGATTGTTTATATTTACCTTCAAGTGTAAAACTTCTTGGATTGCCCAACCAGAATCTTTCTCGCAAAATTCTTCTAATCGCTTCGAAATCTTGTTCAATACGTTCTCCTTATACCACAGCTTGAGATTGGTATTTATATCGATGTGACGATTTGCAGTAGGAAACGTTTTCAAATCTATTTCACCAGTTGTAGGCTTAACAAAGTTAGCGGCAAATATTACATTAACTTTCAACATTGACTTTTTTAAGCAAGCAACAATCTTGCGTTTAAAACTAGCGAACGCCTTGTCTAAAAACACTAGAGGATCTCTATAATTTAAATTGGTAATAAGTCCCGTAATTATTCGACTTCCAAAACATGATTGTACATCATGCCAAATCAAATTTTTTCGAGTATGACCTCTAGTAAGCGTTGCATCAACACCTTTACCACGATATTCCAAAGTACGTTTCAAGTGCCTCAATCGTACAAGGTAGCTTTTAAGATTTGCTAAATTAGATTCCAGCCTACTAGGATTTTCTTGTTGATTGTCTTCGTATACCTTATTTTTAATAGCAAGCTTCAATATACTAATATTTGCTTTGATAATTAAAATGTGTTTCGTTATTTCATTCACTGATTTAATTAGATTCACGCATTTTACAGTTAATCTCAAAATTAAGCTACTAATCTCGGATACGGTTTCAGCATTCATGATTCTATATAAAATCAAAATACACTACTTAATAATACAAGTATTTTCTCTATTTATTATTTATATAAAATATCATCTGACGTAAGCAAAACAACTGCAAAAAGGTTCATTCATCTGAGTTTACGGAAAACACGTAAGCAAAACAACTGTAAAAGAAAATAGCATACAAATCGAAATAATTTCATAACGAATTGCTTGAATGCAATTGTTAAAAAAATCGCCTTTATTTACGTTTTTTTATTCAAGACGATTTTCAAGCTTGAGTTGTGCATGCAGTCTAAAAAAAATTGC
Organism: Platerodrilus igneus; assembly: GCA_036346225.1. Lineage (NCBI taxonomy): Eukaryota > Metazoa > Arthropoda > Insecta > Coleoptera > Lycidae > Platerodrilus > Platerodrilus igneus. Next base: position 115,165 of record JARFIW010001471.1, read on the forward strand.
ACAGTTGCATTCAGTACGTGTCTATAATAAATAAATTCGCTATGCAAGCAATTCCAATATTTACATATTGAATGCAAATTCTGGCAAAACAACTGCAAAAAGGAATGCATTCATCATCATTTTTCATTTCCGTATGCGTTTACTACAAAGAAATGTTTTTATACAACCTTTGAGGAATGCATTCAACATCATTTTCATTTCCATGCGTTTACTACAAAAATGTTTTTTATACGACCTTTGATTTATTATGTGTACAGAAAATACATTATCATTACAGAGCTATTTTTTATGATTACATTGAAATATTTTTAAATAAAAACAAAGCAAATTTGAAAAAAAAATGTCTCAGATTAAACCGTCTTGTTTAATAATGTAACGCACTCATGGTTTTTTAAAAAAACCCAGTATTAAAAAAACATTCTGCAGTTTTATTATATAACAGTACCTTTAAAGAATTTTCACACAATTTACCTATATATATATATGCATGTAAATTGTGTCAGCGGTAATCTAAAAAAAACTTATTCTATAAATATTACTACTTAAAGGGATTTATTTGCATTGCATTATTTTTAAACGAAAAATTAATCTGAAGAAAAAACATTTTCCAGTGCGTGAATTTTGTTAATTTTTATGGAAAATAAATTATGCTAGCAGTAATATAAAACGAAATTAATCTAATTTAGGTTTTTATTATGCGCCTTCTTGCAATTTTCTGTTTTCAGTCAATGAATGTAATTCATTATTTCTGCTGAGCAGTACCTTTAAAAAATTTCTTATACAGCATATAAATTATATCAGCGGTAATCTAAAAACGAAATTAATCTAATTTAGGTTTTTATTATGTGCATTCATTGCAATTTCTTTTTCAGTCAATGAATCTAATTCATTATTTCTGCTGAGCAGTACCTTTAAAAAATTTCTTATACAGCATAAGTTATGTCAGCGGTAATCTAAAACGAAATTAATTAATTTTAGGGTTTTATTATTTCTGCTGAGGTATAATTTTATTCGCTTACATACTGTTTTGTTCATTAGAATAGATTACAGAGCTGAACTTTTTTCAGAAAACGATGCAAATTTTTAAATAAAACGAAATTAATCTAATTTAGGTTTTTATTATGCGCCTTCTTGCAATTTTCTGTTTTCAGTCAATGAATGTAATTCATTATTTCTGCTGAGCAGTACCTTTAAAAAAATTTCTTATACAGCATAAGTTATGTCAGCGGTAATCTAAAACGAAATTAATTAATTTTAGGGTTTTATTATTATGTGCATTCATTTCAATTTCTTTTTCAGACAATGAAACTAATTCATTATTTCTGCTGAGGTATAATTATATTCGCTTACATACTGTTTTGTTCATTAGAATAGATTACAGAGCTGAATTTTTTCAGAAAACGATGCAAATTTTAATTTTTCTAACAGCAGTTTATTATTTAATATAAATACTTCACGTAGATTTTACCAACAGTATTCAATCAGATCTCTTGTATAATTATTAGTTACTATTACTGGCAACTTTTAAAAAATGAGTAACTTGTCATCAATCAAAATTGTAATAATACCAACGTAAAAGTTCTAGAGCAATTTATATTACATTCTGACGAAGACGTGATTAAAGAAGTTTTCGGCTGTTCTTCGCCTCAATTCAACACTGATGCTATTTTTGATAGTGACGTAATAGATATATCACGGTAAGTGCTTTTTCACATTTATACATGTGTTTTAAAACAGTACTAATTTATAAGTTACATTAGATCAAAAACCATTCTGGAAATTCTGAGGCTATCGTAGGATCGTTGGCACACTCTGGTCCTCTCAGAAACATCAGGTAGTATACAAAAGAAAAGGTGAACCTACAGTAATCTTTTATGTTATGCTCACAGATCAGGCAAAAACATGTTGACTATGAAAAAGTTATGTACAGAATCTAATATGGCTGTTTGCGGTGAAGATGACAAATCCTACGAAGATGACACAGTAGAGTTGCTTAACGCATTTAAAAAGCGTGGAGAGAAGCTACTGCGTCGTATAGATTTGGAACTAGAAATAATAAAGCAAAAACGAGAGGAACTAACAGCGAGGGAGCAGCAGATAGTTCAAGAACGGAGTTAATAAATACTTTTCATTTATAAATAGTTAGATCAATATATTCAACAATTTGTAAAATAAAAAAGTATTTTATAAAAGTTTCTCTTTTGAAACAAGACTTTCTATAAACAAGGTAGTAAACTCAAAGTAAAACGCACATAAATCAGAACCCACTTTAATTTGATACATCATTCTTTATACAATCGACTTAGATGTGTTATAATAATAAACTAATTTCTTAAATTAGTGACATATTATTCTGAAAATTCTATGTTGACAGTTAGACCGATCGATCCCTTACTAGTTATGTATACGTGTTTGTTCGAGCCAATACTTTCATTTAATTGTTTCACTCCATGTGCTTGAAGGTATTCAAAATATCTCAATGGCAATATACTCTTGAACTCTTCTGTTTCCACTAATACTCTTTCTCCATATTTTGTCTTGATTGTTTCCACTTTTAAAACTTCAAACTTCTTATTCACTACAAGATCTTTTGAATTTACATAAGGTTTGCGATATGTGGTTTTATTAAGAGTATTAAAATCCATATTGCTTTTCTTTGACTAATTAAATTAATATTAGGAGCAATCTCCTTATATAGCAGATTACCACCATCTGCGTACTTTGCCAACCCACTTTTCAACCTATCACAAGAGTGAACTCATTTTGAATTAAAACCGGCCCATGTGTATTTGCAGCCTCTAAACATAAATCAGAATCCACTTTAATTAAAAACACAATTGACTTGAATGCGATATTTTTTTGCATCTGTCATACTGTCTCGCTAGAAAACCAAATTCAAAACATCTACACACATTTTCTCTGCACTTACATTTTTCAACATACGTGTGTTACATTGAAAGTAATATAAAGACGATCCTAATTCAAAACGTGCCCACAAGTATTTTACATTTGAAAAGAATTCAGGTTTTCACATTTTACATTAAAAGTATATAACGCCGATCCTAATTCAAAACGGTGCACGTGTAACTTCTCGCTAGAAAACCGAATTCAAAACAGCTACACACATTCTTCTCTGCACTTAAATTTTTTTCAACATAGGTGTGTGTTTCATTGAAAGTAATATAAAGCCGGTCCTAATTCAAAACGTGACAGACGTATTTTTACATTGAAAGTATAGAAGAATTCATGTTTTCACAACTATTTTACATTCAAATGTTTTCACAACTATTTTACATTGAAATTATATAGGGCCGATCCTAATTCAAAACGTGACAGACGTATTTTACACATGGAAAATACGTCTGTCGCGTTTTGAATTAGGACCGGCCCTATTTACCTACTAGAGCGATTTACCACCTCCTACGGATTTATATCACCTTCCAAAGCCACCCCCCTACATCAATTTCCAACACTCTTGTCGCACTTTTCCTGGTATCACTGCACAAACACACCAACGGACGAACGCTTCCACAAACAATCCTATAACCCTTTGCCAATTCTCCGTATTTTTACCCTACCAAGCTCAACCGTCTTTCAAATCCAGGAAATTTCTGCTCCAAACAAACTCGATAGCATGAATCCTCGTAACTGTCGTTTCAAGTTCTAGCCTCTCCAATATGCCCCCTGTAGACGCGTATATCTGTCGTTTCATTCACTTATACACAAAATTTTGCATCTTATTTCATCTTTAAACATTATTCTCCCGTTCGTTCACCAGCTCTGTTTTAGCTAACCCTCGCTATTGTCGTTTATCTTACTCTTGCTTATTTAATGTAACCGCTGTGCTCTGTTAGCAACATATCCCCAGATTTCTATACCCTTTCTACTGGATTTGTTCTGAAACATAGCGTGTCTGCGTCCCGTTTCAATATCAAGCCCGCAACTATAGTCTTTTATCTCTAGAAATCGATATTGTTTGCATACGTGCTGTCTGCACCTGCATTTCGTCTTCATTAAATTATTTCCGCTATTATTTGTTGACAAGATTTTATGTTCATTATCTTTTTCCAACTATAAAGTTCTTAGAATCTCTATAACGCATGCAACTTGACTAACGACTGCCGCTTTACGTATGCTGAAACCTTTTATTCTTTAGAATATTAAAACAAATGTTACTTCTGCTTGCTGTAATTTATGTTTTATATGCATTTATGCAATTATGCGTCTCAAATCATGTTTCTTAACTTATTAATAATTAATATTTACAGTAAAATTTTATGTTATATTCAACTAACCCTAATATTTACTGGTATTTTGTCAAATATGAACCGATTTTGTTCAAACATGACTCAAACTTTGCGTGATAAATTTATATACTTTCTAGTTTGACATAAATACAAATTGGAGCTTGTTAATGCCTTTTTATGACCTCAGTAATATGTATAAATATATATATATATATATATATATATATATATATATATATACTATAATGCTTGGCGACCTTGCAGGAATAACACTTTTTCTTTGTAGGTTTAAATTATTTAAATCAAGGTTTATGTTTTATTTTTCGGCCAATCCTACAATAGTAACTTGTTACGTGCAATTTGCACTTTAAACATTGTTATGTTTAGTTTTTAATGTACGGAAGTTCCCGCCATAATTTTAAATACGCAAGAAGCGGGAACAATTTAAATAGACTGGGCGGGGCTTCCGGTACGTCACAATAGTGCAATTGGCAAGTGTGAATTATCCCCATAGGGGTAAGGGAATGCTACAAAAGAGTAGGGGAGTTCCGCGGTTCTCGCGCGGAAACGTGGCTTTTTTTACGCCGAACTTTGAAGTGAACAGTCGTGCCGGGTGTCGTGTTATCTTATTATGTAGATTTCCTTATCTTGAGTATCTTTCCTTAATTCCCTATTCCCGTCTTCCACTGCATATAGGAACGGAGATGACCCTGGAGCATCCCATGACCCGAGATAATTTGAATGTCCAACTCTACCAGCAGCGATGCCGAGGTTACCGTGGCGGATTTCCTGCCGGTTAGCTGATCCTTCACGTGAGTAGATTGTCTGGTTTTTATTGTTTAAATTTTATGTACCTTCTCTTAATTATGGCGCAATATAAATTATCAGTGACGTCATGTGTATCTTATGAACTTTGGTAATTGTATTACCGGCTTTTAAGAGCCATCTATCGCCATTTCAATGTACCAGAATCTAAGCGTAACATTTTGTTAACTGCATTACCGACCAGGTAAAACTGTAAACGAAGTGTAGCAGATGGCGCCTTCAACCTGTTCAGGCTATGAACTTCAGGGGCTTCTTCTTTGTTTTAGGTTAGAATAATTTCCTTTATAAGGATACAATGCATTAATAGCTTCTTCACTTAAAGAACTTTACTTTTATTCATGTAAGTATTTACCTTACCTTATGTCTTTAAATACAGTATTATAGAATTACCTATTAAAATATCTTTAGTTGCTTTCCTTAACTTTGAAAGGCCGTTTTTTGAAACTTAAATACATCTTTATGTTACATTCTAAAATTGCATTATGATTTATCTTTTACATGAAAATTAAGTGTTTAAAAAAACACTTGAGTGAAATAAATTGCTAGTATACCTTTTTAAGAAGTGTTTGACTATACGTTGTTGCCTTATAGGTTAAATAACATATCCTCTGCGCCCATTTTCCATTTTGGAAGGCTTGTCTGTCATTATCTATAAAATATGTATTTAACTGAACATTGATTTCGTTTCCATATACCTTAAATGTGTTTCTTTGGTGTTATCGGTGACGTTCTAACAAGTTCTTACCTCTAAATATCGTATCGTATTACCTTAAAGTAGCTGTAACGTGTTTTTTACCTTCTAACCTGCGTCAAAATCGCATATTTTTTATATCGTGTCTTGAATATTGTATTCATAATGAACGTATCACATTTAAAATCGCTGGAATTGATCTACGAGCTGGAGTGCAGAAGTATCATAGCTGCGACCAATCAGAATGATAGGCGATCTCAACTTAGGGCTGTTTTGTCACAGGAAACCAAAGGCGTTGCTATCTTAAAGAACCCTGTTGGCGAATGGATACTCAACGTATCAGAAATTAAATTATCTTTAGATGATATATCGGGTATAATAAACAAAACAGATCCTGCGGCTACTAATATCGAATTAGGGAGATTGACTTCAAGAATAACTCACGTCAAACAGCGAGTTGATTCATTATCTTTATATAACGATGACCAAGTGACTCAAGCTAAACAAAGTTTGTTGTCCGAGGTGTTATTGCTTGAAGGAATTCTTTAGAAAGACTTAATCCTAACGCAGACGTAGATATATCGTTACCTTTTTCAAATCTTGCGCTTGCCGAACCTAAACCATTAGGAAAACCTATACCTGTATACAAATGGGGTCTCACCTTTGAAGGGTTTGATTCGAAGGTTTCTTTATCATCCTTTCTTGACCGGATTAACGATTTTAAAATTTCTCGCGGGTGTACCGACCAGGACCTATTTATCTCAGCTGGTGATTTGTTCGCAGGCTCAGCATTAATATGGTATAGAAACATACGACACCAAATTTCTACCTGGAATGAGTTAGTTGCCTGTTTAAAACGAGACTTCCTACCTTATGGCTACATTAACGATCTTTGGAACGAAATTCGTAACCGAACTCAAGGTCCCGACGAAAATGTTGTGTCTTTTATTACCTCATTAGAAGCTTTATATAGCAGACTCGACAAAAACCTTCCGAATCCGAAATTATCGATCAATTACTTAGAAATTTGAACCCTATTTCTCAGAACGTTTGGCATTACAGACCATATCTTCGCTAGCTCATTTTAAAGACCTATGTCGCTCTCTTCAAGAAGTGAGGTCAAGGATTGACAAATATCGACCACCACCCGAGAAATTATCTGGTCTTCTCGAACCTGATTTAGCTTGCCAAGTTCGAGCTTCCCGTAAAGTATCTACACTTAACGTTCCTCCTACCGTAACTAATAACGCACTTACCTGTTGGAACTGCAAACGAAGTGGACATAGCTATACTGTCTGCACTTACCCTAGAAATATTTTTTGTTATGGCTGTGGTCGTTCAAATATCTACAAATCTAACTGCACCAACTGTAATCCTAACGTATCGGGAAACTCCCGTCGAGATATTTTAAATCAGGGTGTGAATATCTCAAGAAACCAAAATCGCCCTCAACACCAATCATTCAACGGACACAGACGCCAATAAATTTAAATTATAAAACCACTTCTAACGTTGTACCGTCATTAAATTTATCTAATAATAATACCGCTACTATTAATGTACAAAATACCTTACCTTCATTAGAGGAATTATGCTACACTTACTCCAGCCGAGTGGTCTAAGTGGTTACAAACCGTCAATTCCTTTTATCATAAAAGACTACCGCTGTTTCACAACTTGTTAAAAACCCTTCGATAACCGTCCACACTTATCTATCTCAATTGGTTCCTTAAATGTAATTGCTTTACTGGATACAGGTTCTTCATGTTCTCTTATAAATAACGAAGGTTTACATCAATTATCTCAACAAAATATCAAAATTCAAATTATTCCTGAAAAACTTCCATAAATTTAGCTGACGATAATCAAATACATGTAACCGGTTCCTTAAGTTAAAAATTCGTGTAGAGTCTCTTGAACGTGATGTTTTATTTTGATTGTCCCTGCATTAGCGTATCCTTTTCTACTGGGCGTTGATTTCTGTAAACTTTTAATCTGTCACTTTACTTTCAGGATTTTTCATGGCAAACCTCTATTAAAACGAACTCCTGTGCATCTACAGGAATATCTAACAAAATCTCTCTTACTGACTCCCAAGATGTAACTCTTAACGCTACAATCGACAAATTTCGCAAACTTAATACCTCTGAACTTGGTTGTGTTACAACGGCAACACACGTTATCTCCACAGGTGATGCCCTTCCCTTTAAGCAACGTCAATATCCCTTATCGCCTGCCTTACAAAAGCATTTACATGCGGAAATAGACAAAATGTTAGTATCTGGTGTTATCTCTCCTTCAAATTCACCGTGGACCTCTCCCGTATTGCTAGTTCGGAAAAAGGATGACGAATGGCGTGTTTGTTTTGATGGCAGGAAGCTAAATTCTGTTACTGTTCCAGACGCTTACCCTCTACCCAGAACTGACTCAATTTTGAGCAGGCTTCGTAACGCAAAATTTATCTCATCTATCGACCTAAGACAAGCTTTTTATCAGATACCTCTTGACTTATCTTCTCGTCAAAAAACTGCTTTTTGTGTCCCAGGCCGAGGTCTTTTCGAATATAATTTTTTGCCATTTGGTCTCTGTAACGCTCCACAAACTTTACAACGTACTATGGATCAAACGTTAGGTCCTATCTTACATCAAGAACGTGCCTTTGTATTTTTAGATGATATCTTAGTTATCTCAAGTTCTTTCGATGAACATATCGCCACATTAGATGAAGTTGCTGAACGTTTAAATGCAGCAGGTTTTAAGATAAACTGGGAAAAGTCTCAATTTTGTCGTTCATCCCTTACATTTCTTGGTTTTATTGTCGATGGGACAGGCTTACGAGCCGATCCTGCTAAAGTTGATGCTATTACTAAATTTAAAACACCAAAAACTGTTACCGAAATCAAACGTTTGATAGGAATGATTAGCTACTATCGCATTTTTCTACCTAACCTTTCAACTATATCTGCACCCATTACCGCTTTAATTAAAAATAAAAGAAATCCCAAACTATCGAGTGGAATTTAGAATCTCAACAGGCTTTCGAACAAATTAAAACACTAATCACTTCAGCACCTATCTTAATCTCTCCAAATTTCGATGATAAGTTTTATATACAAACCGATGCCTCACTTACTGGGTTAGGTGCAATGTTGTTCCAGGTAAACAATGGTTTAGAACATCCAATCGCTTATGCGAGCCGTGCCTTAACTTCTGCCGAACAAAAATACTCTGCTACCGAACGAGAACTATTGGGTGTTATCTTTGGCATCGAGAAATTTAGAGGATATGTCGAAGGTACACACTTTACCGTAATCACTGATTGTGCAGCACTCACTTGGCTTAATAACTTGAAACAACCCGCAGGTCGTTTGGCAAGATGGAACTTGCGTATATCTCAATTTACTTTTGACGTTAGGCATAGGCCTGGCAAATTAAATATCGTACCTGATGCGTTATCTCGAGATGTTTTTCTCTTAACCTTCCAAATTTAATTCTGGATACCTGGTACCTCAATATGATTAGAAAAGTTTCCGATAATCCCGACAAATTTCCTACCTTTCGAGTAACTAATAATAGACTGTATAAATTTGTATCCTCGTCCCCACATAAAATATCGAATATACCTGAATGGAAACTCGTTGTGCCCACTGCAAATCGCAGTGAGGTGCTCAAATTATGTCACGACGATCCCTTAGCTGCACACCTTGGTGTTACAAAACTCTCGCGAAAATATCTGAATTGTATTACTGGCCCACACTTAAGCAATCTGTTTGTCGCTACATTAAAAGCTGCAAAATTTGTGGTTCTCATAAGAGTTCACAAGACGCTCGCCCTGGTTTAATGGGTAACTTTAAGCGTGTATCTTATCCCTTTCAATTAATATCGCTTGACTTATTAGGACCTCTCCTCGATCGAAAAGAGGCAATCAATATCTTTTAGTTGTTACCGATTGGTTTTCTAAATTTGTTATGGTGCAACCCTTACGTAAAGCTACCTCCGCTGCAATAATTAAATTCCTAGAACAGAATGTCTTTCTTATCTTTGGTGTCCCCCAGATTATTCTTTGTGACAATGGTGCACAATTTATCTCTAAAGATTTTCAGAATTTCGTTAAAAGTTACAAAGTACAAAAATTTGGTTTAACGCAAAATATCACCCCAAGTAAACCCTACCGAGAGAGTAAATCGAGTGTTAATTACCGCTATCTCGTCTTATATTGATTCAGACCATACTACATGGGATGAACATATCTTTGAAATTGCTCAAGCTTTGCGTACATCTAAACACGAAGCAACCCAATTCACTCCGTCTTTTCTTGTTTTTGGAAGATATACCCCAATCGATGGGAGTTACTATGGTTTAGTGCCTGACGATACTAACGTAATTGAATTTGACGATAAAGTACGTTGGGACAAGGACCAACAGTCACTACCTTCTATCTTTAACTACGTTAGAAAAATTTGTTAAAAGCTTACGAAAAGAGCAAGGACCATTATAACTTGCGTAAGCGAAATATTTCCTTTGCCTTAGGCGAACAAGTTTGGAAGAAGAACTATGTCTTATCGGATGCATCTAAGAAATTTTCTTCAAAATTGGCCCCTAAATTCATTCTTTGTAAAGTCACACGTGTTATTAGTCCCTTATCTATGAACTTCAGGATACTGAAGGAAAACGCCAAGGCAGGTGGCATATTAAAGACCTTAAGCCATTCTCTGCCGACCCAAATGCTAATTAAGTTTTCATGCCCCATTCTCCTCACGATTTACCTAATATTTTTGTCTCACCATCAATTAGTATCTTTAATTACTTATTCCTTCTCTCATATAGTATATAATTTCATACACGTTTAACTTTACTTACCTTAATTTAGCTATCTTTTTCTTTTCGTTGACTTTCCTCGACCATACCGTTACTCATATATCACTTCATCCTCTACACCCCCCCAATATAGCTCTGTCGTTTCATTTAATTAACCCTTGAAATTTTCCTACTACATATTGTTCGGTCTTTAGTATTTCTCTTATATGGTTTAATTGAAAGGTAATTGTCGTAACTTTGGTTGAAATAACCCATTGAATTTTTATGACTGGTTTTAGCTGATGTTGAGTGAATGCTTTCTTCTTTGGGCTCACATAGGACATGCGCGATCTATGCCATTGAAAGAAATAATTCATATTCGCAGTTGCAAGAACTAGGATTATCTATTCCGTGTGTTTTTCCTCTGAATTATTGCAATCGCCCACATTATACTACATCATTATACTACAACATTATTCCTTCCTTTTCTACTAAATCTACATAACTTATAAACTTTTTTCGTTATTTTTATTGAACTTTGTGGTGAGACGCTATCGCTTCTTATTGTTATCTTATTAAATTCTCGGTTGTTTTAGCATATGGGGACAGTGTATCTGTATTTAACTGCTTATAATTGGGCATTTTGTGTGTTTAGGTGCTACCGTTTTAAAAACTACCTTAAAACAGTTGTTTTGTGTGTTTGTATCTGTAATGATACTTGTAAGTTGTTGTGTCAACTTTTGTCTGATTTTCTTATCGTAGTCGAAGCACTCGTTAGGAAAATTATCGTACTAGTTCTCTTAGGAGTCTAGTGAATTTTAAAATGTGTATATCTTATCTTGTCGGATTAATATCGCAGGTGGTCCTTCAGACTGCGCTGTGTTTTATAGGGACAATTCTCTACTTTCTCTCGGACGCTTGTCCAAAACTATACTTTTTCTTAACCCGCTATCTCCGCTATGCCTTATTCTTCTCTCGGTGGACCTGTTCTTGTCCCGGAACACCCGTCTGCCTCATAAGAATGATGTTCCCTCATTCCGAGCTACTGACCACACTTGCTGGTTGAGTAGCGCTTTGCTATCCACCTTTCCTCTGTCGCTTTTGCTCAATGCGAGCCCTTCCTCTTCTTTCTTCTACCTAGAGGTGCCTCTTATGCACTTCAAAACCAACCTCCTTCTTTTTACCGTTCCTGTTTCTCTACTACCTTTTCTTTTCTGTTAGTCACCGTGTGGTTGTGCGGGAAGTTTTCACAGACACTTGGACCATGTCTCTGCGAATCTTTCGTGGGGTCATGCGGTGCCGCTGTTAGTGCATAGGCTCTGGCAGTGAAGGTATGTATGAGTGTGTGAATGTGAGTGAATGTGTATATCTTTATACCGCATGGATATCGGGTGAATAGTTTCACCGATATCGATCAACACTGGGTGCAGGAATGCACCCAAAGGTCTTTGCCGGTCCCCGTGCTGTTCTTACGAACGGACCTGCCTCACAGGTTTCTCTTTTGGAGGCACGGGTCAATCCCATTTAAACGGCTCTACTGGAGCCACTCTTGTTGTTATCATTGTCTTGGGTAATAACTAGGCCAATATCTTTGTCTTCTTTATTATCTTCGATAATACCTTTAGGTTTAATATCGTTATCTTATTGATTACCTTTGGTAATAACCTTAGTTTAGTATCGTTATCTTACCAATTACTGTTAGTAATAATTTTGGTTTAATTTATCGTTATCTTACCGACTACCGTTAGGAATGACTTCGAGTTATGTCGCGTTATCTTACCGGTTATCTTGAGCAATAACTTCTGTTTAAATTCATGTTACCTACTATCTCTTATAATCACTTTAACTTAATATCGTGTTATCTTATCGAGTATCTCAAATAATAACTAAAGCTTAATACCGTTATCTTATTCATTACCTTTGAGGATAACAACTTAAGCTTAATATCTTTACCTTATCTATTATCTTTAACATCAATTTGAGATCTTATCTTATCTTTTATCGTCCTAACGTGTGGTATATATGACCAGACGTGGGAATTATCTTTCTGAAATTTAAGTGAAAAAGCTAACCCAATTTAGAAATGTAATTTGTCAGGTTAGCATATAAGGATTTAGTAGGCGGTACTTTTGGTAAATTTGCGGATTCACAACTGTGTCATGGACAAGTTAAATGTGCATCGGAGGAAACCAAAGTACCAGAAACAAAATTTGCTAGAGTGCAAGCGACGCACTCTCATGAACATTTTTAAATTTGGGCACTTCTTGCCAAAAAAGAAGAATAGTTTGATGCAACACTCATGTGTGTTTGCATATAAGAACTTTATGTTAGCTTTAGTTAGATAAGTTTAGATAGGTTTAGATAGGTTAGGCGACTTGTCGCACCCGTGTTAGTTTAAGCAGTGTTTCATGCTCCCCGACAAATTTGTGCTGTCGGTAAGTAGTGTAGTCAAAGACTATCGGGCTACCTATTCCGTTTCCTGGTACTTCGGTAGACGTGCTATCGGTCGAAAAACCAGGTGGCGCCTTATATAAACATTTTGTAGCTTTAAGTTAGGGTTTATATAGGGTAGTAAGGACTTAGATTTTAAGCTGTTACTGTGCTAACAGACTTTTTCTTTTTTTAAGTTTTTTCTTTTGTGGCTTTGTCGCGATTGTTACGTGCAATTTGCACTTTAAACATTGTTATGTTTAGTTTTTAATGTACGGAAGTTCCCGCCATAATTTTAAATACGCAAGAAGCGGGAACAATTTAAATAGACTGGGCGGGGCTTCCGGTACGTCACAATAGTGCAATTGGCAAGTGTGAATTATCCCCATAGGGGTAAGGGAATGCTACAAAAGAGTAGGGAGTTCCGCGGTTCTCGCGCGGAAACGTGGCTTTTTTTACGCCGAACTTTGAAGTGAACAGTCGTGCCGGGTGTCGTGTTATCTTATTATGTAGATTTCCTTATCTTGAGTATCTTTCCTTAATTCCCTATTCCCGTCTTCCACTGCATATAGGAACGGAGATGACCCTGGAGCATCCCATGACCCCGAGATAATTTGAATGTCCAACTCTACCAGCAGCGATGCCGAGGTTACCGTGGCGGATTTCCTGCCGGTTAGCTGATCCTTCACGTGAGTAGATTGTCTGGTTTTTATTGTTTAAATTTTATGTACCTTCTCTTAATTATGGCGCAATATAAATTATCAGTGACGTCATGTGTATCTTATGAACTTTGGTAATTGTATTACCGGCTTTTAAGAGCCATCTATCGCCATTTCAATGTACCAGAATCTAAGCGTAACATTTTGTTAACTGCATTACCGACCAGGTAAAACTGTAAACGAAGTGTAGCAAACTACACCAAAAAAGAGAGGCGCGGATAGATGTGAAAATTTTCAAACAATAAGTCTGACAGCACGTGTCAAAAATATTAACTAGAATTGTACAAAGACGAATGGAAAAATGAGCTGAAGAAATACTATGAAACGATCAATTTAGGTTTAGGCAAAACAGGGGAACACGAGAGGCTATTTTAGCTCTGAGGGTGATAATGGAGAAAACAATAGAAAAGGGGGAAAGATGTATATAGGGTTTATAGATCTGGAAAAAGCATTCGACAATATAAAATGGAAAAAAATGTTCGAAATACTCAAAAAGATTGGAATGAGTTTTAGGGATAGACGGATAGTACATAGCTTATACAAAGAGCAAACAGTGGTAATAGAATTAGACCAGGAACGTAGAAAAGTAAATATTAGGAAAGGGGTGAGACAGGGATGTGCCTTATCCCCATTAATTTTTAACTTGTACATAGAAGAGGCAATGAATACTTTCAAATGCAGGAAGACATTTGGAATTACTATGCAGGGACACCAGATTGATATGCTAAGATTTGCAGATGATATAGCGGTGTAAGCATCTAGCAAAGAAGAGGTAGACGCTGCTCTTAATGAAATGAAAACAGTTCTAACAGAGAGATACGTTATGAAAATTAACAAAAATAAAACAAAAGTTCTAGTATGCAAAGTAGGGAAAAATAAACCTAAAACAAGAATATAACTAGGTAACGAGAACTTACATGAGGGTAAGGATCTCTACTACGTAGGAAGCCAAATAACGTAAGATAGGAAAAACACAAAAGATATAAAACAAAGATTAGCACAAGGCCGTGCTACATTTAACGAGGAAAAGCAATTACTGTGTTCAAATACAACAAACGTATAAACAAGGAAAAGATTGCTTAAAACATGTGTGGAGCACAGCACTGTACGACTGTGAAGCCTGGACAGTAGGAGAAGGGGGCAAGAAAAAGGTAGAAGCCTTTGAAATGTGCTGCTACAGATGTATGATGAAGATATCATGGACAGACAAAGTTAAGAACAAACAGGTACTCGAAACGGTAGGAGAAGAAAGAAATATGTGGAAAACAGTAAAAAAATAGGAGAGATAGCATGATAGGTCACATACTAAGACATGAGGGAATAGTGTGAAATATATTAGAAGCAGAGATAGGACAAAAGAAAAATAGAGGTAGACCTATATGTAGGATGTGGGAATTTCAGGGAAATATGGAGGCTAGCTCAGAATAGAAATCGATGAGGGTACGCATCTAACCAGTCCCAAGATGGAAAAACTAATAACAAAAAATTAATGTACTTACACATGATTATTATTATAAACAACTACAGGTATTGGTCTTGCAATATTCTCAACTAATGTTAATTGTACGAAAGTATGTAGTGGAAAACTATTAATTCAGCAAATGTCTAAGTGTTGGGGAATCCTTGGCAGTCACAAGTTGCATAACCCCTTCACATACCACTGAATCTCAGTGAAATAGAGCATATAATTAAAAAACAATAGAAGGGGAACCAAGCTGTATATAGGCTATTGTGGGAATTTCAAGGAACTGTAGGCTAGCTCAGAACATACATAAGAGGAGGTATGCGTTCAACTAGTTTCAAGATGGAAAATCTAATGATGAAAAATAAGTGCACTGAAATCTGATGATTATTATAAACCAATACAGGTGTGGGTTATGAAATATTTTCAACTAATGTTGATTATGCGAAATGATATATTGGAAAAGCTAATAATTCGACAAATGTTCAAGTTCTGGGGGAACTTGGCAGCCACAGGCTGCTTACCCGCCTTCACAACCACTGAATGTTGGAGAAATAGGGTATATAATTGTAAAACAATACAAGGGGACCAAACTGCATCTAACAAGAAAGAACAGCGGATATACTGAAAGACAACAAACATAGAGACAAGAAGAAAATTGTTCAAAGCATATGTGTGGAGCACAGCACAGTACGTCTATGAAATAGGGGCAGTAGGAAAAGCAGTCAGAAAGAGATAGAAGCCTTCTGGAATGTTGTGCTTCAGATGTATAAGGATGATAGCATGGACAGACAAGGTTAATAACAAGGTTATAGAAATAGCAGAGGAAGAAAGATAATATCTGTGGAAAACAAAAAAATTGAAGAAATAGAAGGGTAGGATATGTTCTAAGGCATTTTTGGGGAATAGTACGGGATATATTACAAGCAGAGATAGGAAAAAAGTGATAGATACAGACTGTGCAAATTTCAGGGAAATGTGTAGGTTAGTTCTGAATACGAAACAATGAGGGTATGTGTCTAACCAGTTCTAGGACTGAAGACCTAATGATGATGAGTAAACTTTCTAATTTTTGTAGGTTTAGCTTGAATAGCATTATTTCATTTTTCCTTTAATTGTTTTGTTTTTGTCCTATTAATGTTTTAAAAGTGTCATAGTCTTCAGAATTCAAGCATGCCAATTTCATGTACCAGGAGTTTGGTTTTAAGACCTAGATTTCTGAGAATATTCGACTATTTCTTAAGCTTTGTGTTTGCATACATCACATTCCATTACTAGTTACTGAAGTTTATATGTTGTTCTTGATAAAATTTGTCAGCCCTATCATATATAATGTTTATACTAAATCAGAATAGTACATGCAGTTTAGTGTGAGTTATCACTTAAATAGCTTATAATTAGTGAAGGCCACTGACAGTCCAAGATATTTAAACAAATTTCTTTTGTACTACATGCCTGTTACTCGTAGTCAAAAACAAACTCTTCTCAAGGACAGTGAGATTTTTCCGTTTCTGCAGAAGTTCAAGTCAAGCATGGAGGAAAGATTTATAAACAACATTGAGAAACTAAAGAATAATACCAGCACCTTTATGGAGAAACTAGAGAATAATGCCTCCAACTTCACATGGTTTTTACACAGAAACTAAATAAAATTCAAGAGTGGTTGAAAAAATTTAACGAACTACAGCCAATTGAAAGAAGAGTGTATAAAGAAAAATACAAAATTCGCGAGAAAACTAGAAGCAAAACTTTCAAGAAATTTACAAAAACTGAAGTCAAAGTTTTTAGAAGATTTGTTAGAGAACTCGCAAAATTTACCGAAAATTTGTATAAAACTCCAAGAAATAGAAGCGAAATTTTCTGAAAAGTTATTAAATAATGCACAGAAAATGAAAAACGCACAAAACAAATTAATTCACTAACAATACGAGCCCCGGGGCTCACAACTCCGGTGATCCACCAGTATACCTCAGATTATGAAGCGTCAATGATAGTAAACCACCATCGCGATTGAGAGTGAAATCATCTACATTTGATGAAAAGTCACCTTGAGAGACATATTTCAAGGGTTCCGCGACAGCGAGTGGCTAAAACGGTGGTAAAAAATGCATGCGAAAAGAGCAAGCGATTGGTTACTTTAATAAGGTACTCTCGAAACTGTAAAGGTATAAGAAGGGAGCTGTTGGCTACAGTGATCAGGGAAGAAATTTGGAGTCAGTTCTTTTGCAAGAAGTTTGCCTATTACGTTGGATATGAAGGATCAGAGCAACATTATATACCTCTAGTCGGATAGTATGGTAGAATGTATGAACTGTACCTTGGGGAAGTATCGTTCCAAGGTTGTCATTCAATACCAGAGACTGGAACCAATTCCTACACATATTTATTGGCCTATCGATTACTTGTTCTTATAGTACAGAACAGACTCCTACATGTACTATGCCGGTATGTAAAACACGTCTATCATATTAATTTGAATTTTCTCATAAACCCGGAGAGGACGCTGTGGGCAAAAGTTACATCAAGAAGCTCAAACGTAAAATGCAGAACTCTCATCCAGGTTGCAAACAACCCAGATGAAGACCAAATAGGACATCAATGTGCAAAAGTCTGGTTTTCTAAAGAGCGACCGCATATATATATATATATATATATATATATATATATATATATAATCCCAGATGGAGGTGTGAATTGTCACTAAAGTTGCAAAGACATTGGAAGTGTCCATAGAAAGTGATGAAAAGACCGACAATGTGGTATTGTAACAATTTTATTTTTGGGTTGATAAATCCCTTCATTAAAAGTGCGACAGTAATAAAACACTTTTATTAAATACTGTCGGAATACGTTTAACAAGTAAAATAATACATTGAAATAGCATCTAGATTTGTTAGTCTATTTAGGTTGGATGTCGGTGTATTCCACAGCCAGTCGCAGGCGCGTTTAGGTGTGACAACCTCCCCCTTTGGATCCTCCGACCGTCCGGGCGAGCGTGATAAGCACTCGGCCATACGTAGCAGAACTAGCAAGATGTATGAAAGGACGATGGCCAGTAACCTGCGTATCAATTTTAATGAGTGAGCACATTTTCTGAATAGCGCGCGACGAAATATTAGGCGACGAAAGATTAGGCGACGAAATATTAGGCGACGAAATATTAGGCGACGAAAGATTAGGCGACAAAAAACATCACTACAATCTACGATGCAGTTAGAATTTTGAAAACTAGAATCAACATTAAGAAAACCACTTCACTTTACGATGTGTACGGTGTACTTGGAAGATGGAAAGTTGATCTAATTTATAGAAGATCGTTTGTTGCACCGAGTGAAGATGCTACTTTGGTAGAAAATATGCAGTAAATTTCGCATGGTGAAACAAGTACCTAATCCAGTCTAGGAATGCAGTTTTGTTTGGTTCGTAGTAGTTCTAAGAAATTCTTTTGTGTTTCACTCTAGAAACACGCTATTTTGTTCCGATGTGTAGAAGTACGAATTTGTTATTTGCTTCAACTATTGCTAAGCTGGATTTCCCAGTATCAAACTTAAAATTCACTCACTTGATTATGTAAGAATATAAACTGTTAGTTACAATAACAGGTGTACCTACGTCACTTGTTTGTCTGAAATATGCTGCTGACACATGTATCCTTGAAAGCAGATGCGTAGCACTGTATTACTACCACCTTTGAAAACAAGAATATTTTTGTGATCATTTTCATTTTAAACTAAAATTAGTGCTTTTACTTAAAGAGAAAAATTTGTATATTAACTTTTGTAATGTAATCGACCTACACAGATCTGAACGGGTTAGAATATCTTTGTGTAATAAGTTACACCTTGTTGTAATATCTTTGATCATGAATAAGGTTGATAAACCTTACTTTAAACTTATAAAGTAATTCAAGTAATTATTTAATTTTGTTGCATTGAATTTTATTTAAAGAAAAATAGATTCTTTTTAGTAAATTATTAGTCCAAGCTTAAAGTTTTTTATTTTGATCAAATATGATCAAACCTAATCACCGGAAATTAGTATCTTTAAGAGTTGAATTTTGATGACAACCTTATACAGAAAATATTGTTTTAATATTTCTTTAGGTATTTTTGCGGGACACAAACAGTGTTCCAATTTTCTATTAATCTAATTATTATACTTTCTTACAGGAACAGCGTCTTATTCTGTTAAGACAGGTTTTTGTCAGCGAAGGCGATCTTTTTTTCTTTGGGTCTCCACGTCCGCCCTTAGAAATATGCCATGCCATTAACGTGAATCAATCCGGACTTGGTGGCGCCTATTTGTTTTAG
Organism: Platerodrilus igneus; assembly: GCA_036346225.1. NCBI lineage: Eukaryota > Metazoa > Arthropoda > Insecta > Coleoptera > Lycidae > Platerodrilus > Platerodrilus igneus. Next base: position 134,646 of record JARFIW010001471.1, read on the forward strand.
TTTGAATATGACCCCCCACAGATTTTGACTTACCCCCCCATTTCTCATAGCTCTACCCAAGGAATAGACCCCTAGTTACGTCGGAAGACTTCGTTACACTTGCTCATAACGTGAGGCCAGCTATATATAAGAAAAATTAGTTTCACTGGCTTCCAATAAACGTAGGGCAGGTGCCTCAAAAAAACAATATTCGTTTCACTGGCGCTCACAACGTGGGGCTGGTGTATGTTAAAAAAAACGCTTCACATATCGCCCAACGTTTGGGGCTTCGAGATTTGTTTGTTCAAAAGTCATTGTACTTCGAAATTTGTTAGTTTAAAATTTATCTTGCTTCGAAATTTGTTTGTTCAAAATTAATTTTACTTCGAAATTTGTTTGTTCAAAAGTATTTTTGCTTCGAAATTTGTTTGTTCAAAATTAATTTCACTTCGAAATTTGTTTATTCAAAATTAATTTTACTTCGAAATTTGTTTGTTCAAAAATTGTTTTGCCTCGAAATTTGTTTGCTCAACGTTTATTTGATATTAAGGTTTGGTTGTTTAAAAGATTGGTTGGAACGTTAACCCCCAGTCAGTCAATTAATTAACTTAGTCAAATTTATTTTTAACTTTCATTCTGTTTTGACCCAATTTATTTTTTTTGATATTGTTTTGGCAAAAATTACTTTACCAAATACACCTTTGACTTTTACCTTTAGCTGCCCAAATTTGTTTTGACTATTTTTGTAAGGTTCAAATCATTTAGATTTATCGGTTTGATTCCATTAGGCTTTTGTAATCATGTCGGAAAAAGATTCCGAATTGTTTGTCTGCTTAAAGAAGAACGGGAGTAGTGAGTGAGAAACCAGTTTTGGAGAAAGGAAAATTTTAGGAAGACTGTTAGCTGAAGAAGCTAGTAAGCCTGTAGTTTGATTTGCTTGAGTCAATAAAGAACATTTTTGTCCAAATTTGATGATAAGGCTAGAGATTCTATTTTGAAGGTACATTGGAGTGAGCTGTCTTCGTGTCATTTGAGAATTGCTCTTGTGCATTTGCACGTTTTTGATTTTGTTAGCAGATTTTTGTTTAGATCGGCATTGCAACGCAATTTAGTCTAGGCGGAACTTGTCGTCGTGGTTGGTCGCTCAGCAGTATGTTAGTCCAGACGAGACTCAGGAAGAGTTGGTCGCTCGGCATTACATAAGTCTAGACGAGACTCGAGGTGAGTTAGGCGCTCTAGAATTTTTTTTGCATCTTTTTTTTGATTTGATGTAAATTTTTGTATTGTTAGTCTAGGTGAGACTCGTAGAGGGTTTGTCACTCTAGCATATTTAGGCGTTGTGAAGCAGTGTAGTTGTTTCGACAGTTCGATTGGTAGTAGGGTGAGAGTGTACCTGTACACTGATTTTTTTTGTTAGCTATCGTCGTGATTAGTTTTTTATTGATGATTCATAAGCAGGAAAATGGCTTTTAGTTGTTGGTGACTGGTTTTCAAGTATTCGATTTTACAACCTTTGCGTAGTGCCACGGCACATTTGATTGAGAAGTTTTAGAGGAAAAGGTATTTCTTGTCTACGGAGTACCACAATTTGTTATTTGTGATAATGGTCCACAGTTGATTGGACGTGTTTTAAAGCTTTGTGTGCAAGGTACGAAATCCAAAGATTTGGTACAATGCTGTTTATGCTCCTCAATGCAATTTTGTGGAAAGAATTAATAAAACAGTTGGTACTGCAATTCGTTCATACGTAGAGGAACATGATACTTGGGATAGTGAAATATCAAAAATTCAGTACGCAATTAATTCAGCAAAACACGAGTCCACCAACTATTCTCCAAATTTTTAGTCTTTGGTCGTCAGGTACCCTTAAGTGGAAAAGCTTATAGTAATAATTTTAAACCTGGTGAGGATATTGATGTCGTTTCCAGTAGTAGACCTTCTTATGTGTTGGATCGTCAACTTTTGTTTGATATTTTTGGAAATGTCCGTGAAAATTTGCATGTAGCTTATCAACGTTCGAGTAAACGCTACAATCTTAGAAGAAGAGACATTTCATTCCAAGTCGGAGAAAGTGTTTGGAGAACTAATAAGGTACTCTCGAGTGCTGGTGATAAATTCTCCGCTAAGTTAGCTCCAAAGTTCGTTTTGAGTAAAGTTCGAAGAAAACATTCCAATTTAGTGTATGAATTAGAGAATGAAGATGGAACAAGAGCCGGAAAATGGCACGTAAAGGACTTGAAACCCGTTGAAGCATCGTATCCAAATGAAAATGATGATCCTGACGATTAGTTCCGGTCTGGTCATCTCTTTGATGTTAACAAAACAGTAGTGGTTTGCTTTGTTTTGTTCCGATTTTTGATTTAGTGTCGTTTCACTAATTTTGAAAATTTTGTTTGATAATTGAAACAAGTGGTTAAGGATTTTTGTGGTAGATTTGAGGTGTGCATTGGTGTGCATGCTGGTCGTTTTAGTCGCGCGTTATTCGAAGATGTGTTTAGAAGATGTCTTTGGAAGATATCTTTACAATGTAGAAGTAGGTGGGCTATTTAAGTTGTTAGTCCTGATTTCTACATATCTAGGTAGAGAGAATATTGATTTATTCTTTCCTTGTTTTTGACCGTTCAAAATTTTTTGTTTGATAAGGTCAAAGTTTGCATGGTGAACCTCACCATTTGATCCATCACTAATGGGATGTGTTGTTTAGAAATTAGTGATAGGATAATCAGTAGGGTGTAGGAGATTACAGCCCTATCTGGTTCAATTTTGTATTTGAATTTGATAAGTAACCTTATGGTTAGGTTACCTTAGTTTTGATTATCTCTTTGCGATAAAGTGATAATATTTTGTATTTGAAATTTGTATGTAACCTTTTGGTTAGGTTACTTTTGTTTTGATTATCACTTTGTGATAATAGTGTTTTGAATTTAGACCTATTAGTAGGGTCTTCCTTTTGATTGTCACTTTATAGTGATGGTATTTTGAATTGTTATGCTATTTTGATGTTGTAGCATTCCTTTTTTTTGTAGATAGAGCTAATTGCGCTCCAGGAAGTGAAGTTTTTTTTGTGGAAGTTGAGATAATTTGTAAAATGTTTGGTTACAGTTAGTAAATACTAGCCTTGGTTGGAGTAAGAACCTCAAGTTAAAGGATTATTTTGAATTTGGATTTTGATTAATTTTTTTGTCCCGTGGAGTGTTTGACTTTCTAATTTGACCCCTCCCAATTTTGACTTACACCGATTGTGACTCCCCGATTTTGTCTCACGATGGACTTTAGGTACACGTAGTTACCGACACACTCAAATTTGTAAATATTTGTCCCCCTCGTTTTAATAAATTCATAAAAATTTGTATTGATAGTTAGGAAGGTAGAAGAGGCTAGTATATTTAATAAAAAAAAATTTTTTTCGTATTTGTTATACTTAAAGTTTATTCCTTGAAAAAAAATTTTTTTGTTTTAGGAAAGGGGTAGTGTAACAATTTTATTTTTGGGTTGATAAATACCTTCATTAAAAGTGCGAAAGTAATAAAACACTTTTATTAAATAATGTCGTAATACGTTTAACAAGTAAAATAATACATTGAAATAGCATCTAGATTTGTTAGTTTATTTGGGTTGGATGTCGGTGTATTCCACAGCCAGTCGCAGGCGCGTTTAGGTGTGACAACCTCCCCCTTTGGATCCTCCGACCGTCCGGGCGAGCGTGATAAGCACTCGGCCATACGTAGCAGAACTAGCAAGATGTATGAAAGGACGATGGCCAGTAACCTGCGTATCAATTTTAATGAGTGAGCACATTTTCTGAATAACGCGCGACGAAATATTAGGCGACGAAAGATTAGGCGACGAAATATTAGGCGACGAAATATTAGGCGACGAAAGATTAGGCGACAAAAAACATCACTACAATCTACGATGCAGTTAGAATTTTGAAAACTAGAATCAACGTTAAGAAAACCACTTCACTTTACGATGTGTACGGTGTACTTGGAAGATGGAAAGTTGATCTAATTTATAGAAGATCGTTTGTTGCACCGAGTGAAGATGCTACTTTGGTAGAAAATATGCAGTAAATTTCGCATGGTGAAACAAGTACCTAATCCAGTCTAGGAATGCAGTTTTGTTTGGTTCGTAGTAGTTCTAAGAAATTCTTTTGTGTTTCACTCTAGAAACACGCTATTTTGTTCCGATGTGTAGAAGTACGAATTTGTTATTTGCTTCAACTATTGCTAAGCTGGATTTCCCAGTATCAAACTTAAAATTCACTCACTTGATTTTGTAAGAATATAAACTGTTAGTTACAATAACAGGTGTACCTACATCACTTGTTTGTCTGAAATATGCTGCTGACACATGTATCCTTGAAAGCAGATGCGTAGCACTGTATTACTACCACCTTTGAAAACAAGAATATTTTTGTGATCATTTTCATTTTAAACTAAAATTAGTGCTTTTACTTAAAGAGAAAAATTTGTATATTAACTTTTGTAATGTAATCGACCTACACAGATCTGAATGGGTTAGAATATCTTTGTGTAATAAGTTACACCTTGTTGTAATATCTTTGATCATGAATAAGGTTGATAAACCTTACTTTAAACTTATAAAGTACAGTATTGCCCGAAATAAACAGTACTGAAATTGTAATTGTTTTGTATATTTAAAAAATACATATTATTGACACTTTATTATATGTTCTAAATGTGCACCTCCTCGTTCGAGACAGACTTCATAACGATGTTCTAAGTTTCTGGTCATGTTATTGAATAAGGGTTGTCTCAGGGCTGCGAAGAAGACTCTAACGGCATCCTTTAATTCATCGATGGTTTGTGGTGCCCGTTTGAAAACGGCATTTTAGCCATGCCCCAAATGTATGCGTCTGGAGGTGTGAGGTCTGGAGAATGTGAAGGATAAGGAAGTCAGTAAATCGTGATATGAATTTGCTTGGAAAATGTTCTTGAAGAAATTGACGAATTGCGGCAGCAGTATGGCAAGTTGCCCCGTCCTGCTGAAAAATTGGTTTCGAAATGCCAAGTTACGTGCACGACAGAATTGACGTAGATCAGGGATAAATCGTGTTAAAATTTGTCTGTACCTCTGTTGATTAAGTGTGACTTGCCTACCATTCTCTTCGATAAAGTACGGACCAATGATTCCGTGTCCGGAAACAGCACACCAGACACTCACTTTTCACTATGTAAAGGAACCTCTTGAACCTCATCGGGTCTGGCAAAGCCCAGAAATCGATTTGTGCGACGATTCACATAGCCTGACAAGTGAAAATGTGCTTCGTCTGAAAACCAAACATTTTTCAAAAATTCAGGATTTTCATACTGTAACGCGAGAATTCTGGCGCAATATTCCACTCTACTGCGATAATCCGAGGATGTAGTTGTTGATGTACCTGAATCACATACGAAAATGTACCCAGCTCCTTCAGGATTCTTTGAAAGGAAGTTCTTTTAAATCAAGTTGTAACGCTGTCCTTGCCTGGCTGACTTTCGGATTTTCTAAGATTTGCTCAAAAACACGTTCATGGTTATTGTTGTTGTTAACTGTCCTGGGACGCCCTGAGTTTCCTTTTCGTTGGCACAATACACTACCTGTATTTCTAAACTTTTCAATAACCTTCAAAATTACAGCATTACTTGGAGAACGTTTATTAAACCTTTGTGTGAATTGATCAGACACGTATAGCAAACTTGCACCATTACGTCGGCCGATTCCGTATGAACGAAAATAATGCTCTACCAGAAACACTTTCTCCTCTGTACTTAACACCATTTTTAACAATTAGGCCCTACTAATTACTTGTTTCAGGTTTACTTGACAGGTCTATACTAGCTAACTTGAGTGTGACAGCGCACGCATAAAAACACCGCCAACTTAGTTTCAGTACTGTTTATTTCGGGCAATACTGTAATTCAAGTAATTATTTAATTTTGTTGCATTGAATTTTATTTAAAGAAAAAGAGATTCTTTTTAGTAAATTATTAGTCCAAGCTTAAAGTTTTTTATTTTGATCAAATATGATCAAACCTAATCACCGGAAATTAGTATCTTTAAGAGTTGAATTTTGATGACAACCTTATACAGAAAATATTGTTTTAATATTTCTTTAGGTATTTTTGCGGGACACAAACAGTGTTCCAATTTTCTATTAATCTAATTATTATACTTTCTTACAGGAACAGCGTCTTATTCTGTTAAGACAGGTTTTTGTCAGCGAAGGCGATCTTTTTTTCTTTGGGTCTCCACGTCCGCCCTTAGAAATATGCCATGCCATTAACGTGAATAAATCCGGACTTGGTGGCGCCTATTTGTTTTAGTTTGAATATGACCCCCCCACAGATTTCGACTTACCCCCCCATTTCTCATAGCTCTACCCAAGGAATAGACCCCTAGTTACGTCGGAAGACTTCGTTACACTTGCTCATAACGTGAGGCCAGCTATATATAAGAAAAATTAGTTTCACTGGCTTCCAATAAATGTAGGGCAGGTGCCTCAAAAAAACAATATTCGTTTCACTGGCGCTCACAACGTGGGGCTGGTGTATGTTAAAATAAAAACGCTTCACATATCGCCCAACGTTTGGGGCTTCGAGATTTGTTTGTTCAAAAGTCATTGTACTTCGAAATTTGTTAGTTTAAAATTTATCTTGCTTCGAAATTTGTTTGTTCAAAATTAATTTTACTTCGAAATTTGTTTGTTCAAAAGTATTTTTGCTTCGAAATTTGTTTGTTCAAAATTAATTTCACTTCGAAATTTGTTTATTCAAAATTAATTTTACTTCAAAATTTGTTTGTTCAAAAATTGTTTTGCCTCGAAATTTGTTTGCTCAACGTTTATTTGATATTAAGGTTTGGTTGTTTAAAAGATTGGTTGGAACGTTAACCCCCAGTCAGTCAATTAATTAACTTAGTCAAATTTATTTTTAACTTTCATTCTGTTTTGACCCAATTTATTTTTTTTGATATTGTTTTGGCAAAAATTACTTTACCAAATACACCTTTTGACTTTTACCTTTAGTTGCCCAAATTTGTTTTGACTATTTTTGTAAGGTTCAAATCATTTAGATTTATCGGTTTGATTCCATTAGGCTTTTGTAATCATGTCGGAAAAAGATTCCGAATTGTTTGTCTGCTTAAAGAAGAACGGGAGTAGTGAGTGAGAAACCAGTTTTGGAGAAAGGAAAATTTTAGGAAGACTGTTAGCTGAAGAAGCTAGTAAGCCTGTAGTTTGATTTGCTTGAGTCAATAAAGAACATTTTTGTCCAAATTTGATGATAAGGCTAGAGATTCTATTTTGAACGTACATTGGAGTGAGCTGTCGTCGTGTCATTTGAGAATTGCTCTTGTGCATAAGCACGTTTTTGATTTTGTTAGCAGATTTTTGTTTAGATCGGCATTGCAACGCAATTTAGTCTAGGCGGAACTTGTCGCCGTGGTTGGTCGCTCAGCAGTATGTTAGTCCAGACGAGACTCAGGAAGAGTTGGTCGCTCGGCATTACATAAGTCTAGACGAGACTCGAGGTGAGTTAGGCGCTCTAGAATTTTTTTTGCATCTTTTTTTTGATTTGATGTAAATTTTTGTATTGTTAGTCTAGGTGAGACTCGTAGAGGGTTTGTCACTCTAGCATATTTAGGCGTTGTGAAGCAGTGTAGTTGTTTCGACAGTTCGATTGGTAGTAGGGTGAGAGTGTACCTGTACACTGATTTTTTTTGTTAGCTATCGTCGTGATTAGTTTTTTTTATTGATGATTCATAAGCAGGAAAATGGCTTTTAGTTGTTGGTGACTGGTTTTCGAAGTATTCGATTTTACAACCTTTGCGTAGTGCCACGGCACATTTGATTGAGAAGTTTTTAGAGGAAAAGGTATTTCTTGTCTACGGAGTACCACAATTTGTTATTTGTGATAATGGTCCACAGTTGATTGGACGTGTTTTTAAAGCTTTGTGTGCAAGGTACGAAATCCAAAAGATTTGGTACAATGCTGTTTATGCTCCTCAATGCAATTTTGTGGAAAGAATTAATAAGACAGTTGGTACTGCAATTCGTTCATACGTAGAGGAACATGATACTTGGGATAGTGAAATATCAAAAATTCAGTACGCAATTAATTCAGCAAAACACGAGTCCGCCAACTATTCTCCAAATTTTTTAGTCTTTGGTCGTCAGGTACGCTTAAGTGGAAAAGCTTATAGTAATAATTTTAAACCTGGTGAGGATATTGATGTCGTTTCCAGTAGTAGACCTTCTTATGTGTTGGATCGTCAACTTTTGTTTGATATTTTTGGAAATGTCCGTGAAAATTTGCATGTAGCTTATCAACGTTCGAGTAAACGCTACAATCTTAGAAGAAGAGACATTTCATTCCAAGTCGGAGAAAGTGTTTGGAGAACTAATAAGGTACTCTCGAGTGCTGGTGATAAATTCTCCGCTAAGTTAGCTCCAAAGTTCGTTTTGAGTAAAGTTCGAAGAAAACATTCCAATTTAGTGTATGAATTAGAGAATGAAGATGGAACAAGAGCCGGAAAATGGCACGTAAAGGACTTGAAACCCGTTGAAGCATCGTATCCAAATGAAAATGATGATCCTGACGATTAGTTCCGGTCTGGTCATCTCTTTGATGTTAAGCAAAACAGTAGTGGTTTGCTTTGTTTTGTTCCGATTTTTGATTTAGTGTCGTTTCACTAATTTTGAAAATTTTGTTTGATAATTGAAACAAGTGGTTAAGGATTTTTGTGGTAGATTTGAGGTGTGCATTGGTGTGCATGCTGGTCGTTTTAGTCGCGCGTTATTCGAAGATGTGTTTAGAAGATGTCTTTGGAAGATATCTTTACAATGTAGAAGTAGGTGGGCTATTTAAGTTGTTAGTCCTGATTTCTACATACCTAGGTAGAGAGAATATTGATTTATTCTTTCCCTTGTTTTTGACCGTTCAAAATTTTTTTGTTTGATAAGGTCAAAAGTTTGCATGGTGAACCTCACCATTTGATCCATCACTAATGGGATGTGTTGTTTAGAAATTAGTGATAGGATAATCAGTAGGGTGTAGGAGATTACAGCCCTATCTGGTTCAATTTTGTATTTGAATTTGATAAGTAACCTTATGGTTAGGTTACCTTAGTTTTGATTATCTCTTTGCGATAAAGTGATAATATTTTGTATTTGAAATTTGTATGTAACCTTTTGGTTAGGTTACTTTTGTTTTGATTATCACTTTGTGATAATAGTGTTTTGAATTTAGACCTATTAGTAGGGTCTTCCTTTTGATTGTCACTTTATAGTGATGGTATTTTGAATTGTTATGCTATTTTGATGTTGTAGCATTCCTTTTTTTTGTAGATAGAGCTAATTGAGCTCCAGGAAGTGAAGTTTTTTTTGTGGAAGTTGAGATAATTTGTAAAATGTTTGGTTACAGTTAGTAAATACTAGCCTTGGTTGGAGTAAGAACCTCAAGTTAAAGGATTATTTTGAATTTGGATTTTGATTAATTTTTTTGTCCCGTGTAGTGTTTGACTTTCTAATTTGACCCCTCCCAATTTTGACTTACACCGATTGTGACTCCCCGATTTTGTCTCACGATGGACGTTAGGTACACGTAGTTACCGACACACTCAAATTTGTAAATATTTGTCCCCCTCGTTTTAATAAATTCATAAAAATTTGTATTGATAGTTAGGAAGGTAGAAAAGGCTAGTATATTTAATAAAAAAAAATTTTTTTTGTATTTGTTATACTTAAAGTTTATTCCTTGAAAAAAATTTTTTTTGTTTTAGGAAAGGGGTAGTGTAACAATTTTATTTTTGGGTTGATAAATACCTTCATTAAAAGTGCGAAAGTAATAAAACACTTTTATTAAATAATGTCGTAATACGTTTAACAAGTAAAATAATACATTGAAATAGCATCTAGATTTGTTAGTCTATTTGGGTTGGATGTCGGTGTATTCCACAGCCAGTCGCAGGCGCGTTTAGGTGTGACAACCTCCCCCTTTGGATCCTCCGACCGTCCGGGCGAGCGTGATAACAACTCGGCCATACGTAGCAGAACTAGCAAGATGTATGAAAGGACGATGGCCAGTAACCTGCGTATCAATTTTAATGAGTGAGCACATTTTCTGAATAGCGCGCGACGAAATATTAGGCGACGAAAGATTAGGCGACGAAATATTAGGCGACGAAATATTAGGCGACGAAAGATTAGGCGACAAAAAACATCACTACAATCTACGATGCAGTTAGAATTTTGAAAACTAGAATCAACGTTAAGAAAACCACTTCACTTTACGATGTGTACGGTGTACTTGGAAGATGGAAAGTTGATCTAATTTATAGAAGATCGTTTGTTGCACCGAGTGAAGATGCTACTTTGGTAGAAAATATGCAGTAAATTTCGCATGGTGAAACAAGTACCTAATCCAGTCTAGGAATGCAGTTTTGTTTGGTTCGTAGTAGTTCTAAGAAATTCTTTTGTGTTTCACTCTAGAAACACGCTATTTTGTTCCGATGTGTAGAAGTACGAATTTGTTATTTGCTTCAACTATTGCTAAGCTGGATTTCCCAGTATCAAACTTAAAATTCACTCACTTGATTTTGTAAGAATATAAACTGTTAGTTACAATAACAGGTGTACCTACATCACTTGTTTGTCTGAAATATGCTGCTGACACATGTATCCTTGAAAGCAGATGCGTAGCACTGTATTACTACCACCTTTGAAAACAAGAATATTTTTGTGATCATTTTCATTTTAAACTAAAATTAGTGCTTTTACTTAAAGAGAAAAATTTGTATATTAACTTTTGTAATGTAATCGACCTACACAGATCTGAATGGGTTAGAATATCTTTGTGTAATAAGTTACACCTTGTTGTAATATCTTTGATCATGAATAAGGTTGATAAACCTTACTTTAAACTTATAAAGTAATTCAAGTAATTATTTAATTTTGTTGCATTGAATTTTATTTAAAGAAAAATAGATTCTTTTTAGTAAATTATTAGTCCAAGCTTAAAGTTTTTTATTTTGATCAAATATGATCAAACCTAATCACCGGAAATTAGTATCTTTAAGAGTTGAATTTTGATGACAACCTTATACAGAAAATATTGTTTTAATATTTCTTTAGGTATTTTGCGGGACACAAACAGTGTTCCAATTTTCTATTAATCTAATTATTATACTTTCTTACAGGAACAGCGTCTTATTCTGTTAAGACAGGTTTTGTCAGCGAAGGCGATCTTTTTTTCTTTGGGTCTCCACGTCCGCCCTTAGAAATATGCCATGCCATTAACGTGAATAAATCCGGACTTGGTGGCGCCTATTTGTTTTAGTTTGAATATGACCCCCACAGATTTCGACTTACCCCCATTTCTCATAGCTCTACCCAAGGAATAGACCCCTAGTTACGTCGGAAGACTTCGTTACACTTGCTCATAACGTGAGGCCAGCTATATATAAGAAAAATTAGTTTCACTGGCTTCCAATAAATGTAGGGCAGGTGCCTCAAAAAAACAATATTCGTTTCACTGGCGCTCACAACGTGGGGCTGGTGTATGTTAAAAAAAAAACGCTTCACATATCGCCCAACGTTTGGGGCTTCGAGATTTGTTTGTTCAAAAGTCATTGTACTTCGAAATTTGTTAGTTTAAAATTTATCTTGCTTCGAAATTTGTTTGTTCAAAATTAATTTTACTTCGAAATTTGTTTGCTCAAAAGTATTTTTGCTTCGAAATTTGTTTGTTCAAAATTAATTTCACTTCGAAATTTGTTTATTCAAAATTAATTTTACTTCGAAATTTGTTTGTTCAAAAATTGTTTTGTCTCGAAATTTGTTTGCTCAACGTTTATTTGATATTAAGGTTTGGTTGTTTAAAAGATTGGTTGGAACGTTAACCCCCAGTCAGTCAATTAATTAACTTAGTCAAATTTATTTTTAACTTTCATTCTGTTTTGACCCAATTTATTTTTTTTGATATTGTTTTGGCAAAAATTACTTTACCAAATACACCTTTTGACTTTTACCTTTAGTTGCCCAAATTTGTTTTGACTATTTTTGTAAGGTTCAAATCATTTAGATTTATCGGTTTGATTCCATTAGGCTTTTGTAATCATGTCGGAAAAAGATTCCGAATTGTTTGTCTGCTTAAAGAAGAACAAGAGTAGTGAGTGGGAAACCAGTTTTGGAGAAAGGAAAATTTTAGGAAGACTGTTAGCTGAAGAAGCTAGTAAGCCTGTAGTTTGATTTGCTTGAGTCAATAAAGAACATTTTTGTCCAAATTTGATGATAAGGCTAGAGATTCTATTTTGAAGGTACATTGGAGTGAGCTGTCGTCGTGTCATTTGAGAATTGCTCTTGTGCATTTGCACGTTTTTGATTTTGTTAGCAGATTTTTGTTTAGATCGGCATTGCAACGCAATTTAGTCTAGGCGGAACTTGTCGTCGTGGTTGGTCGCTCAGCAGTATGTTAGTCCAGACGAGACTCAGGAAGAGTTGGTCGCTCGGCATTACATAAGTCTAGACGAGACTCGAGGTGAGTTAGGCGCTCTAGAATTTTTTTTTTTGCATCTTTTTTTTGATTTGATGTAAATTTTTGTATTGTTAGTCTAGGTGAGACTCGTAGAGGGTTTGTCACTCTAGCATATTTAGGCGTTGTGAAGCAGTGTAGTTGTTTCGACAGTTCGATTGGTAGTAGGGTGAGAGTGTACCTGTACACTGATTTTTTTTGTTAGCTATCGTCGTGATTAGTTTTTTTTTTATTGATGATTCATAAGCAGGAAAATGGCTTTTAGTTGTTGGTGACTGGTTTTCGAAGTATTCGATTTTACAACCTTTGCGTAGTGCCACGGCACATTTGATTGAGAAGTTTTTAGAGGAAAAGGTATTTCTTGTCTACGGAGTACCACAATTTGTTATTTGTGATAATGGTCCACAGTTGATTGGACGTGTTTTTAAAGCTTTGTGTGCAAGGTACGAAATCCAAAAGATTTGGTACAATGCTGTTTATGCTCCTCAATGCAATTTTGTGGAAAGAATTAATAAGACAGTTAGTACTGCAATTCGTTCATACGTAGAGGAACATGATACTTGGGATAGTGAAATATCAAAAATTCAGTACGCAATTAATTCAGAAAAACACGAGTCCGCCAACTATTCTCCAAATTTTTTAGTCTTTGGTCGTCAGGTACGCTTAAGTGGAAAAGCTTATAGTAATAATTTTAAACCTGGTGAGGATATTGATGTCGTTTCCAGTAGTAGACCTTCTTATGTGTTGGATCGTCAACTTTTGTTTGATATTTTTGGAAATGTCCGTGAAAATTTGCATGTAGCTTATCAACGTTCGAGTAAACGCTACAATCTTAGAAGAAGAGACATTTCATTCCAAGTCGGAGAAAGTGTTTGGAGAACTAATAAGGTACTCTCGAGTGCTGGTGATAAATTCTCCGCTAAGTTAGCTCCAAAGTTCGTTTTGAGTAAAGTTCGAAAACATTCCAATTTAGTGTATGAATTAGAGAATGAAGATGGAACAAGAGCCGGAAAATGGCACGTAAAGTACTTGAAACCCGTTGAAGCATCGTATCCAAATGAAAATGATGATCCTGACGATTAGTTCCGGTCTGGTCATCTCTTTGATGTTAAGCAAAACAGTAGTGGTTTGCTTTGTTTTGTTCCGATTTTTGATTTAGTGTCGTTTCACTAATTTTGAAAATTTTGTTTGATAATTGAAACAAGTGGTTAAGGATTTTTGTGGTAGATTTGAGGTGTGCATTGGTGTGCATGCTGGTCGTTTTAGTCGCGCGTTATTCGAAGATGTGTTTAGAAGATGTCTTTGGAAGATATCTTTACAATGTAGAAGTAGGTGGGCTATTTAAGTTGTTAGTCCTGATTTCTACATATCTAGGTAGAGAGAATATTGATTTATTCTTTCCCTTGTTTTTGACCGTTCAAAATTTTTTTGTTTGATAAGGTCAAAAGTTTGCATGGTGAACCTCACCATTTGATCCATCACTAATGGGATGTGTTGTTTAGAAATTAGTGATAGGATAATCAGTAGGGTGTAGGAGATTACAGCCCTATCTGGTTCAATTTTGTATTTGAATTTGATAAGTAACCTTATGGTTAGGTTACCTTAGTTTTGATTATCTCTTTGCGATAAAGTGATAATATTTTGTATTTGAAATTTGTATGTAACCTTTTGGTTAGGTTACTTTTGTTTTGATTATCACTTTGTGATAATAGTGTTTTGAATTTAGACCTATTAGTAGGGTCTTCCTTTTGATTGTCACTTTATAGTGATGGTATTTTGAATGTGAAATATTTCCTTGAAAATAAAATTGTTGTTAGTTCAAAGTATCCAAGTGTACATAATGAAAAATCTTATGAGAATGTAATATTTATTGACTGTAAATAGAGTGTGTTGTATTTGTGAATTGCGTTATGTTGAGTGTGAGTGTAGAGTGGATTTTCTTTTAGGTTATAGCATGGTAGCATTGAGGCGGAGTTTTTGGATTCAGCAAACCAGGTAAGCGTCTGTGTTAGTATAAGAGTTTTAATGAAGTAAAGAGGGGCAGAGCGGAGTAGACGAGGCGACTACACCATAATATATATATATATATATATATATATATATATATAATGTCTGCACTGCAACGTACTTATACATGTTCTAATTAAGGTGTATTTAAAATAAATAATATGATGTACACACTATCCCCTTAATGCCTTAATGAACTATACGACAATTTGTTATGGTTACCGACATGACTGTCAAGGAGTAATTCGTGGCATTGTTTAGCTATTCTTTGCAACAGAAACACGTTATTTGTTTTCGCTACAAATTACCTGCAGGTGTACGTGCATGTTCATTTTATGTAATTCAACGTGGTGTCTACGTGCTGATAGGTGTTTACCACGAGCAGTTGACCACAATAGAAGCGACCTCAACACACTGCAACCAGCTACAAGGTAAGGTGTGAACGGGTGGCTTTTAATATTCAAATGTAGCAAAACAGCATACGATAAAATACAGTTCACTTTATCTCTTCACTGGAGCTAGCATAATCGTTTTTTGTTATACTATTGGTTATTAAGATCAATATCTCTTTGCCCGCAGTACTTATAAATATATAATAAATGCAATTCAAATTTAAACTAACCTAAATAACTGCAATTACTCTTAGCATAAACTGAAATTCAAATGATAGTTACAGGTTTTAATAATCATTGCTTTCTCATTATATCGATTGATCACTCAAATAGGCATTTGTATATGCAGATGCGTCAGACACATTTCAATTATTGATACATTTCCTGTGGTTGGCACATTATATCAAACAACCCTTTACACTGAAGCCCCAACTGTTTTTTTTTGTGCACATAGCCCAATTTCCAAAAGTGAGTTAGTTTGTATTCCCTTTAGAATTGGCGAGTTCTCGCTTATGCATTTTCAAATAATCATGCATAAAGCCATAGACCGCGCTCACGCAATTAAAAGACATTCCCCTGATGGGTTCGAGCTTCAAACACTTGTTCACCGAATCTAAATACATGAAGCCCTTTTCTCAATATAAATGAAAAGCACTAAACACCATTACTAACAATGCTACACCCCAATTGAAATTTGGTTACAGAATGTTTCACCTGACACGCAGATATGGGTAGTCTAATTCGAGGTATGATCATACATCTTCTGGAAATGTAAACTATATCAACGGCAACTTATGGTGTAGCATGAACAATGTAACACTTTACATTTATAGTATCACGTAGTTTGTAATCTCCCTAAAAAGTCCCAAAACGAAGGAAACAACTAACCTACATAATCGTACCTTATGATGACTCTAATTCAATCTATGGGTTAAAGTGTTAGATAAGGTACGATAATGTCTCAAAAATATTTTCTAGAAAAAACATGATTAACCAATCATGGTTACATAATAAGTCGGTAAACTAAAATCCGTAAAACACTCTATAATAAGTGATAGATACTAGACATTTGTGATTTAATCTAAAAACTTAAGCTACAATAAAATGTTACGATACAAGAATTTTTTTTAAAACATAAAACCTAATTTTGGTTTGGGGGCCCCTTTTTCGAGGCACATCGCATCTCCTATAAATATAATAACAAGAAAATGAGGCGCTTAAAATTGAGAGTTTCTTACACATGCCCTCCAGAAGGGAGGAGCTCCATGAAGCAGACTTGTTCATTTGAACGCATGCGGGACCAATTCGCACGGGAGTGCAATCCCTGCCCCTTGGTGTCGATTAGGCAGGTCTGCAGAGCCAAGACAATAACAACTTACCACTGTCCCCGCATATCAATGGTAGACAGTGGCGATACACAGCTAGATGAATCCATGCCCACGGCTCAATGTCGTGAAGTAACAACCCCCTAGCCATGCAGCAACTTCGAAAAGTAAAAGGGGAGAAGAGGAATAAGAGACGATAAAATAGAGAAATGGTAGATTAGGAGTTATGTAGCAACCCAAGTAGAAGAGATGAAAAGAAGGGTTCACATTGAGCAAAAGCGATAGAAAAACGTTGGATAGTCAAGCACTACACAACCAGCCAAGATTTAGTCAGTAGCCCGGAATGGGGGAACACCACTCTTATGCAATAGACGGTTGTCTCGGAACTTACGATAGATCAATCAAAATTAAGAATTAAAATGGAAATAATGGGAAAAGAAAACAGCAGGTATTTTGGATAAGCACCTTAGAGAGGCAGCAGAGAGAAGAGAAGATCTATATTAAGATTGATTGGTCTATAAAGGACCATCTGCAATATTAACGAGAAGATAAAACTTTTATCACCACGTAGATACTCAAAAACAACTAAATTCCAAATAAAACTTAGACAAATCATCTTCCTACAGAGCACATCTGCTGCGATAAAAAGATCAATCAAAGGTAGTGTGAACAACTTTACTATACCCCACAATAATTTCAACGTCATAACTGCCATAAACACAATGGTAATTGTACAATAGACTTATTTAAAGATAAAAAATAGAGAATTTCAATACAGCGATGGGATAAGAAATAATATTTAAAACAAAAAGGCCATAGTCTCTCACCAACATGTTTAGGAAAACAAAAGAATGCTATTAGCACTCCTATAATATAGAAATGTCAAAAAAAGATTGAAGTATATGTATAAGAAACACATCGAATAGAAATTCCCTGTATTCGCAACTGCAGAAACTGACTTTTTACTACAGATGTATAGGTAGCGTTCCTATGTATATCCCATGAGGAAAACATCAACCCTAGACATCAGCTTAGGACAGGTCGCAACTATTCGCTGGGTTGTTCAGACAGAACATATACATCAACCACAATAATAACTGTAGTGGAATAATAACCAAATAGAAGATAAGAATTTAAAGGAAAAATCAGTATACTTGTATGTAGTCATCAAGTGAAAGAAATTGTACTAGATATGGGAGGCTACCTTTTAAAAACAGGAGACTATGATGACACAACAAGGTTTACAAACTTTTGGGTTAAAGGGTTAATAATTATTTAGATATAAGAGGGTTCAAAAAGTAGTAATGTTTAGGTACGGATGATAAAGTTAAAAGAAAGTTTGGACAAAACAAGAATGGGAAACTAAAGAGACATATGTTTGATAAAATTATGAAAACAAATGTAAGTTTATATTATTCGTTAGGAGCAGATGAAAAAGGTTTTAAGTCTTTAATATGCCAACGTCCTTGAGGTTTACCATTCAAATCTTGCAGTTCATATATTAACGGACAGATTACTCTAGTGATTGCACATAAGATAAATTTAGAAGCTAGTTTAACGGAAAACTTTTTAGTAGCATCAGATAACACATAATTTTTCTTCCAAACTTGTTCACCCAAGGCAAATGAAATATCTCTTTTACTGAGATTGTAATGATTTTTAATCTTTTCATTAGCTTTAAATAATTTTTTTTAACTTCTGTAAAGATAGATGGTAATTATTGTTGATCTTTATCCCAACGTATTTTTTCAGCATCGGTATTATCGGGAACGGAGCCATAATAACTACCATTAATTGGGTGTAACGGCCAAACATTACAAATGATGGGGAAAAGAGCATGGATTCATGCTTAGAAGTTCTCAAAGCTTGTGTAATTTGAAATATATTTTCATTCCATTTAGTATGGTCAGATTTCATATATGAAGAGATATACGTAATAACTATACGATCAACATGTTCAGTTGGGTTTACTTAGGGGTGATACCTGACATTGAACCAAATCTTCTGAATTTTATAACTTTTTACAAAATCTTGAAAATTTTTCGAAAGGAATTATGGACCATTGTCACAAAGAATTATTTGAGATACGCCGAAGTAAGAAAAACTTGTTGCTCTAAAAACTTAATGAATGCGGAAGAGAGAGCTTTTGGTAGAGGGTGGACGAAAACAAATTTAGATAACCAATAAGTTACAACTAATAGGTATTGATTACCTTTCTTAGACCGAGGAAGGAGCTCTAATAAGTCAATAGAAATTAATTGAAATAGACAAGATACTTTTTTAAATGTACCGCAACCATAGCAAAAGATGTTCCTACGTTCTGTACAGTTAGTATAATTGTCGTTAGCTTTTCGACAATTGCAAAAAGAAAGAGCTAGTTTCTTCAATATTCGATATAGGCGATGAGAAATGACTATTACGGTGGGGTTTGTTGTGGTAAGATATATTTGGTGACGAAGATTTTGATGGGGAGTTTTGTGGAGGGACAATATTTTTCTAAACAGAATTTCACTTCTTGTAGGGAACGGCAAAGGTGTTTAAGTTGGGTAATTGATTCAATTTTTTGTAAAGCAAGATGTTCAGAGTAAAAAGCATTTAGATTGCGAATAAGTTGATTTAAGACTTCTGGTTTGTCACATTTTTTTATCTAATCTATTAAATAATGTTTGCACATTAATGATGTATGATAAAACGTTTTCGTCGGTAGATTGGAAATGGTACAAATTTGAGATAAAATTTCGTAGTCATTGTCAAAGGTCCTGTTTCAAAAGGTTAACTAATTTAGTAAAGTCAAGTATTAAGTTTTTTAAATGAAAAGTCGATATTATTTCCAGAAGAAAATCGCGAAAATTAGCCGTTTCAATATGTAACTACAACAAGCAAATCTTTAATAAACTAAATATAATAGAAAGCAATATAGATAAGAAAGAAAATTACGAAGTTACACAATTGAGCATAAAGCTTTTTCAACCGACAAATTTTTTACAAGTTAATACAATTGGAATAGATTTATACTATGTTTACATAGATGAAGATAAATTTACAGATATTTTTGATATAATGATATCAAGGCTAAAACACGAAACATACTTTAATTCTAAACAAGGTAACGAAAACTTTAAATACCCAGTAATGATTTTTGAGGTTAGGTTTCCCAATACAATATGTTTGAAAGGTTTTTATATACAGACAAAACATTTGTGAATTATGGTCTTATAAAAGATAAGACAGTAAATTTACTCACCTGGTATAAAACAAATTAAAATCTAAATGAGGTCATAACCATAAAAAACATCTCACACAAAAATCCAAGGTAAAAAACGCCATATTTTTGCACACTTAACTAATCAAATCACTAAATTAAGAGAAAACTAATTTATTAATGAACAATACATGCCTTTTAAAATCACCAAAAATAGGACAACAAAATGGCATCCTTGTTATGATTAAAGTTACGGCAGTGGCTAAAAATCCGACCATCTATCAACCCGATATAGTAATAGGTAGCATTTTTTTATAATTTAATTTTTAAAGGAATTTGGGGTATGTTTAAATTAAAAAATACGATGTTTTTAAAATGCAACTACATTAGTTAGCTTTATTAGTTTGGATAATAGATAAAAATGGGAAGCTTTATTAGATAGTTACATATTTTTTTTAAAAGCAACAAACTCTAACTAGTAGCTAATTAAAAGATTTTTACAACAAACAGTCACTAGGTTGAGCGCCAAATTATTACGACCAACAGCTCCCAATAAATCCCCGGATAAGTAAATAAAGTTTTAAAACACTTACTTCGACATTTGAGTGGCCGCGGACGTCTTCCTCGGTCCTTGTTGTTGTCGGTAGCTGCTGCACGTGTTCTTGCTGGTGCCTCGCTGGTCGATACGGTAAAGATAAATGAAAACGTGGGGACGATAACGGAGCACTCACGACAGCACTATACGGTAGAGTCGTTAGATTTTTTCTGCAGAAGTCGGTACGGTAATTCTCGAGCTATGCGGTGTTTTTCATATGAAACGCCTCGCCCCTCCAACCGAGATTGACGCACTTCCGCTTGTGTTGATGGGAAATGAGTTGCTTCGCACATACAAAGTCTTGTCAGCGGCTTAAG
Source organism: Platerodrilus igneus (assembly GCA_036346225.1). Taxonomy (NCBI): domain Eukaryota; kingdom Metazoa; phylum Arthropoda; class Insecta; order Coleoptera; family Lycidae; genus Platerodrilus; species Platerodrilus igneus. The sequence continues at coordinate 154,996 of JARFIW010001471.1, forward strand.
ACCGCAAAGATAAGACCATGACGTCAATACCTGTGCAAACACTAATAAACCATGGTTTTCACAGTGTCAATGAAAATCACAGTGATCAGCGGGGATTTTTCCACGCCGAATTCTAAAAAAGTCCCTAATTCTAAATTAATAAACATATACTTTGGAGCTTTACACAATAAAGCGTAACAATATTATGTGTTAAGCATTATGTTTTGTTTCTATGACAGCTTCAACTACATAAAGGTGTTTATTATGATTAACAGGATATATCTGAGCAATCTATGTTAGGTGTGATTTGTATTGCCAAGCTGGGTGATGCAGTACTGAGTATATTTCATTTTGTAGTTATATGGTATATAGTGACACCTATTCGTAAATATCAAGTAATGGTATAAAAACTGGTTCAACTTCATTTATATGCTGTTAGTGATAGGGTAAAACTGCTTACAGACGCATGTGATATAAGGATTGCTATTTGTGTCTTTGTGCATTACTGATAGAGTTTAAGCTCCCGTCATTAATTAACGGTTAGAAATTGTTGTTCATTTATATCATTTTACATTTTTCCAATTTTCAGCAGTCTTAGATAGTAAAATATAAACCACATAAAATGTGTGCTTTGTCAAAAACATAAATCATTTGTTTGAATGAAATGGAATCATACGTCTGATGATTTGTATTTTCAGTGATATATTGATGAAGTTTTAATCCTATAAATAATCGGAGTGTTATGGTGAATCTTTTCTTCAAGATTTCGATATCAGGAGAAGTTATTTTTTGAAGTGTTACAACTGGTTTGTAATAGAACGTGGTATCACATACCTTTGCCCTTGATGTTTCAACAAGTGTTTTTATTGCACACATGTTGTTGATTGAATTTGAAACAACCATTACAGAGTCTGACCAACACAAAACAAATATAATAAATGGGGAGCAAGTACAAAAGTAACAATAACAAAAAAAATAAGTACTTGTGGAATTCGAGTAACCCAAAATCGCTCAACAAATAGGTGTGCGTTATGATAAATTTTTCTTTATGAAATCTAAATCGCTATACATCAAAAAAAATAATTTTCAAAGTCTCAAACGTTGCTTGACATTGTTAAAAGAAAACTTCCTTACACAAATCGAGAGTCCCACATTGGGTGCAAGCATTATTAACTTTTTTCCTGTAGAAATCCAAAGGGAAATGATATGTCAACTTTCCTCGATCAAAGTGAAGAAGGTAGATATCTTCTGATCAACTCAAGCTCTAGCCTATGCGGTGATCTGAAACGTGGTCGTGGGAATATAAATAATGACCCTATCAAAACCAACCAAAATAAAATGACAAAACAAACAGGGCAGCAACAAGTCCTTGAATCCCAATAAAAATAAAATGGTTAAGTAGACAATGAGGGTGCACCTAGAGATCATCTATGGTGGATAAAAACCTGCCGCAAACATAAAAAGAACATTATTATGATTAATTAAACAAAAGAAAACAGTTTTATTAAAGTTGTCTAACGTTAATAATAAAGAAATATTTCATAAACAATGGATTAGATTATAGTATTTAAAAGTGTAAGTAGAACCTCAAAATATCCTTACCAACAGGTTCGACCTCACATAGGAATTATTACTTTTAATATTTCTACTCAATAAAAAATCAAAAAATATTTCTACTTGAAGATTTTTTTTGTTCAAAATAAAAGTTATGTGAATGAAAATGTTTCTTTAATGTAAACTAAAATTTCTTTTATGTACAAAATTATTTTATAGTAATGTGTCATTTTTAGAAAGAGGCATTTTATAAAAACAAACAGATATCTTATCACAAATCTTTACTTTAGCAACATCACTCAATTATAGAATTTACAATTACTTTTAAACTTTGTCCGATGCAGATCTGACTTTTTAACAGCTCATAAAAACAAAACATCAAAAGTTATTCAGATTTAATGTAAAATACTTTTAAAAGAAAGTTTCTTGTTATATAAATTTCATCTTAAACCAAACGTACAAACGTAACATTATTCATAAACAGTATACAAATAAGTTATATAAATTTTAAACATTTAGAAACATTTTTTATAAATTATGAATCACTACCAAAACTTCACCAAGGTAAGTTCAACTACTTAACAAATCTCAAATTCACAACAAATGTTTTTGAAGTTAAAATTTTTAATTTCCAATATAAACAACTAAAATAAATCTTTAATATGCATAAATACTCATTTATACTTTCTGTAACTATTAAGTATAACATTTTCAAAACTTCAAAACATTCTACTATGAAAATACTTCCAAACACAAATGTAAACAAACATTTAATTTTGTAGATTAGCAACATTCGTTATTCTTTTTAAATTTAGCCAAACAGGTTGTCCACATGAGACAATCTAAGCGAGTTTCAAATTCAATCAGCAACATATGTGCAATAACAATACTTAATTAAGCATCAAGAACAAAGGTATGTGATATTATGTCTTATTACAAACCAGCTGTAATACTTCATAAAAAAAATCTTGAAATACAAATTTTGCAGAAAATGTGAAAACTTCATCAAAACATCACTGAAAATACAAAATATCAGACATACAATCCCATTCTTGACAAAGCATCAATCTTCTGTAGTTTATACCGTACTATCTAAGAACACTAAAAATGTAAAATGATATATAAATGTTCAACACTTTCTGACTGTTAATTAATGACGATAACTTAAACTGTATCATTAATGCATTAAGATACAAATAGCAAACCTCATATCATATGCTGCAACTATCTTCATCCTATCACTAACAGCATGGGAATGTAGTCAAACAAATTTGTACGCCGTTGATATTTACAAATAGGTGTCGCTATGTATCATGTAACTAATAAAATGAAATATACCCGTACTGCATCATGCAGCTAGGCAATACAAATCACACCCAACATATAAATTGATCCAATACGTCCTTTTAAATGGTTTAAACATACTTTAAAAGTAAAATAATAAGATAAATCTTTTAGGAATACCATTTGGATAAATAAAAATGCTTGTTTTGTTAATAAAAACTGTTGTAAATTTAATTTTGGTATATTATAATTCTGACTCATTACATACTTTGAAATATGATCATGCAAGCAGTGTAAATATTGTAGGTAACACTGCAGCAAATTTTAGAAGAAGTTAATTGATGTCCATATGCTTGATTTAAAATTATATATGCATAAGCATTACAAAAAAATTAATTCTATTTTTACACTAAGTGTACAAAATTACATTAGTTTTTATAGAAAAGTTATTAATAAGATATTACATATCTAATACTACGTCCCAAACAAAAGTTATGTTTACAATAAAATAAGCTTATATTAAAGATAGAATCAAAATATACAGATATGTTAGTTCATTGTATATTTGTAAACAGACTGTTAATATGTAGTTACACTTCAATCATAAAGAAAAATTTTGATTTTAGCGAATGTTATTTTAACTAATTTTTAGCATATTGAATCTTTCTTATTTTCAAACCTTGATTCTCAAATGGATAGAGAGAAATTAAAAACATTAATTGTAAGAAATTGGCAAAATATAGAATACAAAAAAAAATAAATTATTCTTATAATACAGACTATAAATTAAACAAAAAAAGCTAATTATCGTATATACAAAGATGCTAAATGCCAATATAATACATACTTGTACACAAATTAGTGTCTAAATAAAGTACTATGACAATTCTGAATACTAAAATCTGCATTTTGGTACAAAAAACGCACCAACAAAATTGATCTAACAAACTAACCCCTAGTAAACTAAACCAAATTTTAACTGAACTAGTTCAAACCTTAAAAAAAGCTTTATTACATAGCCCTTTAATGTAATTGTAACATAATTATATTCAAACTTTCGGTGTAGGTTTTATGTAGAAAAAGTTAAGTTATATAAAGCAATATGATATTTTGATTGAGCTAATATTATATGCTCTTACGTCACTTAAAAATTTAAGTAATATATGAAAGACAAATTCGAATGGATGCATACAAATATATACAGTATATAGTAAAGAAAAACGTGTGCATGTGTGTGTGTGTGTGTATGTATGGGTGTGCATTCATGTGCATGTGTGCATGCATGTGCATATACATGCACGTGTTTGGGACATGTTTGTGTGTGTGTATGTACATGCATGCATGCATGTGCATGTGCTGTGTGCATGCACCTGCATGTACTTGTATGTGTGGGTGTGTTTGTGTGTGCATTTGTGTGTGTGTGTGTGTTTGTGTGTGTGGGTAAGTATGCATGTGTGTATGTGTGTGTGCATGAATGCATGCATGTGGGCGGGACTGCATGCATGTGTATACTTATACGACTTTCTTGGGTTTTAATGTCCAAAATTTGTTTTACTTTAAAATCCTCAGCATAATTTTAATTGATCAATATATGTTTCCATAATATAAAACAGACGTTTCAGCTTGTCATTGGCTTCTTTTTAAGTTTTAAAACTTACATTATGCACTATGTTTACAAAATACTGAAAATATTTTCAAACGTATCATGAAAAAAATTTAATGTCTCATATTTATAAACAAATATATATGAGGCACACTTATAACTTAAAATTTAATTACAGAGTTAAAATAATAACCCGTGTCGATTATTTACAATGTTCAATTATTATAACACAGATACATATGCAGGTTGATATGTGTAGTCGTCCTGAGTCCAGTATTACTGTTTTATAATTCATATTGTACTTAATTATTTAGGCATAAGTAAGTGTTAGTTGCTACTTTTGTGTGATTTTTGTTATACAGGCTGGATATTACAACTTTTATACTTTATGTAATTATGTTGTTACTGTTATTTTATTATTCCAAAATAAATTTTGCATAGTCCCTTTATATCAGTTTTGTCATTTGTCGCTGTAAGGTTTTTAATTATGTGTATCGTTTCTAGGATTTATCTTTTATATTTGTTTTTTCTGTTTCAAATACTGTTGTTTTTGTGATTAAATTTGTGTTTTACTTGTAGCTCATGTTTAGCAAGCCTGACTATTTTTATCATATTTATGTCTATTTATATGTTCATCTAAATGTTGATTATTCTGGCCAATGTATACATTGTTGTAACTGCCCTGGCAATGTTTCGTATATCCTTTGTTTATTCTTTGGGGTTTAATCGTTCATTGAAATTGAAACTTTAATCTGCCACAATTATATTATGTCTTTTAAATAGTCTTGATAATTTTTCAGATAAATATCTTAAATATTAAAAAATTACATATTTATCTGTAATTTTGCTTTTGTTAGTATTGAAAGTTACACTGCTATAATGGTTTTATTATTTGTTCCTAAAAAATATTATCGACTAATGCTTGCGGGTAATTATTGTTAATACTGCATATTGTTTTTATAATTGTCATTTCTCAGTGTTCCAGATATGATAATTTTATAGCTGTTTGACTACTGTGAAAGAATTCAAATATCTTCCCCACCAAATGATTTCTAACACCATGCAGTTCTTTTTATTTTTTTTTATTATTGTATAACGTCATACCTAGAAAATTGCTTTGTTTTGATTCTCTATTTCTATGCGAATTGTAGATTTTTGTTGAAGCTGTTAAAAAATTTTGTTATATAGTCACATTTGTCACATGGAATCACACATATGCAGTCATCAATATATCGATAAAACAATGGTACTAGGAAATTGACCTTTTTTTAATGTTTCAGTTTCTAATTCTTCAAGCACTATACTTGTGCATGTTGTTAGACACAAAATTCACAAAAATTAATATTATTTGAGATGTCTTTTTAATTCTATGAAGGATATCTGAGTATAATTTTTATTCTGTTACATTGTTCTTTATTACTTGTTAAGCTAATTCAATCAGTATATTAGTGTAAAGTCAAATTACATCCGATAAGATTGGCATATAACTTTCAGATAAAGTTGTAATCATCAATTTTCTTTTTAAATTGTTATGGACCTTTTATCTAATAATTGTTTTTATAAATTATATTACTGTAAATATTTTTTAAATAAACTGATAATTTGCTAAATGAAGATTGCCCAACAAAATATATTTTCAATTTCTTTAATGAGATACACTGAAAATTTTTATAGTATTGGAAAGTCCTATATTTCCTAATTACAAATATATAATATTGTATAAGAATGTTTTAATTATTTAATGACTTATCTCGTTAATAAAGAGTAATGTATAGTTGGCTGTATGAAACAGTTGTTGGTTTATTACACGTTGTCAATTTATTGGTTAAAATGGTTATTATGTAGCCAAAAAGGTAGAAATATTATCAATTGTCATGAAAAACAATAAAAACAATTTTTCTGCAATATGAGAATTTATTCAAATCAACAAACTCCTTCTGCAAATATATTTTTAAATGTTTTATGACCACGTAAAAAAAAACAAACTTTTGAATGAAAATGACATACCATCCGAGGAAATAATGGCTACATCTTGATACTTTGCTTTATGTTAATTATAAAAATACCTGTACAGTATGTACAGATCAAGATGCAGTGCATGGGGATCTTGAAATCTGTAGGAGATACCAACTTCGTTAAATGGGGTGAAAGTAGCACAATAATAAGGGTGTCTCAGATCAGTTTTCAAATTTCAAAAATTTTTCATTGGTTACTAGATATAGGCAAAAATACAAAATTGCTGATTTCTTTATTCGCTCATAGCTGGGCTGCAAATTAAAATAGAATACTCAAATTTTGTTCATCATAGTAATTCACCATTTGTGCTTCACACTGTAAACTTAGATTTTGTCTAAGGTTGCATGACGATGTTCAAATTTTGATTTTATAATAGCCCCTATATTGGATTTTTACATTTTTGAAATTCTGACAAAAATCCTTACCAAAGAAATATAACATGCCCGTGTTTGATTTAATAGAAGCATTAAAAATCACAAAACTATGTTTTGATCGTAGTATGCTTTAATTTCTATTATGACAAAAAAAACAATTGCTGTACGTATTAGAGATGTCAAAATTTGTCCTGTTTCTTATGTTTCAAGTTTGTAGTGTAAAACGACAATTAATTTACTTTGAAATTTGAACACATTGCATTCAAAATGGATCGCTTTTCTAACCATGATAAATATCAAATGTTACAATGTTTTATTTTTTCCTCAAGAAATGATACTGAAGCTGCTGAACTGTATTTAAATAAACACCTAAAAAAACACCAATCAAATAGATGTATGTTTCGGCGATTAATAATTTAATAAATTAAGCAAGTTTTGTCCTGCATAAGAAAAATATGCAAACTAAAGAAGATAATGAAAACAGCATTTTACAAGCAGTTGTTGAAAATCCTCGCACTTCTCCCAGACAAATTCAGAAAGCAACAGGTGTTGCTTACTCTATGGCAGAAACTATTTTAAAGCCTTTCAAGTACCGTCTATACTATGAACGACCATGCCAGGAATTACGTAATAAAGATCAAATTCAAAGGATGGAATTTTGCGATTGGTATATCAGAAAGCACAATGAAAAGTCAATTTTTGACTATAAAATTTTGTGGTCTGATAAAAGTCGATTTAGGAATTATGGTAGTTCAATCGTAAAAACAATTTCTTGGTCAAATGAAAATTCACATTTGAACCGTCAGATATTAAGTCAAATGTTGATTTAATGTCTGGATTGATATTATTGGAAGGTAGATCATAGGTCCATTCTTTTATGATGCAATTTAAACTCTCAGGGGTACTTAGATTTATTGCAGCAAAACGTGTCAGAGACTAATGGAGCTTCTTCTTGCTACCTTGCAAAATATATTCTTTAAGATTGATAGCGCTTCATCACACAATGCTCAAATTATTGCAGATTTTTTCAATTCTGGGTATAAGATGGATTGGAAATCTAGAACCTATCAAAGGCCGGCAAGATTACTAGATTTTACTCAAGAATGTACAAAAGTGTAGCCCAAATATGACAAGTCATCCAAGACACCATAAATAAAATAACTCCAGCTATAAGACATTTTTGTGAAGCTGTTTATACAAGGTGTCAGTTATGTGTTTAATAAAATGGAGGGTTATTTGAACATTTGAATTAATCAGTGAACTCATGTGTCTGACTATTGTTAAGTTTTTCAATGTTGTTAATGTGTAATTGCTTTAATTACCACTGCAAATTGAGTTTAAAGTTTTTAGAGCAACTGTTTTTAAAATTAGAGCCTACTATAATCAAAACATAGTTTTGTGATTTTTAATGTTTTGATTTAATCAAAAATAGCCATGCTATACTTCTTTGGAAGGGACCTTTTTCAGCATTTCAAAAATTTAGAATTTAAATAAAAATGGATAAACGAATAAAGGAAACTAGAGAAACACTAAGGAACGAAGGGGTAGAAATAGGGTCTCAAGAAAGCGTAATTTTACATGATACACCGACGGAAATACAAGGGCAAGAATTAGCACGAAGTCAAAGTGAAGAACAGCAGATATCACAACAATCCGAAATGATGTCAATTTTATTAGCGTTAAATAAAAGAATGGACAAAAGCAAAGAAGCCATCAAGACGCAGATTAATGAAATTGGAGAAAGGTTAGGTGCCGAAATGAAAAATATGAGCGACGGATTAAAAGAAACGAATCAAACAATTGCGGAAATGCAGGTACAATTTCAAAATCAATTTATTAGAATCATGGACGATATAGATAAAGTTAGGGATGAAATTTGGAAAGTTAAATTAGATCAGGAAACGTGTGAAAAGAAAACTAATGCTAGGATTACAGTTTTAGGCATAAAGATGCAGGAAATTCAAGGAAATTATGAGATAGGATTTAATGATGTAAATAGAGAATTAGGTAATTTAAAATTAGACTTCAATAATTTTGGTAGGAATAAGGGGCAATACATTAGGATAAATAGACCGGAAATATCAGTGGAGCAATATTCAAAATTTTACGGAGACAATAAGATGAATCCATTTTAAACAATATAAGAAAATTAATACAAGGATCAACAGATGAAAGGTACAACTTAAACTTAGTTAGGTCGATGCTAAAAGGAGGCGCGGAAATTTGGTTTGACTTGATAGAAAATGAGATAGGAACATTTCAGGAATTTGAGAGTAGATTTTTAAAACACTTTTGGGAGGACAATCAGCAATATAAGGCAAGAGATAATTTAATTATGAAAATATAATCAGAACTTAGGAATGACACGAGGGTTATACGCCATACAAAAATTTAGTGTAGCAAAGGAATTAGATCCTCCATTGGAAGAACGACAAATTATAAAGTACTTAGTAGGACATTTTGGAGAAGAGGTAAGACATTATATTACGATTCAAAATATAGTGGATAGGGAGATATTCCTGAAATATTTACAACATTGTGATGAATTGGAACAAGGTCGTGTGGTAGAAAATAGGATGCAAAGGCAACAAGAAAACCTGGTTAAAATGCAAAGGAGCACTGAAAATAATAGACCAAATTATCAAAGAAATAGTGGAAATTCTAGTGGAAATTTTAATAGAAACAATTTTAATAACTACAATAATAATTTTAGACAAAATTGGAACATAGGAAACACGCCAAGGACAGAAATGGAGCAAACCAACCACGGCAGGAACATAAATCAGTATGCACGCCAACAACAACATAGGGAGAAAATGGCACAACCAAGCAGAACAAACCAAATCAACATTGAAACTACAAGTCAAACAAGGCCATCTACGTTGAATTAGGATTTTTGAATGAGGACAAACCAAGTAAGCCCTTAAGAATTAATGGATACGAACACCAGCGCGAATATATAAAATATGAAGTAAAAAATGATTTGAATAAAACCTTATTACCGATAATTAAATTGAAAGTTGAAAATAATAGAAGTAGAATACTCATGGATATGGGAGCAGAAGCATCGTTAGTGTCTGAAGATTTTGTTAAACGGGAAAGGTTAATGGAGAGGACGATGCCTGTTAGGAAGTTTAATTTAATAGCACCGAATAGCAATAGATTTGCAAGTGTAAATAAGATGATAATTCTGAAATGTAAAGTGGGAAGGAGGAAGTTTGAAAATGAATTTATAGTAGTACCGGGGTTAAGGATAGATGTAATATTTGGTATGGATATAATTGATAAGTTGGAATTAGAAATAAATGCTGAAGAAAAAGAAGTTGACGTAAAGGGAGAATATATTAAATGGGATGATGAAGAAAGTGTCAAAGTCGAAGGAGACTGTTTGAAAATTAATCAATTTGAGGGTGAAGTAGATGCAGAGGGGGATATAAATGATGAAATAAAATGTCCAGAAGAAATGAAAGATAGGGGTGAAGGCATTATTGATGAAGCATTCCGAATTAATATGATCAGAGTCCAGAATAGCAACAGAGTATGTGCATAAATTAAAAGTCGTGAACACGAAGCCGTTTAACATAATTCCACTAGAACGCGAATCAAGAAAGTATACAGGTTTTTCTATAGAAGGGCAGATTTATCAATTTTAAAGTGGTTCTTTTTGGTTTGTTTTTAAGTAAGGATGCGATAGCAAAGAATATGCAGAAGATATGGGGACCATATGAAGAATTTGATATTCATTATGCAAGAGATGTTTTAATTTTTAACGAAGATAAAGAGCAACATTTCAAAAGGATTTTGCTAGAGTTAAGTTTAGTACGGAGAAAAGTAAATAGGAAGAAGTGTAAATTCTTTCAGGGGGAGATAAAAATTTTGGGATATGAAATAGGATATGTTAGGGGAAAATAATGCAATTAACAAGTTAACTTTGGGAAATAATTTTGTAGAAATAGTCAATATTGGAAAGAAGGACCAAATAATCTTAGATAAAAAACTTTAGATAATGGATATGGAATAGAAGCAATTGTACAAACTGGTGTAAATAAGGGATTTAAATCGAGATATAATTATAAGTTAGGATAGGTATAGATAAGGGATTAGAATAGGAACATATTTATAAGTTAAGATAGGTACAGATAGGATTTAGGATAGGGATTTAGATATAGAATTAATCAGATTTTTCAGATAATATTGGGGGAATAATTAGGAACAAAGGAGACATGTAAATAGTAAACAATAAAATAAAAATATAATAATTTAAAATCAATGAGGATTTAATACATGTTGGACGCCAAAAAAAGCATTGATTAAAAATTTTATATTTTAATTTGGGGGAATAATGCTATGATAAGAGGGTAGTTTAAGGGTAGATTAAGTCATAGGGGTTATAGAATAAATGTAAATAATTTTAACGTTAAGAAAATCAAACAATTCCACCAATTATAGGAGTAAATCGACTATTTTACAAAAGGTCAATAGTGAGCACACTGTATATAAATTATATTTAATTTAATGCATAAGAAAGAAGCGCATTTTGCAAAAATCCGATACCATTTAGCTAAAATAATAATGTGTACGTCGTATAATATGTTTTAAGTTAAATTTATAAGTTCAGAATTGGAAACACACGAGTGAAGATAAGGTTTTAAACGCAACAAATTGCATCAATATAAATACGTAATCAGTAAAGATAAACAAACTGGCATTCTAGCTATTTAAAAGATCCTCAAAAATGGCAACGCATGAATAAGTAAACGCATTCTAATACGTCATTATTAGAAAATGATACGTGACCAGGAATATTACATTTGCGGAGAAATCCAACATATTTTTAATAACAAATAAATAACAGACGGTTCGTTATACGATAAGCTTTGGACTATAAGCGACACAAATATAAAATACGTGACAGAATGAAAGAAATATTTGAAAATTCTAAGAAAATACTGTGATATACAGAACGCCTACGTGATCGGCAGAGCATTTCATCGAGAATTAAACCAGAGAATTTGAGAAATGCCAAGGTTCTACAGAGATAGACGGAAATTACAAACGTTTATCAATAAACACGCGATGCGCGCGAATTAGAGCGTTGGAAGGTGGAGCTTATAAATACGATAGGAAACTCGAAAATAGACAGTCCATCCTCAACAAGGCACGAAGGACGTCGATTTAAAGTAAAAATTTACGTACCAGTGACAATTTGTGAAAAGTCAATAATTTAGTAAAAGTGAAAGATTGAAAGTGCCAAATTTGTGCGACAATAGCCGTTCTACGCATAAACGGCTCCGATTAAGGGTCCGAAGAAAGTTCCGATTAAAGTTCTGAATAAAGGTACAAATTTTGAATTTACATAAAACTGTACATATTATCGATCATTATTATCGATCATTATATTGTGTAATCTTTGGATTGCTTCATTTAAATTAATTTAACAGTTGGGTAGTAGAAAGAAAAAGGGTTAAACAATCTTTATTGTTGTGAAGTAAGGCATGTTGTGTTTTTGAGCTAGCTGAGACAGAACAAATTATAGAAAATTTAAAGAGGTTTACAGAAAAATTAAAAACATTCGTAGAATTTTCACTAAACATATTAAAGGCACACCAACATAAGGACATAGTACAGCAATATTAATAACTTCCAATCAATCGAAGGTTAATTTCATAACATTATTAATAACGACCAACGTGGAGCAAGAAAGGGGAATATCACAGCAATTTTAATGGTATGCCCAATCGTGCGGCATTTCATAGCAATATATATATATATATATATATATATATATATATATATTGCCGTGTATCCTATATAAACTCAGTACTTTCTGAAAACACATTTGAGGATTTTATTAATTTTCCAAATATCGTCATAAAATTAAAAAAAAAAAAATTTCTTACCCCGATTCCTGCTTCTTCACTTGAATCGCTTTCTTCAACAGCTCCCTGGCTAGCTCAGTTGGGCCTTCTCTTGGATACCTAGATTCACTATCATACTCTTTATCGTTCACGCACACTCTCAATAAAACCACAAAATAATACAACAATCATACACTATTTATTTACCACTATTTACAAATAAAAATTCAAAATTATCTACATTTCAGTGCTCAAGTTACACCTCAATAAATTCTATTTTTGTAAAGTCTATAATTTTAACTAGAAATATCAAACACATTGAATGTAACCGGAGTAAATGGGCCCTGAATAATAACTTATTTTTCTTTCTTTATTTATAATTAATTTTAATTAGGACACTCTGGAGTATGGTGAGCTCATGATAACCCAGTTAATTATGAATAATGTATGCTTTTTACTTTGCATACTCTTACAACAAACACAAAAAAACCCATGTACTCTTAACAATAAAAATTTAAATTCCTGAGGAACGTTAATAAGCTTTATATACACCTTTAGATTTATATTTAAATACCATAATAAAAGTTAGTTATACGTATTATTTTCAATACGAAAAATAATGCAAAATACCTTCATAGTTCACTCTCACACATCACAATAATTTTCATAGTTTATACAAACAACAAATTCTAAAGCGTTACCTGGAATTTCTTGAAGATCCCTTCTCCCTTGACGATGCCGTTACGTTCCTGCACCCTCGGTTTCGTGGTTCTGCTCTGCTCTGCTCCCGCCTCCAGCTATTTGTAGATGAACACCCTCTAAGTTGTGCTGCAATGCTGTTCATACACGATACATCCAAATCCAAATATTACACTTCTTTTATAATTGCTTAATTTAATTTACGTTACATTACGTCACTTCACGAGCTTGTTAAAAAATATATGTGGCACCTCAATAAAATTTAGACTCAACACTATCCGCGTATCAAATTATGAGGCCAACACAGTACTATTTAATTTAAAAAATTTTATATACTTACAAGCTCGTGGTAACTTTCTGTACGTAGTATGAAGCGATGAAAATACTAAGAGAGCCCTATTAATTTTCTTAAAATATTTATACACATCGAAATGCCACCTCTCGGCCACTCTTCACGCGAAATCCTTCATTTAAAATAATACTTCTTCAAATTTTGGTTCAACCGTTTTTGAAATCTTCGAAATTTAGCTCGTCGTTATTATCTTTTCCGAAAAACCCGCATTCAAATTTTCCTGTGTTTGTCTGTTGTACAACTAACTATATAGACCAATGAGATATTTCGTGACGTCTTAAAAACCCCGCCTATACTAACTCTATTCCTCTCTTATGCATATTCTGTTTCCTTCTAACCTTGTTTGAGTGCTAGAAAATCGATATTGCTGTCTGCGTTTTAAACTAACCCATGTGGACTGAATACGTGCGTTTCGAAATGAACTGCTATTATGCCTGTCTCATTCCGAAGCATATCCTTGATTGTCCATCCCTTCTGCGCTTTAGGGAAACTTTTAGTTAGCATTTATACGAACTGTCCGACCGTTTACCCGATATACCTCGAATTTCGTCTTTTATCTACACAAATAAGGGGAACATGACATTTCCAAAACCTGCAGGTGTTCAAATTAACGATTGTTTTAAAACAACATTTCTAGGAGTTTACGTTTTAAGGTATTTTATATTCAACGGCTGTTCGTTTGTTAGCAAGGCGTTTCACCTTGGTATTATCGATTTTTCAAGCTCTTATGCATATTAGACGTAATAACCCTTTCAACTAAACTCAATTAAATTAATTAATAATTTGCATTGGCTTCTACAATTTATTTGTTTTACGAATCTAACTAAATTTTAATCATTACTTGTAAAATTTTGTTAATACTTGTTACTTTAATTTCACTAAATGCAATAAATTTCGCACGTAAATTCTGGTTGTTTCCTCTATACAGGATGTTTGAAATTGCCTTGTTTATACTTAAATTTAACCCTTTAAAACCACTACAATATATATATATATATATATATATATATAGTATATAAAGTATATATATATATATATATATATAACATAACGCTTCATGGATATTGGTCATTCAATAATTCCTAACTAATCTTTCATTCACTTTTAAATAAGATTGCAATTTATATAATTCAATTTATTACGCGTTTCGGTTTTACACCATTTTCAAATAAAATTTTCTACAAATTAAATAAATTAAAATGAGTTACAATAATGTGTACATACCAGAAGTCAATATATAAAATTATTAATCCTTAACATGATACTTTTTGGTAACAATAAACTTGTCTCTGTCTCAAGGAAGTCACATTTATAAAGGTTTAATATATACTAATTGCTTTAATCTAATGTTATACATATGCTATTTGTTGAAATGAATTGATAGGAAAAATATGTTTCAAGATGAGTGTTTGCAATGTAAAGTAGTATTAGAGAATAAGTTTATTAGGGTCAACAGCAAATTTATTAACAATGTATTAAATTATGGTATACATGAACAAAATCGTCTTGATCTATTTTATAATTTATAGCATTAGGATTTTTTTAATTTTTATTGTTTCAATTATGTTTCTCTTTTTATCATTATTTTCGGAACCTAAAATTTCAGTATTATCAAAATCGAATTTGTGTAACTTTTCTATGGCATGTGCAGCCAAAGCGGTGCTCTTTTTATTACCGGTTTTTATTGTGTATTTATGTTCGTAAATACGTTTATGCAAATATTGTTTGGAATTTCAATGTATACTCGGGACATTTCGTGCAATTTATTTTATAAATTGTATGGGTTCTGTTTTTGTTCTATTGGAGGTTTAAGTTTTGTAAAATTATTCCAAGATGAATTGTTGGGTTTGTGCACAACTTGTATGTTGTATGCTGTTAAACATCTTTTTAAACGTTCTGAAAGTCCCAGGGTATATTTAATTCCAATTTTGTTATCTAGTTGCTGGTGTTGTTTGGTTTCATCATTGTTATAAATTTTATGAATTTTAGCTCTAATTATTGGCTCCACAAACTTTTTTGGGTAACGATTTTCTCTTAGTACCCTTTTAACTATTTTTATATTTTCCGGTCGATAATCATTATGTGATAGTATTACCGCCCTTTCAATAAGGTTATTAATGACGTTTTTCTTGTATTGTTGTGTAACGCAGGACGAGAAGTTCAAATATCTCCCGCTCCACATGCTTTTTCTATACCAATTTGTTTTTATTTTTCCTTCATTATCGTGTATGATAAGCATGTCTAAGAATGGAATAGACCTATTTACCTCCTGCTCATGTGTGAATTGTAATCGGGAATGAAACCCGTTAAACGCCTTAATTGTTTCATCGATTTTGTTTTTGGGTAGACATATGATGCAATCATCAACAAACCTTTTGTAAAATGTTGGAATAAAATTTAATTGATTAATGGCATAGTTCTCAAGTTCCTCCATTACGAGGTTTGCTATTGTGGATGATATTGGTGAACCCATTGCTGTTCCAAAAATTTGGACATAGATATTGTTTTCAAATTTAAAGTACGTAGCATCTAAACAAACTTTAACACCCTCTACAAATTCTTTCATAGGCAGTGTTGTAAAAGGTGTTATTTCGGGCCATTTATTTTGGATTATGTTTAAAGCTAACTCGGACGAAATGTTAGTAAATAATGACTTTACATCTAGTGAGATTATAATATGGTTAGCAGGCACTATTTGTTTTACTATAAATTTCTGGAAATCCCAACTATCTTTAATAGAATATTGAGTTTGTCCTACTATGTTTTTAATGGTCTCAATTAAAAATTTTTTTTGACCAATATCCATGAAGCGTTATGTTATAAATTAATAAATGGTCAAGAAGTTTCAAATTGATTATACAATATATGGATTAAGAAAAAACACGAAAGATATTGAAGTAAATTTAAAGAATTTTATTAGTATAGTTTGTTTTTAAAGTTAGTCTAAATTGTAATTTTACCATTTAATTGCATTATCTGTAAAAACCTGCTTAGTTATAATACTTTTATTTTTGATTAGATATACATACCAGAAAGAAAACTAGTTAAAACAACATGCAGTTATTATTAAATGAATACCACTCTAATCTAATAAAATTAGGAAAAGAAAAAACAAGAGAATATTTTTATTGTGATGCAAGAGCATTGGAATCACACCTGTTTTTCTCAGAATTAAACCAAAAATACCAATATTTGAAGAAAATTTCAGACATCATTATTTAAGGAACCTAAACTTTTTCAACAGAAAATGTTTAAACATTTGCATCGCCCAATGTTACTGGAAAATAAATCAAATTAATTTTAAACTAACTGAAATTAAAAGAAAGATAACCATTCAAACCCACACGGAGTTCCAAACAAAATTTTTTTATTTTCAAAACAGAGCTTATAACCGCATCTTCACCAATATAAAACAAAAACATATTAAAAAAATTGAACTTTTAATTAACAAAAGAAAGAACAATAACAATTATAAACATAATTGTAAAACAAACACAAAATGGCTTATAAATTTAACCAATAAAACCATTCCAACCGAAGTAGACTATTTTTTGGGATTAGGAAATAAATTCTCAACAAACAAGAAAAAAAACAAATTACGATGAAGTTATTACAAGCGTAGAAATTGGAATTAAAACAAAAAGTGCCGAAGAAAAATTATAAATTCGAAATAAAATTTGTAATATTTTAATAAATCATCGTATTAAAAACAACGCTAGTTGCAAGAACTTTAACAAAGAGGATTATAATTACACACATAATCATTTCGAAAATACAGCCAAAGAATTTCTAAAAGAAAATAAAGACATTTTCGTGTTACAAGCTGACAAATATAGAGCGACTGTCCTAATGAATAAGGAGGAATATTTAAGAAAAATGAATGAAATGTTGAATGATAAAACTACATATCTAAAGAAAAAAATTGATCCGACCTTACAGCTACAAAGTACTATAAACTCAATGGTTAACAAATGGTATAAGAATAATTTTATACCACAAATTATCAAAAATCAATTAATATGTCATAATGGACATGCTCCGTACATATACGGACTACCAAAGGTGCATAAACCAAATATTCCCCTTCGACCAATTGTAAGCACAAAAAGCGCGCCCACATACAATTTGTCAAAATTTTTAATTGAGACCATTAAAAACATAGTAGGACAAACTCAATATTCTATTAAAGATAGTTGTGATTTCCAGAAATTTATAGTAAAACAAATAGTGACTGCTAACCATATTATAATCTCACTAGATGTAAAGTCATTATTTACTAACATTCCGTCCGAGTTAACTTTAAACATAATCCAAAATAAATGGCCCGAAATAACACCTTTTACAACACTGCCTATGAAAGAATTTGTAGAGGGTGTTAAAGTTTGTTTAGATGCTACCTACTTTAAATTTGAAAACAATATCTATGTCCAAATTTTTGGAACAGCAATGGGTTCACCAATATCATCCACAATAGCAAACCTCGTAATGGAGGAACTTGAGAACTATGCCATTAATCAATTAAGTTTTATTCCCACACTTTACAAAAGGTTTGTTGATGATTGCATCATATGTCTACCCAAAAACAAAATCGATGAAAGAAAGGCGTTTAACGGGTTTCATTTTCCGTTTACAATTCACACATGAGCAGGAGGTAAATAGGTCTATTCCATTCTTAGACATGCTTATCATACACGATACTGAAGGAAAAATAAAAACAAATTGGTATAGAAAAAGCATGTGGAGCGGGAGATATTTGAACTTCTTGTCCTGCATTCCACAACAATACAAGAAAAACGTCATTAATAACCTTATTGAAAGGGCGGTAATACTATCACATAATGATTATCGACCGGAAAATATAAAAATAGTTAAAAGGGTACTAAGAGAAAATCGTTACCCAAAAAAGTTTGTGGAGCCAATAATTAGAGCTAAAATTCATAAAATTTATAACAATGATGAAACCAAACAACACCAGCAACTAGATAACAAAATTGGAATTAAATATACCCCGGGACTTTCAGAACGTTTAAAAAGATGTTTAACAGCATACAACATACAAGTTGTGCACAAACCCAACAATTCATCTTGGAATAATTTTACAAAACTTAAACCTCCAATAGAACAAAAAAACAGAACCCATACAATTTATAAAATAAATTGCACGAAATGTCCCAGAGTATACATTGGAAATTCCAAACAATATTTGCATAAACGTATTTACGAACATAAATACACAATAAAAACCGGTAATAAAAAGAGCACCGCTTTGGCTGCACATGCCATAGAAAAGT
Organism: Platerodrilus igneus; assembly: GCA_036346225.1. Classification (NCBI taxonomy): domain Eukaryota; kingdom Metazoa; phylum Arthropoda; class Insecta; order Coleoptera; family Lycidae; genus Platerodrilus; species Platerodrilus igneus. Next base: position 174,006 of record JARFIW010001471.1, read on the forward strand.
TACACAAATTCGATTTTGATAATACTGAAATTTTAGGTTCCGAAAATAATGATAAAAAGAGAAACATAATTGAAACAATAAAAATTCAAAAAAATCCTAATGCTATAAATTATAAAATAGATCAAGACGATTTTGTTCATGTATACCATAATTTAGTACATTGTTAATAAATTTGCTGTTGAACCTAATAAACTTATTCTCTAATACTACTTTACATTGCAAACACTCATCTTGAAACATATTTTTCCTATCAATTCATTTCAACAAATAGCATATGTATAACATTAGATTAAAACAATTAGTATATATTAAACCTTTATAAATGTGACTTCCTTGAGACAGAGACAAGTTTATTGTTACCAAAAAGTATCATGTTAAGAATTAATAATTTTATATATTGACTTCTGGTATGTACACATTATTGTAACTCATTTTAATTTATTTAATTTGTAGAAAATTTTATTTGAAAATGGTGTAAAACCGAAACGCGTAATAAATTGAATTATATAAATTGCAATCTTATTTAAAAGTGAATGAAAGATTAGTTAGGAATTATTGAATGACCAATATCCATGAAGCGTTATGTTATAAATTAATAAATGGTCAAGAAGTTTCAAATTGATTATACTATATATATATATATTTATATAGTGCTTCCCAAAAGTAACGGATATATTCGATTAAATGATTATTGACAATTTCTGAGTAAAAAGCTCTGATACGTCGATTTTTATTTTTAAATTGTCATTTAATTATATAATATTTAACCTCTCCCCCCTTCAACCCCTAAGCGCTAGCATCTCCTACTTAAAAATTTTAAATGGCATTGTACACCTTGTGATACCTCAATTAATAGCATTTTTCATGCACAAATAAAATTTTACAAAAAAATTCTGAATCGGTTGATAAATAACTGTTTTATTCAATAAAAACTTATTCGCTTACAGTGCCAATTATCGGGTATGCCTTTACAAACAAAGTGTTTGTAAAGTGTCACATAAGTTTAGTGAAAGTACGTTAGTTAAGTGCGTGTTGCTTGCTTAATAATTAGTCAGTAAAACTTGAATAAAAAACAAAAACAAACCCAATTTAAATTAAATGTTCAAACTGCTGTCCGTTAGTCGCTAGGCAGTATCCTAATCTAGAAACAAACTCTTGTTGAACTTTGTTTACTATCTGAGGAGAAATTAAGCGAATTTCATTCCGAATTCTCTGCTTTAACTCGTTTACGTTTTGAGGCCTATTCAGATATACTTTATATTTTAAATAACCCCAGAGGAATAATCCAAAAGGGTTAAGTCGGGAGCGGTCCATTCAATTTGTTCTCTTCTACCAATTCACCTCATAGGAAATACTTGGTCGAAATATTCCCGTACTGGACGTGCATAGTGGGGAGGCGCACCATTTTGCTGTAGCCAAATACTGGGATGAGGTGAATCAGGATCTTCTGCATTCGGATGTAGTACCGCTAAAGCCCGAATTAATTCAAATTGGAGAAAATTTAGATACTGTTCTCCATTGAGTGTTCTCTCAAAAAAGTATGGTCCAATAACTTTATTACCCACTATCCCCGCCCAAACATTAATCTTTTGTGGAAATTGTGTATTTGCTTCTGTAATCCAATGCGGATTTTCATCAGCCCAATAATGGTACCATTTAAATAAAATGTTGCCTCATCAGAAAACATAATATTTCCTTCCAATCCAGGATTTTCATTGCAAAGTTCCATCATTGTCTCACAAAATTGCACTCGCCTATCAGAATCTTCATCTGATAACTCTTGCACTTTGTAAGGGTGAAACTTTTGCTTACGGAGAAATCTATGAACTGCACTTTTTGATGCATTTAACTGTGAAGCGACTCCTGCAACGCTTGAATGTAGATTTTCCTGCACAAATAGCAAGTAATCCAATTCTGAATCTTCATCTAAAGCTGATGGACGTCCATCTTTAGATTTATCTCGTACGTGTCCAATATTCCGAAATTTATTTTCAATTCGGCTTATCATTGATTGCGAGGAGATTGGGAGGAGGTTGGGATGAATTTCATTGAATAAAATTCGAACTTCTTTGTGCGTTCGAATTCTATCTCCAAAGCCAATCATCATTAAAATTTCAATCCTTTCGGCTTCGTTAAGTCTCATTTTTGCTAACTTATTATTAAACAAGCAACACGCACTTAACTAACATACTTTCCCTAAACTTATTTGACACTTTACAAACATTTTGTTTGTAAAGGCATACCCGATAATTGGCACTTTAAGCGAATAAGTTTTTATTGAATAAAACAGTTATTTATCAACCAATTTAGAATTTTTTGTAAAATTTTATTTGTGCATGAAAAATGCTATTAATTGAGCTATCACAAAGGGTACATTGCCATTTAAAATTTTTAAGTAGGGTATGCTAGCGCTTAGGGGTTGAAGGGTGGGGGGTTAAAAATTATATAATTAAATGACAATTTAAAAATAAAAATCGACGTGTCAGAGCTTTTTACTCAGAAATTGTCAATAATCATTTAATCGAATATATCCGTTACTTTAGGGAAGCACTGTATATATATATATATATATATATATATATATATACTGGGTGCTTCAAAAAAATGTATACACACTTTAAACTATTGTAGTTTTCCGCACTACAAGGCTAATGTTATATTTCTTCGCCAGGTGCCAGCATAATCGTCCCTCTATGTTATATTATCAGTTGGAATTTGTAATATCAACATGGCGGACGTACGTTTGAGTTTTGAAGAACGAAAGCAGGTTATTAAGTGGTACTGGAAGTTTGAGAATGTAAATGAAGTTCAAAGACAGTGGAGAAGGGAGTATGATACAGAACCACCTTCAAGATTAACAATTACACGCATACGAGACAAATTCGAAGTTCATGGAACAGTGTGTGATGTGCATAAAGGTCATTCAGGTCGGCCTCGAACAGCTACAAGTGATGAGTCATCAACGACAGTCTTGGAACTGTTTCAACGCTCTGCTAACAAATCTTCAAGGCAAGGGGCACGTGAAAGTGATGTAAGTGCTAGCAGCGTGCTACGCATTCTGAAGAGAGGCAAGTATCGTGTTTACATTCCAAGGCTGGTGCAACAGCTAAATGACGACGATCCAGATCGAAGGTTGCAATTTTGTGAATGGATTCAGGAGATGGTGATACGTGAACCGGGATTTATGGGTAGCATCATTTGGTCGGATGAAGCCCAATTCAAACTTAATGGAACTGTCAATAGGCACAATTGTGTTTACTGGTGTGAAGAAAATCCTCACATTACAATTGAAAAAGCTGTAAATTTGCCTGGTGTAAATGTGTGGTGCGGTTTGTCTTCAAGGGGACTCATTGGACCTTTTCGATTTGAAGGCACTGTAACTGGTATTAATTACCTAACAATGCTTGCTGATTCCATATTTCCTGCCATTCGTGCATTATACGGTAATGATGATTTTTATTTTCAACAAGATGGTGCTCCGCCGCACTATCACAGGGACGTACGAGCTTACCTGGATCAAAATTTGTCGGGCCAGTTGATAGGACGCAGGGGGCCAATCGAGTTTCCAGCACGCTCTCCAGACCTTACACCACTGGATTTCTTCTTGTGGGGCACAGTAAAAGATGAGGTGTACAAACGTAAACCACGTAACCTAGACATTCTTTGGAATGAGATTCAAGCAGTGTGTAGAGAAATCTCATTGGACGTTTTGATACGATGTACAGAATCTGTGGTGACTCGTACTCAGAATTGTATTGATGCTGCAGGTCACCAATTTGAACAGTATTAACATTTGTTATTTATGTTTCATTTACATTGGACTTTCAGCTTTCTATTTTCCTGAAATTTAACTTTGTAGAACGGTAAATAAATTTTCTATATATATATATATATATTGTAGTGGTTTTAAAGGGTTAAATTTAAGTATAAACAAGGCAATTTCAAACACCCTGTATAGAGGAAACAACCAGAATTTACGTGCGAAATTTATTAGGATCAGTTGCTGAAAGTGGTTTTCATTTCATTGGAAAGGGAGAATTTTTAAATGTTTATACATCAAATAGAATTTTACTTGTTCTCATTCACAATGCAAAATGCGTGTATAATATTAAGGGTGAAAAAGCTACATAAAGTGCAAAATGGAACCCTAGATTAAGTAGAGCATCTTCTCTAACCAATGAAAATTTTTTTAAAATTATGGCTGAATCATTATGTCCATTTAAGGTCTGGAAATATTTATAGAGAGATAACCACGGGATTGTAGAAGGTGTTATTAATGTAAATAAGGAAAACATTAATTGCCATTCGTGTACAGAAAGGAAATTCAAGGATACCGGGTATTCAGTCTAATAGGCCACTTGAGCTATTACACATTGGCCTATGGACCAAATCTCTTGTCGTAGGTGGTGGTAACGCAAGATATTTTCTATACATTGTAGATGATTATTTGCGTTGAGTAGCAGTGTATCCCATTAAGAATAAAAACAACGTTTTTGAAAAACTTAAAGACTTTATTGCTCGAGCTGAAAGTTGGGTCAGTTAGAAGTTGAATCAATAAGGTCAGATAATAGTATGGAGTTTTTTCCAATAAAGTACAAAAATATTTTACTAGTTTAGACATAAACCTTCAGTTGACAAATGTTTACTCACCCGAACAGAATGATGTAGCAGAAATAATAAATTTCGATGCTGTAGAAGCTGTTCGTATGCTACTAATATCGTCTAAGTTACACCCGAAGTTATGAGCAAAGACACTCCAATATTATGTGCATACTCAGAATCGATTACTCCATGTCACAAATCCAAATAAAATTCCATATGAATTATGGACCGGTAAAAAGATGCAAATATTCCATTTTCAAACCTTCGGTTCATTCGTATTTATATATTCCAAAACGCTATAGAAATTAATTAGAACTAAAGTTCACATAAGGCAAATTAGTTGGATATGCAATATTAACTAAGGGTTATTGGATACTCGACCTGAAACTTAACAAGATTATTAAATTGAATTATGTCAGAGTGGACGAGTCAATGCTTAATTCAAATAGTGAGTGTAAAAAGTTTATCCCTATTACAGATAATATTAGTGTTTCTGATTTCAAAGTCAATTATGCTGATAATGTTATTTCTAGAAATAAATATCCCATCGGGAAGAATTTAAAAGATATTGATTATCATGGAAATAAGAACAAAAACAATTCATTTATGTTACAGCTTTGCTGGAATGAAAGCACCAGGAGGTGTCCAGAAGAGACGGTTCACATACCGACGTTTATTATTGATATAGTCAGTCAGCACAAATGTCGTTCATAGAACGGTATTAAGGTTTGTCTCAAAAAAGACTAGGAGTATAATCCGGGAAGTTTTAATTTCTCTTATCCTTCAAAGGTTTCCAAGTCAACTGGATATATAGAATATAGTGAGGATGACTCGGTGTTAGCTTGTTTCTTGCAAGAACTTGACAATTGTACCAAGGTAGTTAATTCAGATTACAGGATTAAATGGGAAAAAGCTATGAAGGAGGAGTTGTCTATGAATGATAAAAGTGAGGTTTGGGACATTATACCAAGACTGCCAAACCAGAAGACTAAAATGAGTAGGTGGGTTTACAATGTAAAAACTCAAGTTGATAGTGCTATGAAAAAATTCAGAGCATGCCTAGTGGCACACGATTTTAAGCAAACCTATGACGTTAATTATTTTTACACTTTTGCTCCCGTTGTGAATTTTAACTTGGTGAAATTATTTTTTGCACTGTTGCTTCTTCTCCAAGGTTGGTTTCATGCACATTTAGATATAAAATGTGCTTTTCTTTATAGCAATCTAGATGCGGAAGTTTACATGCAGATACCGTCTGGCTATAGAGATGACTTAAATACTAAACTTTATATTCTTTACTTAAAGAAATCTATTTACAGGCTCAAACAGTCAGGAAGGAACTGGTATCATAATACCTCTGATACTTTAATACAAATAGGTTTCAATATCTCTGTATTGTCCTTGCATCTGCAAATTGAACACAAACAGTGTAATTTTATTATATGTCGATGATATGACAATCTTTTGTGAAAATGAGAATCTATTAAAAATATTTTTAACCGCTTGAATAAGCATTATGATGTGACACATCTCGGTCCAATTAGTGAATTTTTTGAGATTGTACTTGAATATTCAGATACTGGATATAAACTACACCAAAAAAGATATGTTACTAAACTAATAGAACATTTCTCTGTCGATATAAGTATACCAGTGCATACTCCTATAGATGTTGGTAGTGTTTTTTACGAGAACACAAACATTGAAAAGAAACATAAACTGTCATTTAGAGAATTATTGGATGCACCGTTATTTGTAGCAAGCAGAACATGGTCAGAAATTTTGTATCCTGTAATATACTTTATGCAATTTTCCTCACATTCAACTATAGAACACACTTCACTTGTTTAGAAAGAATTATTGAATATGTGTGAACAACTAATAACTATTTAATTGACTTACCAAATTGCAATTCTTATGAAATATTAATGTATACAGATGCTTCTTGGGGTCGTGTTTTACATTGCCGCAGATCTTTTAATGGCTTTATTTGATTGATTGGAAGAATTCTCATTGATTGGAGATGTAATATACAAATATGTATCTCACGTAGTGCTACGGAAGCCGAATATGTAGACTTGGTTTAGGTTTGCATAGAAATTACGTGGATTTTTAAACTTATGTCAGAATGGAAAGAATATCCATTTGATAATATTGAACCTATTATATTAGTGTCAACCAGTCTGGACTACATTTTTATAAAAGTTGGTAACTAAATAATCATACTATACACATCGATATAAAATATAGTAATAGAGAAAAATTATTGTTTAGTTCTTAAGTACATAAAAGTGCCTCTAATTTGGCTGATCTATTAATGAAACCGTTACTTAGGAATAAGTTGTTAATGTATGTGAAATTAATATTTGACGTTTGATAAGTTTTAAATGGAAGAAATTGTGAAATATTTAAAAATGATAATAATAATCTATTACTTTATCATATGCTCATGGAAGTTTAGTGCATATTTTCATGTATATTAAAAGATTTGTGTCTAATATAGTAACAATATGTATATTATTTATATGTATTATTAATAGAAGCATATATTGAGATTGCCTGTTCTTAATTACGCATCATTTTACGAATCTGCTCATATTGCCTGGAAATGTTTTTAATATAAATGTCAAAGGGATACCGATATTTGAATATAAGTATACCACACAAATTCAATCAAAAATACAAAATCACTACTACACACACATACACACACACACACACACACACACACACACACACAAAACACACACACACAGATATATATATATATATATATATATATATATATATAATATAAATATGCTGTGTCAAAAACTAAAAGATATAGTCTTATATTATTGAAAATAAGTATGATCATTTCAATCACTACGACCACCTGAGTCCCTGCAATTATATGCAACTACATTTATGTAAACAAAATCAGGACCATACCTTTTTATTATTGCAAATAAGATGTTCTCTTACATAGCGAATAAATAGCAAGTTGCTCTTTTGATAAACATTTTAAAAATGCTTCATAATCTTGAATGTATGATTTCTTTATTGATCCTGCTTCAATTTCATAATTTTTTTTCTCCATCCTCTTTAATTTTTTCCAAGCAGTTTTTGGCAGTTCTTTACCATCATAACAATTGCAAAACAAATAAAATCCACTCCTAAAATAAAAGATTTAGGGAATGATAGTTGCATTTTTAATTTGATTAGATTATGTTTAAAATATGTGTTTCAAAGAGACTTTATTGAAACTTAGAAGGATGATAAATTTTCAAAAAGTATTATAAAAATATCATGAAACCATTTTACAGAAATATAACTTACGTTTTTTTATAACTCAGTACCTCAACAACTTCAAATAAACTAATACTAGTACAGTTACTTTCTTATAATATTTTAAGTGGTTATAATTTGCAAATACAATTCCACATGATAAATAAAATCTGACAGATTTTTAGAAAGATTAAGATAAATATTAATATATTAATGTTTGCAGTAATGTAATTTTAATGTTATATAAATGTTATTACAGCTTATTTTTTAACGAAAACATATTTCTTTATTACAGAATTAACATCTATAATATTGTTCCAAAAAACAATACTTGTGTAACTTAAGAAACATGTATTTAATTACCAATAGAACAAAAAAATGTCACAATAAAAATCTTACTCTTAGTTATAAGTATTGCAATACTACATCAGTTTGTTAAGTTTTACCCAATATTTATTAATGAAAATCGTTGAAAAATATTGTAGGGAAAGATAAGAATTCAGATATATACATTTAATTTAAAAATAAATAGGTAAAGAGAGTTGCATGGCACTGAAAGAGTTAGTTTACGATAGGAAACTGTAAAGAGCTATGTCAAATCAACCTTAAGATTGTGGCTAGGAGAGCAAGTCGATAGATTGCTAGTGTTGATGACATTTGTATAAAACACATTGTTAGATAAAAATGTTATTTTTGTATGTATTGCATTATACATTTGTATTAACTTCACTGGATAATATTTCTTATTTAATAATTTTTTAAAAAGCATTTCAGTGAGCACTCCTTCAGAATGATCAGTGCAACTCTATCAGGGTTTGCTATTTTTTTTATTATGATCACAAAATTAAATTTATTAACTATCTCTGCAGTAGAAAATATGTTACTAAACAGTGGTAAAAAGTTTGCTTTTATAGAATTCTATACACTAATCATTCTATGTTTAATATAAAGTGCTCCAAAATATTCATTAGTAGTTTTCCGTTTTAATATTTCTTTCATCCAGTAATATACTTGTAAGTCAGTCATCGAGCTTTAATAAATTTGTGTATGACCAACATTTACCATTTGTTTAAATAACTTTCTGTATTGTGCACATATAGCAAATAGAATAATTAAAAGTATCTTTGTCTTCTTTATGAACTTGAAACTAGCATTTGCATTTAATATCATTAAAAGTACTCTTTACTGATATATGACATATAATTTATTTTACACGCATGAAACTTTTTTAAGCTAGTACACCACCTCTTTCAGTATTTAGCAGAGAATCATTTTTTCCTGAAGTAATCAGAATGTATTAGTCAGTATTTGTATAACATTTTGCCATGGTCTTCTGTGTTAAATTCATTTATGCCAATGGACATAAATTTCGATATCGCTTTCTATCTACATCAAACAACATCAAAAAACTTGACACTGCCAGATATGACTGACAGAAATGCCACACGTAACTAAAATTTAGGTTGATATAGTAGCATCTATTTTTCTTGGTGCCATTATATTGTGGGTTTTATGCATTACAAGATTTAAATGTATACATCTTACTAATTGAGTTACTAGTCCTAGTAGCTCAATTGGTGGAGCATTCAAGTAGAAATTGGAAAGTCACAAGTTGAAGTCCTATTTCATGACTTTTTTCTATCTTTAATTAATTATTAGCTTGATATAGAATGATTATTAAGGAAGCCGAGTTATAAAAAACAAAATGGCAGAGTGAGTTGGACGTGTCCATGTCAGCTTCTGCAAAAATGTGTAAGTGCCGTCACAGTAACACTCCTATGGGCTTAAAATGTATTAACTGTGAAAGTGTTATGTGCCTTTTATGCATTAGAAAATTAAATGATATAGGTAAAAATCACATAAAGTGTTATAAAATTCAAGCTTGTTCATCAATAATAAATATGGAATTGCCATTCTATAAAGTGGGATCCAGACAACTTAGAAAATTGAATAACATTTATAAGACCATAGGTAAAACATTCGATAATTGATACCAAAAACCAAAAAGAAAATATGATTTATGTAAACAAGTAATACAATTTCAAGTTGAAGATTCAATTTGGTGATAAAATTATGTTCTGTCAAATACTGTAACATATTTTAGAGCTAAATTGCACCTAAATTTGTAGGTACCTTTTTTTTAATTAAAAATAAAATATCTACAAAAAGTTTATGAACTAACAAATGAGAGAGATTAAAAGTCATTGACAGCAGAGATTTGAAATTTCATACAGAAAATTATTTCACCTCCCTTGTTCTGTTTTCCTTTAGTTATGTAAATGTTTTCTTACATTTAATAATGAAAATAAAACCAAAAAGAAAAAGAAAAATACAAACCTTTTATAAAAATAAAAGTAACAAGTAAGTAAGAATATTCTAATTGAAGTTTAATGTTAGTATTTTTGTTTAAAATACATTGAACTTTTGAAATTCTAAAATTATAAAACTAGTTAATATTTTTGACACATGTGCTGTCAAACTTTTTGTTCAAAAATTTTCACATCTATTCGCGCCTCTCTTTTTTGATATAGTGACTATGATGTTATGTTTGAAATCTTTGGGTATCTTGCCTGTCTCATATATATTGCTTACAAGTTGGAAGAGACGTTCTCTTACTGCTTGTCCAGCGGCTTTTAGAGTTTCTGCCTGCACCTTATCTATACTCAGTGCCTTACCATCTTTTATGCCTTCTAATCCTAATTCAAACTCATCTCTAAGTATAGGATATCCCAAGTCATCGTTTTCAATGTTTGAATCCTGTTCTAGTGCTGTTAGTTCCTTTGGAGGTAATGTGGTGGTTTCCCATTGCCTTCCACATCACAGTAGTGTGTCTTAGAATGCCATACCGACCGCTATGGTCTCTGCCATACTAAGTACCGAAAGAGCAGCTGTCCTCTTTCGGGGACCTGCCTTAGTCTGGTTCCTCACTAAAGACCCCACTAATTTGGGTAAACCTATAGTTCAGCTCTTTAGATCACGCGAACTCTCAAGCCGTTTCACCCATTCTAGTAATTTAAAACTTCTTCAAGGTACAGGTTCATTCAGAACGGAACTTGATATATCATATTTAAAAAAATTGCTAAAACAAAACAATGAAACTACCTATTATCAGAACATAGTCGTTGCTAGCCTCAGAGTTGAAGTTGTACCTAGGCAGTGTAAATACATGGATATGAAATTTGGAAGTGCATTGCAAGAATTAAATTCTGATAGTGGAATTCCAACTTATAGCACCACAGTAAGCAAAAATAAAAATGCTAGTGTCACTAATAGAAATTTGAAGCTTGCCCAAAATCAAAAAACTTTGGAATGCAGTCAATTTTTTGCTAAAGAAAATCATACATCATAAACACATATTTCTTAAAGAAATATACTGTCATTTAAAAAACAAATCCAGGGAGTTAAGTTTGGCAAATTATCTGGAATACCTAGAAAAAGCACAATTTATTAATTAACAGTACAAAAATGTAAAAGCGACACATATAATATAACGTATTGGTTGTGTTACATACAGCGGTTAAATTCTCGAGTTACAAAAGAATTTATATAGAATCTACACAAACAAATCCTCAAAAACTTTGAAGTAACATGATGCATCAATAATCTCATCTGCTAGCTCAGCACTTCGGCACTACAGGTTATAACACTGACTTCAAGAATACTAGCTAAGATTGAACATTACACCTCGAGAATAATCTGAGACGCCATTGAAAGAAAAAAACGCCCACATAGTCTCAATACAAGAGATGACGAGATGACTCCCAATGACTGCCACAAGTATGTAAACCAGCAATTACTAGTCTACACATCCTTAAACAATCAGAAAGGAATATTTTGTTAAATCAGTAATGCAGAATAGCTACACAACACACACCAGGACTGATGACACGGAACCGCACCCAAAATCAAGTACATTTGAAAAATTAATATAAATGTCAAATTTAAATTTGACATTTATATTAATTTTTCGACAAGTTTCAATCAAAATTTTGTACATTAACAGTTAATATCTGGTTTTATTCTTTTTTATAGTTTTAATGTTGTTAAAGTTTACATTATTTAAGATTTTGCTAGTTAAAGTTATAATGCTGATGTAAATTTATATCCTTCGAAAAAGAATCAAAAAAGAATTCAAAACGTCAGGAGTATAAATAAATACATTCTACTACAAGCATTTCGTATCGAACTAAATAGTTCCTAATAATTCTATTCATCAATAAGTAGTGTTTATTTAAAGCAGTTCGTAATTTATCAAATCATATTATATATATATATATATATATATATATATATATATATATTGATATGATAACGCTGCACGTCGATGTAATTACTCAAATAGTCCTCTTCTGATCACCACCGCACTGTGTATTTTAATCTCCTGAAATTTTAAATCTGCCTCGGCTAGCCCAGTTTAATTTACACAGAGTGTACAACGTTACAATAATCAAATAGTTTACCCCTTTTTCACTAAAACGTTTTCTGCTTTGAATGATAAAACGAAGTCGATTAATATTTGTATAATGAGAAAAGAAAAATGATTTACACTTCACAGTTTAATCTGTTTGACTGTATGATAAAATTAGCCCCTGAATCAAATAACAATAAATTTTATATTATTTATCTCCAAAATTTAAAGCTCCCTTTTCTTATTTTAAAGCCAGCAAAATGTCGTTTGTACTCTACTGGATATTTCTCTGAACGTTTAAGATTTTCCCCTGTTTTACAAAATTTTTCACAAATCAAAATAAATTTTTGTTGACTCCTTACATAAATTATTCAAGTTTAAGATATGTTCAAAATACTAAATAGAAAATAATGCATTAATATGATCAATGTTCAAATATAATAAATAGTAAATAATGTCTTATGCAAGATAGTTCCGACCTGTAGTTTTCCTTGAGCGTCTTTCAGCTGCATGCCGTGGATCAGTACCCCAATATTGCTTTTAGTAGAGTTGCTTAGTCTCCAAGTTCTACCCGTTGAATGTGATCTGCCTTAACTTTTCATAACGTCGTAATGTCCTTAGATTTATTCTTAGAGTATCCTTAGAATGTTGTACTTAGATTGCCCTTAGAATTGTTCTTACAATTATTCTTAGAGTATTGTACTTAGAATTTCCTTAGAGCCCCGAGTTATAAATATTTTAGCTAAATTAATTAATAAATATCGACTTACGTTTTCTAGCAAACGGCCAAGCTTTGTCTCATATATTTTCACTATAATTAATTCAAAATATTTTATAACATCACTTTTCACAAAATTTTCATTGTTTAATTCGAATATTTACTTGACGCGTAAATTCTTAAGTATCAGTGATTAAGCTTGAACGTGGTTCAAATTAAGACTGTCCGCTTATTAAACCTGCCACATTATATAGTCTACGTCCCATTTAAATTCATTGGTTTATCTGAGCTGTTGTTCAAAATGTATGACCAACCATCGGTTGTTTTGGATATTCGTGGGCTTTTACAGGTTTAGCATTGATATTGCCTTATAGAAACGATCCGTTGATCACGTAGGTACTCGTATGTTTCTGGTTTGTATTTAATTTATAGCGTCTGTTTTTGATGTTGTTACAGGAATTTCTAATTCGCTTTGGCACGTAATTTCACTTATGGCGTTGTTTGTTAAGATAATATTTTGGGATCTGCATTAACTTCGTGTAGAGAATCGCGTAGACCAAGTGACGTAAATTAACACATTTCTGTTTAAATTTTGCGTTTCCGAAGCGTATTTATTTTGAAGGATGCGTTTCTTATCAGGACACTATGTTATCTGCTTTCATTATCGCTTGTTTAATGTGAATTGTATTATGATTTTCTAGCATTTCACGCATATTAATTTATAATTTATGAACATTTTTGGTTTAGGACAATTTTGATTGCATGTAGAGTTATTTCTTTTGCTGAATGAGTGTATATTGTTGAATGATATGCTACTCGGCATTAATTAAAGTCAATTGCGATCCTTATACAGGGTGTTAAATGTTGCTCATTTTTAATGCTAAATAAATGCGGTTTTCTTACTCCTAGTACTATTTACATGTATTGGGTGACCATTATGACTCAATATACCCCTAAATAACTCCTTATCATAGCAATATATATATATATATATATCAGGAATTTGTGTACAACAAAATAAAAAATAAGATGTATCTGTTAATACACTCTTATGAAAATAATAGAAACTTATTCATCTACACAAATCGAACTTTAGCCATATATATATATATATATATATATATATATATATATATATATACATACATACTTTGACGTGATAAGGGGTCACGAGAGGTCATTGAAACCCAAATTCTAAAAATAAATCCCACCAAAACATAATGGAATCCGGAAAAATAGAAATTTCAGCAAATTCATGGTTACACCCTGTAAAATACAAGCCTACTTTTATTCAGTAAAGTGCCATACAAAAACTCAAATTTCGCATGTATAAATAATCACCCCGTATTATATAAATATATTGTAAATAAATATCAAGTAACATAAGTTGTATATCTAAATTGTAAGATACCGTAAAGTGCATTTAAATACGAATGCAAATGCTTTTCAATTGCTGTAAGTAGCATAGAATTAGCTTTACGCATTTAGCTTAAGAAACTCCAATCAACGTGTATTTTAAAACCCCAAAATTAACAGTAATTTTGTGTACTGAAACACGAAAAGCAAACATTTGCGACCCCTTTGGCATTAAAAAGCAATTAAAGTTTAAATTAATTAACCTGTGGATTACACAAATTTATTTTAAATAGAGAAGTTTCTGGAATAGACCAGATTAGAAAGGAAGTTTCGGGAGAATACGTCAAATTCGTATGAACTCATTAATAAATAAACATTTTATTCCTAGAAGCGGCAGGAACACTGAAAACCCATAAAAATCCAAGAAATATCAGTTATAAATTGATTATCTTTTAGCATTAGAATGCGACACCACAATAATAGTACATGTGAAACAAGAACAAATAACGCGTCACGAGTAACTGAAACCAGATAATTAGTTAATAAAACGCCGCAAATTTAGACGCTAATTGGTTTTTCCAAGAGGTTTTGCATCATAATATTCCACATTTTTCTACTAGCTTCTAAAAACAGATACTTTTGAATATATAAGGTAGCGTTTATCAAAGGGATTCATTCGATTTCATTCATAAATTTGATTCGATTCATTCAAGCGCGAAATGTTATTTTAAGTCGCGAGCAGTTGATATGCGGATTTAGCACTTGAGTATGCAGTAAGCATATTGTAGTTTAATAGTGGCGAGGTTGCAATGAATAAAGAAGCAATGTTTTAAACGTAACACAACAAAAAAGTGAAAATTATTAATTACAAAACTTATAAACTTTAGAGAAGCATTGGAGAAGATTGAACCAGTTGCACAAAAAAAATAAATTATAAGAGCTTAATTATTTACAGAGTGCAACAGACATAACAAACTTGGCTGTTAATATTACAGTAGGAACCTTCAATAAAGTAAACAGTAAATATTATTGAATAGAAATTAATCATTTTCATTTTAAAAATTGCAATACACAAATCTAGTTAATACTTGCAATATATATTACATTAATCAATATCAAAATATATACAAAAGTACTTACGCAGGAGGTGCATCTGGTTCCTCTCGAAAAGCACTTAAAAACTGTTCTTCAATGTCACTTGCAACTGACTCATATTCTCTTTCTGTTTTGTTCTCTTTATTGCAGCTTTTATTTTGCATTAATTCTTTATCAATGTTCTGAGTTTCTTCCTCATTATCAGTACGTTTATTTAATACCACTACTTTACTAGTACTTGCTACTCCAACAGTAGTAACTGCATCTGCTAAAGTATTAGCTTCCGTTGTTGATACAACCATATCAGGCACAGGAGTAAGTTTAAGCTTCTTAGCAGACTGATTTCGAGAATCATTTGATGGCACTTTTCTTTTAATTGTACTATTGTTGATATCCCATTTTCTTTTATCTTCTGGCAAAGTATTTAAATAATTCATATATTCTGACCGATATTTATCCTGTAACTAACATATACATATATATAGCATGCATATATACATGTTTACACAATACACACATACACATGTAAGTAAAATTATACATCTGCATGAATGCATTCTTGCATTTTATAATCATGCATATTTATCATAGAAATGTCTTACAACCATTACCATTAATGAATTTTAAAGCCCTTGTCTAGTTTTTTATCGTTCTTACGTATATCTTCTAGTCTTAAATTGTTGCCTTTAATAAAACAATGACGATTGATATCAAGGATTTCATATACTAATAAATTTAAATTCTTAAGTAAGATATGATTTAATGATGTTAAGCAAAACATCACTACCAAAAGAACTTTTTATTTATTTTTAAAATGTGATCCACTGTTTTTAACACATATATGCGCTCGTTAATACATCTAAGCTGTGGTCACTACTTCCACCTTTTAAACTATTTTTTTATGTTCCAATAGATACAAGTGCATCAAGTAAAGAAACTTAGCATGCTATCGTACCACTCTATTAAATCTATACTCTGCTAAAGAAATTTTTGGTTAAAAAGGCTTATCATGCCTACACAATAATGAACTTGGCAAACATGATTAATTAAATTAGGTGATAAGAGAGTAATTATTCCTGTCTGTAACTCACTTTAATTGCAATAACTGGGTTAAATTAATAAAAACTATTAACAGATCAAAATGTTTTCCATTGTGTTTGAACTTAATAAATAATAAATAATTGCTTGATATTTGAATTTATTTTAAAATTTTTAGTAAAAACAACGTGATAGAATTGAGTAAAACGTGACAAAGTTTGTGATGATAAATACTTGCTGCATGTATGTGATGGGTGAAAATTAAACATCCATTATGCTGGTTGGATTCAAAACGCTTCTAAAATTACATCTGTGCATTTAAACACAAAGAGGATACTGATGCAAGCCAAAGATTAAGGTGTATCTCAGTGATATAAAAGTGCTAAGGTTCCTTAGAAAAAAATTGGAAATTGTAAAAAATTTATCCCTAAATAGACTTAAAGTAATAAAGTCTCCTCAAATAATTCCCAACTGTTTATCATGGAAACTGAAGAACATTATAAGAAAAACAAATAATATGATTAATTTTAATATACTCGAATCAATCGGCAATCCGAATTCTGAAAACAGAAATTTACTAATGACCTATAATCAGTACTCAATCTTGTATATGTAGTTTGTGATCCCTGACCAAGTTACAAATGTAATATGTTGACAATAAGTGAAATAGACATAAGTTATTAAAAGTTATGATGAATAGACCATTGGTTGTTGTAAGTAAACCGAAAGTGGTTGTCCTTTTGCTAATAATTTAACATAGAACCAACAAAAAGGAAACATTTATTAAAGCAATAAAAGAAAGTGAGAAAATAAAAATTAATAGTAAAAACGCCAGAACAAAATATATGCACAAAATCCTAACAATAGCTATTAATACTATCACTCCTAGCATAATAAATTTGTAACACGGGCAATATTAAAAATAAAAACTTGCACTTTGGAGATCAAAATATACAAGGATTAAGAACAAAAATTAACCAAAAAACGCGAATGTTAAGACTGAAAGTAAATAAAACACGTATAAGACTATCAGAGACAGACAGATTTGTGCATTAACTGTTTCTAGGATTTTTCTAGTACGCATTTTCAAAAATAATAATAAAAAATTTAATTTTCACAGTTGCAATTAAACAATAAAAGAAATGTCAAAGATACAACTTACACTTAAAAATACTTTATGTTCCTTTTTTGAAACACCCCATCTCAGCATCTGAATATACTCATACAACTGCTTTTACTCATTTTTTCTTTTAAATATAGCCCTTTACTCAACAACATGTGTAAATTTCCCCTTGTTATACTATTAATTAAGTTTTTAAATGAAATATGTGAAATTCAAGCATGAACTCGTTAATCACAAAAATTACTTCCTTATTATCCAAGTCGTTTTTTGTTAATAATAAAATAAGTGGTAGTAAATGCGCTATTTGTCAGATACACCATAATATATCCCAGTGTAGTACATTTTTAGCTAAATCGTCGCCTGAAAGATTCAAGGTTGTTAAAGATAAAATTTATGTATTTGTTGTTTTGGACAACACAGAGTAGCTAAATGCAAAAGTTGTGTTTCTTGTGATTTTTACAAATGTAAACATAATTCCCTCTTACACTTTGGTAAACCTCAATCTTATTATACGGGGGACAAAATTAATCTCCAAGAAAATTATCGTGCTGTTGAGGTAAAAGAGGACCATTCTAAGGTGGTCTGCACTGTTCCTGGGACATCATATGATGTACCAGTGGCAGAATCTATGCAGGGAAACCCAAACACAGCATCGTTTTGCTCAATTTTGGATAATGTCAGACAATTGCACTGTGATTTTGTCAACGGTTATGGTAAATATTTTTGGTAAAAATGGCAAGGAATCTAAGATTAGACTTTTACTCGATTCGGGCAGTCAAGCCAATTTTCTTACCTTAAATTGCGCTAAGTTGCGTCAATTGGATATTGATCCTTGTAGTTCAATCGTTAAAGGCATTGGTAGTTGTGGTAATGTAATAAAGGGTGTTACTACAACAGCAATTTCGTCTCGATTTAATTCAGACATATTTTATAAAATAAAGGTTTTGTTGGTTGATGAAATTACAGATAGATTACCAGATTGCAAGGTTCGCCGCGATTTATTGGAATATTTAAGTCATTTACGTTTAGCTGACGATAAGTCTGATACGCCGGGTACTATTGACGGAATAATTGAAGCGAAATTGTTTCCAACTTTGTTAGGTTCTCGAAAAGTATCTGGGTCCTTACATTCACCTATTGCTATTGAAACTAAGTTAGGATATGTAGTTACGAGATCCGCACCAACAGTTTGTCCGCAAGCAACAAAGTTTCAGACATTTCATTCAGTTGTCGAGCCTACATTGGATTCCTTAGAAAATTTTGGGATGTCGAAGACTTTCCGAAACAAAGTTTTGATCATCCCGATGATCGGGAATGTGAAAAACTTTACGCATGGACGGTGCACCGAGACTTAAGTGGTCGTTATATGGTAACTCTGCAATTTAAGTACAGTTCTTTGAAATTAGGAAATTCTTATTCAGCGGCACTTAACCGTTTTTATTATTTAGAAAGAAAATTTGATAGATCGCCGCTATTTGAGGTTCAATATTCAAAAGTTATTAAAGACTTACCTCATCATGCCGTGTTTAAGGTTAGTTCTACAACACTGTTACGATGAGTTTTTGATGGAAATGCGAAAACTTCAATCCAAGTTTCTCTTAATGATTTGTTATATACAGATCCGAAATTACAAAGTAATGTGGTTGACATATTTTTGAATTTTCGATTATTCTCTATAGCATTTACTGCTGACATTCGTCAGATGTACTTGAGAATTCAAGTAGACCCTTTGCAAAGGATATATCAGCAAGTTCTATGGCGTTTTTCAAGAAACGATCCAATTGATGTGTATTGTTTAAATACTGTCGTTTTTGATTTGAATTGTTCTCCATTTTTAGCAATGAGAACGTTGCAGCAGCTAGCGATGGATGAAGGAGACAAATATCCACTGGCGCGTACAATAATTCAACAATATTTCTACATAGATGATTTGTTATCGTCTTGCGCTAGTTTGGAAGAAGCTAGAACGCTATGTTGGCAACTAACTGATATTTTTAAACTTGGACAATTTCATTTGACAAAGTGGGCTAGTAACTCTGAAGAATTACTGCATATAATTCCCTATACAGATCGTTGTTCTAAAATAGTGAATTTTGACAACAAACACAACACATACAGTTTAAAACATTCGAGATCGAAAACTTAAGCAAGACAGACTGCTAATTGAACAAAACACCGATAACGACCTCCAAACCAAAATCGTTATCGGCACAAATTAAACAAGACACATACAACGGCCAAATGATGGCGTTGCCAAGTTGTATAAACATATTTCTTACGATTTAATTGTATTCGTATGCTGATTGTATGCACGTCGTACGTCACAAAATTAAATCACAATGGAATAGTTTTCATGTGCTCAGAGTAGCAATTAAA
Organism: Platerodrilus igneus; assembly: GCA_036346225.1. Lineage (NCBI taxonomy): Eukaryota > Metazoa > Arthropoda > Insecta > Coleoptera > Lycidae > Platerodrilus > Platerodrilus igneus. The sequence goes on from JARFIW010001471.1 coordinate 193,989, forward strand.
TATTGATGACCTATCAAAACAATTGCAATTTTAGTTTATTTAGTTATTTATTTAATTGAATACATACCTGTAAGTGCAAGTGTTAAAATAAGTACATAATTAAAATAAGTACATAATTGGAACGTTAGAGGGCCACTTTGTTTTCACAATGAAAAATTTTGAAACGAGATTACGAGCAGTAATCAACTGAGAGACAACTCAAAGAAAACATCGCATACTAATGTCGAAATTTTAAATAAAGAATTTATTGAATTCAAGCAACATATGTTAGACTCTCTTGTTGAAATAAAAACAATGTTTAGATATTTAAAGTACCAAATTGACGATTTTTTAAACACGCCAAAATTGCGTACTTATACACAGCTTAGTCGAGACCCCTAGGCAAAAGTATTAATATGGCACTCGAAAATTTCTTCAAAAATGAATTTAAGATACAAGATTTTATTTACGATAGTAATATCATGATAGATAGGACTTGCCACATTGGATCGCTGAAAGCTGACAGTTCTAACCCAAGATTGATTATAATAAAATTTTGTAAATATCATCATAAGCAAATACTACAAGAAAATATTGAAAAGAACTGGGTACTTAACTACAGAATCGCTTACAAGACAACGGTTAGCATTGTATAAACAAGTAAAGCAAGTAATTTCAAAAGATAAAGCTTGGACATGCAATGGAAGAATTTACGTCATGCTATCAAATAAAAGAGAAATTATAGACAACACTAATAGGTTATAAAAAAAAGTAAACACATTAAAGCCTATTGAAAATAACAAACAGCTTGCAAACCATCATAACCACAATGCACTTACATTAGCGGATACTAGTGATGAAGTAAAAACACCCAGTCAGATTCAGGAGTACATTCGAAAGGGGATTAATCCATAACTTCGTGTAAATTAAAGTTATAAGTATTCTGTGCTTTCTACATGTATTTATATTTATACAAGAAGATGCGTTAATTTATGTTTGTTGATGTCACGCCCATCTACTAGCAATAGATGATTATATTCTGGGCTGACATTTTATTATTTTGTTGTACCGATCAAGTTAATTAAGTTAACCAAGTTAACAGACACTTAGTGAACTTAGAACCAAAATAATCTATAGTAATAAATTTTGTACTTGTGATTGCTGAAAACCATACACCTATTTTAATTTTTATTCTTGTATTTGTTAATTTGTATTTGTTTTTATGTGAATCAAGGTGTGTGTGTGTGTGTGTGTGTGTGTGTGTGTGTGTGTGTGTGTGCATGCAAGCATGTGTGTGTGTGCGCATGTGGGTGTGCATGTGCATGCATATGTATGTGTAATTTGAGTATTTAACATTTATTTTTAAGATAATATTAGAGTGACGTGTGTTGTCTACTTTTAGGTACTAGTATTGTGTGCTCAAAGTTTATTTACTCTTCTCTGATATTTGTTTGCAATCGTTGGGATTCGACACTTTGGTGCAGCCCTCTAATCAATCACCATGTGGTCTCGCCGGTTCGCATGGAAGCCAAGAGCATTTGTAAGGAGGTAATGCATGATTGTCTTTGAGAGAGGTATGCTAGTGAAGTCTAATTAATTTTAGTGATATGTAGAGTGATACCCTTGTCAATGTACATTTTGGCTTTTAATACCCATCTTCAGTGCCATATTTCGATAAGACATTCAGAATAAGGAAACTTGTCATTACCCTGTTACTAATCTGTTTTCGTTTTCCTTAGATTAGCAATGGCTGAGATTTCTAAATTTTTGTAAGATGATTGTAGATGCTTCAAGTTACGACAAGGAATCTGATATTTTGACTTTGCTGCTTATTGTACCAGCTGCATCAGTTTCTTCGACAAGCGTTAAACTGCCATACAAGGGTATTTCATGTGGGTCATGTTAATTCTGCGTCACTCCTAAGTAAATTTGATGATTTTTTAACACTTTTAAAGAAACTGGTACACACTGTGTCAGAGTATCTGAAATTTGGCTGAATCTTTGTTTGATAGCATTGTTTATTTGTATGGCATTTGTTTGTTGAGACATAACCTCACAAAACAACATGCTGGGGGCATTACACTATATGTGAGGGATGATTCGATACTAAAGTAATTGCTGTTTCAGTCTCCATATCGTACCAGACATGAATATACATTTCTTAAAATTACATTTAATCACCAGAAAATTCTAGTTGGTGTGGTATATCATGCGCCAAAAACGTGTTAATTATCTGATATCAAAGGTGTACTTGTTAAAACATTGCCTGTGTAACAACAATGTAATCATTTTAGGAGATGTCAAGATAAATTTAAGAAATAATATATCACTGCTTACTCACAAAGCACATTCTACTCTAGATCACATTATGGTGCTAAATAATGACAAAATAATAAATTTTGGCCGAATTCCAATTTTGGAAATTTCAAACCATGATCTGATCTTTATTTCCTACTTATTAAAACCGCCGAGATTTTCTCACAAATATAAAATATGCAGAAACTTTAAAGACACTGATATAGTTAAACTTAGAAATGATGTCGGTAAAATTCCATAGAATGAAATTAAACAAAGGTGCTGTGTCGATACTAAGCTCCAAACATTTAATAGTTTAATTAATGGTTTATACAATATTCACATTCCAAGAAAAACGATACGTAATACTTCAAGCCCAAAGCTCTCTGGTTAACGATTGAAATTCACAATATAAGATGTGTAAGAGATGCAGCTTCATTGCAATTCAACCATGTACCCACAATTAAGAATTAAAATTATTACAAATAGTATCGTAATAAAATAAAATAAGTAATTAGAATTCAAAGTTATGTTACTTTTACTCATTAGTTTCTAATGTCAACTTTGCAAAAATCTGGAAGTAGATATTGCTATTAGGGTAGGGAAACCTACAGTTCTAATACCGAAAACAATATCCTTGAATGCTCATTTTGTCTCACTTACTACTGTGGGCAACGATTGTGTCGAAAGAAATAGAAAGAAAATTGCCTGTTATAACAAACCTACCACTCCAGAATTTTGTTTCAAATCAGTGAACAACGAGACCGTTCTAAATCAATTATACAAATTAAGTCAAGTGACATAGGACATGATCAAATATCTAAAATAATGCATTACAGCCTTTTGTATCCATCAGTAATAAGTTCTTTCTTACAAATAGTTTCTCGAAAGTTGAAAACAGGTCCTAGTTCAGTCATTACCTAAAAAGTCGTCTCGCTTATCCCTTTTTGCATAGAAATAAACATTTGGATCAATTTTAATCTAGTTTTCGTAAAAACCACAGCACTGCTTCTGCTCTTCTTTATAAGGTTGATGATATACATGAAGTAATAGATAAATAACAGATTACTATCCTGGTGTTGATTTTAGTGCAGCATTCAACAATGTGCATCATGCACTCTTATTATTTAAATTAAAAACATAACAATTTTTCGCAAAATACGTTAAAATGGTTCAACTCATATCTGTATGATCGTAAACAATGTGTCATTACTAAAAATTCCAGTCCTTCGAACTGGACACATGTACATGCAGTAGTACCTCAAGAAAGTGTGCTAGCACTAATCCTGTTTACACTGTATATTCAGGATTTTTCTAAGGTTTTAATATCTAGTAAACATCTTTGTTATGTGGACGATATACAAATTTACCTCCCCTGTGTCCCTAATGATTTAAAACTGGTCTTAAACAAAATTAACAGAGATCTTGATAGTATTAAATTATGGGAAGACGAAAATCAACTTACAATAAACCTGGCTAAATACCAGGCAATTATAATTGAAACATCCCAGCGACTTGGCAAAATTAATATTTCATTATATCTACCATTACAACTGTATGGCAAGATAATTAAGTTCCGTTCAAAGGTTAAAAACCTTGGTGTGATAATTGACTCTAATTTAAGCTGAACGGAGCACACTATGTATATCGACCAAAAAGTTTTTTCTATGTTGTATACTCTTTACAGAGTAAAGCATTTTTTGCCTATTCGCTTAAAAGCACAACTCGTTCAGTCACCCATTGTTTGACTATTGTGACATAGTGTATCACAACTTGCCTTAGTAGTAACCATCTGGAAAAAGCCCCCAATAATTATATACAATTTATATATGATATTAGACATTATGATCATATTTCACAATATTTGGCAAAACTATCCTGGGCCAAATTAGCTTAATGTCAACAATTACACCAAGCAATAATTTTGTATAAACTTTTTAATGGAAAAGACTTCATATCTTGCAACTAAATGCTCATTATTATCAAAAGGAGATTATAACATCAGAGACGCAAACAGGCTGTTGATTTTACTACAACGCACTGAAATTTATGACTCTTCTTTTTTAGTTTCTGGGTCAGCTCTCTGGCACTCTATTCCTATAAATACTGTTTCCTTTAACCTACAAAGATTAGTACTGTCCACATATAGGTAGGGTAGAATACCTGGTGAGGTTCAGTGGAACCCTTAAGAATTGAGATAAGCCTTGCACTTGGGAAGGGTGGGAGGGAGACTTCGAAAGTAACGGAATCGCTGACTGTGCTTCCAAACTTGATGTTTATGTCACACAGAAGCATGAGAGTGGTCGTGGGATGAGACTATCAAAGCAAAAGGAGGTAAGGGAAAACCACTGCATTAAAGAATACACACAAGATAAACATAAATGGTAAGATGTAGAAACCGTTAGGTTATGACAAACTTAAACAACAATAAGTACCTTAGTTATATCTTAAATATAAAAATACATACCAAAAATCAATAACTGAGGTCACTGTTTGTGCCCCATAAAATACATAAAGCAATATTCAAATAATAGCTCACAATATATCCACAATAAGCAACAAACACTTTACTCAAGTTTGACTCTACTCAAAATGTATCAAAAATAATCTATAATTAATCAAAATTAATAAATTTTATAATTTACAGATTTGGCAACTAGAAGAGTACATAAAATACTGTACAACTCTACATGTTGTTTGTTTCAAAAATTGTATATAAAAAGTAATCTCAGAACAAGCATGTTACCTATATAATTATAATCTTGAACTATCAACAAGTCAAAAATATAATAAGTGTTATCTGTACTACTACACTTACTTCAAATTCGTTTTAGTAAAATTCTTAATATTATCAAAGCTGTAAAAAATAGTCAAAAGGAATTAATGAGCTGAAAGCATATATTTCAATTTTTTAAACATTCAGTAATAATTAGGTCCATCTCTGGACTATCATTATATTTGATTTTAAAAACAAGAGCTTATTTAAACGCTGAATAAAGTATATAAAAAGTTTTCTTTTAAATATCAATAACAAAAGAGGAACAACAACCACCAATTTTCATCTACTAATAAGAAGTTGAAATTTGTAAATCTTCTTATGACATGTTCACAGAGAAGACATAAAGGAAATTGTTTAGCTTAAGAAATCCAGTACCAACTTCAGATACATAAAATACCTGGGTATTCTTATCATGCACTGTATGACCTCCCACAGTGTACAAATAACAATGACTGTAGATCCAATCAGCAAATGTTGCACTGTAAAAAGTGTACTTCAATAATAAACACACTGGTTCCATGTGAATTATAAGGGTTGTTTCCATTACAATTTCAAAAGAACTTCAACTCTTGCATCTCAAAATTCCACCTACATAAATTGATTACTTGCATGCAAAACAAACTAACAAATCACGCACTACGTGCAACCACTGAGGATGCCAAAATAGCCAACCATTCATCAACCAGCAATCAGGATTGGGAATCCAACCAACTCCACTTATTCAGGACATGTGCTTGGCCAACACCCAAACCATATGGAAATACAACTCCAGGCAGAACGCCTTGAAGACATTTTCAATTTATCACAGCACAACTATCGTAAGAATGAATGAATGACCTCGTCCATCTGCATAAAACTGAGCTTCAGAATCTAATCTGCTCAGGCGTTACCTGTTACATGACGACAATCACATCAACTTACCGATTAGCAAGCATTAACTTGAAATTATGTACACTAACATTCCTTGAATACAATCTAACCCAATTACTAAAAGTGATTCTCGACGTAGCGTATGGAAATATTTAAGGGCAAATCTGTACTAATAATAATTTATTTTCTCAAACGAATATTTGGGTATTTGTGATTGGTTTAAAAATGAAAATGGAATATAACAAATAACGTAGATACAAAAATCTTACTTATAAATAACATTGGAAAACTGAAATGCTACAATACAAGTTCTTCTTCGTGAAAGTTTTTCGAAAAAAGTACCTTGAATATCTACTATCTGGCGGTAATTGAGCAAGGTGGTCTGAAGAGAGGTTTTGTGTATGTGTGCATGTGCATGTGTGTATGTGCATGCATGCATGCATGTGTGTGTCTGTGTGTATGCATGGGCATGTGTACATGTGCTTGTATGTGTTTATGTGTGTGTGTGTGTGTTGTGTGCATGCATGTGTGTTTGTGTGTGTAACAAATAAATAATTCATAAAAAAATGGTTAAAAATCAATGTCTTGTAAATAATCCACATAGGAGTAGTAGTCTTTTTGTATTAACCTAGATTTAATTATTCTTTTGAAGTTACCAAGGGAATAAGACAGGAATTAGACAATTGATTGTGAGATTGAATGGCTAAGTACTTCGGGCTACTTTTAAATTCTACAAGTCAATGTTTCAGAAACCGTAAAGTATTTTTGCTGCGAGTGTTATAATTATGCATATCCATAAGTTTAGGAGATCCAGTATATATATATATATATATATATATATATATATATACACAGGGTGAATGGTATTGTTCGTGCAAAAATGAACTGGGAGATAGTACACTTAATTTGCAACAAAAATTGTTAATATGCCCCTGTCGTATCTCGATTGGTTTAGGAGTAATGGTATTTTTTAGTTTGTTTCTTAATAACGCGACTTCTTGCAGTAAAAGTTAAATTTCTCGGCTTCTGCTTCAAATAACTAGATAAATAATCCGATTTTCATAAACTCCATTAAATTTTCTATAAAAAACAACTATTTCGATTTTTTAATTTTAAAAGAAACATTTATTATAAAGCATTAAAAGGTAAAAAATTACAAAGGAAATTTTTTTAACAAAGTTTAAAGTAATATTACCGCGAAATTATTTTATCTACACATGAGCAAATGTCACAAAAACAACCTCACTTCATAAGGTTTACAGCAGTGCAAAACACTTTCTATTTGATTTTTAATTTATTAAATTATTGCCTTCGTAATACCGGAAAAACCTTGTTCGATTATAAGATAATCAAGGTAGTGCGAATTGAAAACAAAAATGTACAGTAATTTTAAGAGCACAGATACGTTCATAGCATGTAGTTGTCACATTGACAGTGTGAAGCATTGTCACTGATTAGACAGTTGTATTCGTATAAATTTTTGATACGTACTAAATTACTATCTAAGATGCCTGCTCGTTATAGCAATAGAGAATATGCAGATATGCATTTTATTTATGGTTTTTGTAATGGTAGTGCTACAAGAGCACGGAAGAAATATCAACGTCGGTTCCCAAATCGTCCGATTCCCAGTCTCAACGTGTTTGCAAGAACGCACCAATGGCTTCTTGATGGAGGAGCATTTCAAGTACTTAAAAGAGGGCAAGATCTGGACGTAGAAATTGACGAGTTTGTCTTGGATCGAGTGAAACAAGACCCTACAACTTCTACACGTCAAATTGCAAGAGAGGTTGTAGTTTCGCAATGGAAAGTAGTAGATGTTCTGCACAAGAATAATATTCGTCCTTTTCACTTTACACCTGTTCAAGCTCTGGAAGGTGGAGGCGAAGATTTTCAACAAAGGTTTATGTTCTGCCGTTGGTTATTAGCACGGGATATTGAAGAGCGCCATTTCTTTCGAAAAATACTGTGGTCTGATGAGTCTCTCTTTACGCACGCTGGCGTTCTAAATCTCCACAATTTCCACTATTATGCCGATGAAAACCCTCCTGCAATAAGACAGAAATCGTTCCAACGCAGATTCAGCCTAAATGTGTGGACAGCTGTTATAGAAAACACCCTTACTGGCCCCTATATTTTCGAAAGAAACCTCAATGGAGAAGTGTATTTGGACTTTCTTCAAAATCAACTACCCCTATTGTTGGAAGATGTCCCTTTAGAAGTTCGTAGAGATATCATTTTTCAACATGACGGGGCTCCTACTTATTACACACGTGGTGTCCGCCAGTTTTTAAACGAACAGTACGCAAGGTGGATTAGTAGAGGGGGACCGATTCCGTGGCCAGCAAGATCGCCTGACTTGAATCCCATGGATTACTTTGTATGGGGCTTTTTAAAAGAATACGTATACAGCACGGAGGTAGTCAGTTTGAAAAATTTGAGACAAAGGCTCGAAAATGGATGTCAACTCTTAAGAGAAAAGCTATCTATGAGCGTGACCGTGGTAGCTATTCGGAAAAGAGCAAGAACCTGTATCAGGTGCGGTGGTCAACATTTTGAACAATACAAATAAAATTTAATTTATCAAATTATTGCCCCCGTAATACCGGAAAAACGTTGTGGGATCATTAGATAATCAAGGCAGTAGGCGAATTTTAATGAGAATTGGAAACAAATATTTGTTTCCATATTTCCATACTTGATAAATTAAAAATCAAATATAAAGTCTCGCACTACTGGAAACCTTATGAAGTGAGGTTGTTTTTGTGACATATGCTCATTTGCAGATAAAATAATTTCGCGGTAATATTACTTTAAACTTTGTTAAAAAATTTTCTTTGTAATTTTTTACCTTTTAATGCTTTATAATAAATGTTTCTTTTAAAATTAAAAAAATCGAAATAGTTGTTTTTTATAGGAAATTTAATGTAGTTTATGAAAATCGGATTGTTTATCTAACTATTTGCAGCAGAAGCCGAGAAATTTAACTTTTACTGCAAGAAGTCGCGTTATTAAGAAACAGACGAAAAAAACCATACCTCTTAAACCAATCGAGATAGGACAGGGGCCATATTAACAATTTTTGTTGCAAATTAAGCGTACTATCTCCCAGTTCATTTTTGCACGAACGATACCATTCACCCTGTATATATATATATATATATATATATATATATATGCATAAACCGATAATTTATAAATATAAACAGTCAACGGTCATAATCTGATACTGGGGGAATATTTGTCTACAACTCGTTCTTGGTTTTACTCCAATAAGAAACGCAATGCTCGTTTTTGTAATTTAAAACCCCTATTTATGTATGCTAAGTTGTCCCAAGCAATGATTCCATATGAAATTAAGGAGTGAAAGTTTGCCAAATAATACATCCTTACTATGTATAATTCTAACAGAGAGATACAGTATGAAAATTAACAAAAATAAAACTAAAGTACTTTATTACGTAATTCTCAGCAGAGTTGACTAAGAATAGTATCTGAAAACTGAATGGCATTGTCAAAACTTAATTTATCAATATATATATATATATATATATATATATATATATATATATATATATAACAAGAACTCCAACACAGATCCTCGTGGTACTCCTCTATTCAAAAACAAAGTTTCAGATTGAATGTTGTTAATTTCAACATATTGAGACCTTGTAGTGTTCAAACTATTTAGTAGCTATTCCCTAACACCGTGATTATACAGGATTGAGAAAAGTACAAAATGATCAACTAGATCAACACTTTACACAGATCTAAGAAAATTGTCACACTCATTACCGGCATCAATGCTTTCATACACCATGTCTAAAAATTTTATAAAAGCTAAAGAGGTAGAGCTATTTGATCAAAATTAAAATTGAAGAGTGTTGAAGAGTCTATATTTAATAAAGGAACTAGTAAGTTTTGTGCTATTACCTTTTCTATTATGTTTGAAAATGCACAATTGGTATTACTTTAACAACCTTCAATATGTCTGTAAATAGTGTAATTAAAAACTGTAAATATTTTTTCACAAAGCTTATACTGAGACTATCATTTCCAACAGCGGTAGAATTTTTTATATCTGCCACTATTTTACCCACATCTGCTTCTATAACTGGTATAAAAGTTTCATTACATTGATAATTAGGAGAAGTACAATTTGTTTGTATTATGCCATTAGCCTGAATTTCATTGCGAGAATTAATAAAAACAGCTATTAAAGTAATGTGATATATTTTTGGAATCATCTTTGAATTTGTCATTAATGTTCACAGTTATTTTGAATTTAACCACTTTATGACCATTCATTATATCATATCCCATTATGTTTTGACAAATTAATAATTAAATTGTTGTGGTAACAGTTTTGTGCAGCAATTGTCACATTTTTATAAGTTATCTTATAAACCTTGTAATATGATACTAATTCAAATGATTTATTTAAAGTGGCTTATACGAAAATTTCAACCTTTTAGCCGAAGTCTAGATTTCTTGGGTTATCCATTGTCAGAATTATTGTTATTTTTACTAAGTTTCCTTTGTAAAAGAAAAGCAGTGGCAATATGTTCTTTTAAAAGAATATTAATAAAATTATATACATAACAATAACATTTTTTGATAGTGTTAGGCCTTCAATACGAGCTGGTCAAGGATGCATGAAGTGAATTTTCTACTTAATTAGTACAGTATGCTGAAAAATTACTGAGGACTATGTCAATAAACTTAGTCGTTAATGAAAAGATATATGAAAACTGATATGCTATAATTTTTTATGAAAATGAAACTGTTTACACAGAATTTACAATATAAGATAGTTTATGATGTAAAAGGCAAATGCATGTCCTACAACACTAAAACGTGAACTTAGTTGCTGGCGTTGTCCAAAGGCAAACTTCGAATTTTAAACAAAGCAAATAGTATACATAGATGTAACATAGAATATGTAAAGAGTGAAATGCGTATATTCAAAGTACATCAAAAGTCAATCGAACTTTTTGGCAGATTGTCTTTTATGACTATATGTTTTATTGCTATTTATTGTCAATTATTTTCATTCAATATCATTTATTGTCATATGCTGTACTTTATTGTCATTGATGATTAGTTATTGTTACATTACTTTGTACTGTCATTTGTTACAGTTTCTTACCATTTATTCCTACTAATCAACATTTATCGTCATACTTTGTTGATATTCAATTATTGTCATTTCTTGTTACTTATTGTCATATATCATTATAATTACCGTCTATTGCTACTTATTGTAGTTTGTTGGCATTTATTGTCTTGTAATTTAATTTATCTTCATCTAATATCATTTATTGTCATATAAGTCCATTTTTGGCCATCTATTATAATCGAATTTCATTTATTGCTATTTATTGTCAATTATTTTAATGCAATGTCACTTATTGTTGTATACTGTCATTTATTCACATTTATTGTTACATTGCTTTGTACTATCATTTGTTATCATTTCTTATTATTTATTCCTGCCAACAAACACTTATCGCCATACTTTGTCGATTGTCAATTATTGTTATTTCTTGCTACTTATTGTCATATATCGTTATAATAGCCATTTCTTGTTACTTATTGTCGTTTGTTGGCATTTATAGTCATATATCCTAATTTATCATCATCTAATGCCAGTTATTGTTATTTTAGCCCATTTATGGCCATCTATTATAATCGACTTTCATTTATTGCTATTTATTGTCAATTATTTTAATGTAATGTCACTTATTATTATATGCTGTGATTTATTGTCATTTATTATTACATTGCTTTATACTGTCATTTATTATCATTTCTTACCATTTATTGCTATTAACCGATAGTTATCGTCAAATATTGTTAATTGCCAGTTATTGTTTTTCTTTCAAATATCATAATTTTCATCTATTTCCATTTAATGTCACCTGTTGTCATTCATAGTCATATAATGTTATGTCTTGTAACATTGTCATTTACTGACATTTTTGTCATTTATAGTCATATATAGATAATTGTTAATTTGTATCATTTATTGTTATTTATTGCCATATATGAAAATTTATTTATTTTATTGTCATTTATTGCCATTTGTCGTTATTAATAGTTTCTTCTCGCCACATATTGTCAATTATTGCCATTTTTTGTTTTTGTTATTTACTATCATTTATGGCCGTTTATCATTTTTATACATAATTTATCGTTATTATTGTCATTAGTATTTTATAATTTTTTCTAGAAATTCTGCAATTTATCATTTACCGCCAATACATTTTATTTGATTGACTTTATTGTTACTGTCATGCAAGACTAAAACACTTTTAAACTTCTATAATAATAGTTATATAATACAATGCTTTTAAAGTTTGTACATTAAAATATTAGTTGTGATGCGGGCGCATTACACTATATATGAAAATTAAATGGATAAGAAATATTAATCTTAAATGACAAACTTATTATTGAAGCATCCTGTATACTTGTGATTTCATGTATAATGGTGTTCAAAATTAAGACATTACAGAAAAATCGGTAGTTTTATTCAATTTATGAACTCAAAACCACAAAAATAATCGTATTATCTTCGTTAAATACATATTGCAACTCAAATTAGGGTCGTAAATTATTTTAAACCACAAAAATGTAAACAAAACATTTATAACTGTAAACGTTGGGAATAAAAGCATGTCATTTTAAGAAAGTTTTAGATTTATTAAGTAACAGTGAATTCCTTAATATGCATCCCAAACATGAGCTTTTAAAAATTTCATTTGAATAAATCAAATACAATATTATACAGGTGCAAATACAACGAAAACTACGACATAGTTTAGTATAATGTAAAGAACCAAACACTGAGTGAGGGAAATTCACGGATATTAGATTGTGATATATTTGAATCATTACCATACATTACCATATATTAATATACAGGGTGTCCCAAATTGAGTAAGATAGCATGGGTATCTTTCTTATTATTAATGATAGAGATCTGCTTAAATGAGCAAAGTTGTGTAATTTGGATAGCTTATTTAAATTCCGCATAGATACATTCAAAATTCCAAACGGTTTAGAAATTATTTAAAAAAAACTGAAAACTGCCAATTTCTTCGAAGTCGAATATTTTTGTTATAATAAAAGATACGAAAAAATGTTTCTTATAAAAGTTACTTAGTTCAATTGTGTGCACTTAAAAGTGATATTAAAATTAAATTCAAGATGGCGGTTATCGAGATATTAGCATCAACTTTCATATTTTAAATGGACGCCATATTGGATTTTTAGATGGTTAGATAGCATATTTTTTCTCTTTTCAACGATGTATCACAACATATGTTTAAATGAAAAAATTTACTGAAAATAATAATTTTAATTTTTGATCAAGTAGGCATCAACACATCAGTTTTGAAACAAATTAAACGAAAAAAAACATTAGAATAACATTAAACACCAACTAATAAATCATAGCAATTGTTCAAAATGTTGACCGTTATTATTTAAACACAATCGGCAATGTTTTAGAACACTTTTTGTTACGCGTCGTAATGTATTCCCATTAAGACCGTTTATTGCCTGCATAACCGCTTCCCGTAGTTCATCTACATTATTGTACTGGAAATTACTTCCATATACATTATCTTTTAAAGTGCCCCATAAATAAAAATCCAGGGGTGTTAAGTCTGCTGATCTAGGCGGCCATTTTACAGGTGTGTGGGTCGTGATTACCCTGCCATCAAAACGGTTACTTAAGTAGGTGATAACATCTCTAGCGTTGTGTGGAGGTGCGCCATCTTGTAGATACCAAATTTGATTATTTTGTGCCAAAAGTAGGTCGTCTAATAAATCTTCTAAAGATGTTTAAAGCATTTCCAAATAACGTTGAGAGGTTAAGGTTCCATCGAATATTATAGGACCAAGTAAACGGTTTCCCAATATACCACAAAAAACATTACATCCAAATCGAATTTGATTGCGGCGTGGAACTGTTATGCGTGGGTTTTCCTGTGCCCAATAGTGTTCATTATGACGATTAAATATTCCACAGTTAGAAAAATAAGACTCATCGGTCCACAAAACGCGATTGATAAAATCATCATTCTCCCTAACTTGATTGATAAACCATCTGCAAAATGTTTATCTGCGGAGATAGTCGTTTGGTTGTAAGTTTTGAACAATGTGAAATCCGTAAGGGTGATATTTATGCTTTTTTAAAATTCTTGATGCTTGAGACTTGGATACGTTTACTTGGGTTTCTATTTCCCGTGTTGAAATGTTTGGATTAGCTTCCACACAGGCCAGTGTCAACACCTCATCTGCAATGTCTCCATTTATGTTTCGAGTAGGTTTTTTTAAACATCCATACTGCTGCATATTTGTGTCCAATCTTTGAAAGATTTTAATGTTTGGCTGTCTTTTTTCAGGAAAGTTTGTTAAGTATGTTTCCGCAGCAAGGCGACTGTTCTTATTACATTTTATGTATGTACAAAACATATGATATTGTTCGCTTGTTGAAAAATTTGACATTTGAATATTTTATAGAATAAGTATATCACAACTTATAACTGGGAAAGAGAATACACAAATGCCAATTATTAGTACAACAGATACACTAATTCAACATGACAGTTTGTTATAATTTCATTTGTTTAAGAGAAATCTGATGATGCCTACTTGATAAAAAATTAAAATTATTATTTTCAGTAAATTTTTTCATTTAAACATATGTTGAGATACATCGTTGAAAAGAGAAAAAAATATACTATCTAACCATCTAAAAATCCAATATAGCGTCCATTTAAAATATGAAAGTTGATGCTAATATCTCGATAACCGCTATCTTGAATTTAATTTTAATATCACTTTTAAGTGCACACAATTGAACTAAGTAACTTTTATAAAAAAACATTTTTTCGTATCTTTTATTATAACAAAAATATTCGACTTCGAAGAAATTGGCAGTTTTCAGTTTTTTTTAAACAATTTCTAAACCGTTTGGAATTTCGAATGTATCTATGCGGAATTTAAATAAGCTATTCAAATGACACAACTTTGCCCATTTAAGCAGATTTCTATCATTAATAATAAGAAAGATACCCATGCTATCCTACTCAATTTGGGACACCCTGTATATTGCTGGACAAAAGGAAACAAGTGTTAACCTAAGTAAATCACATGACAATACAGGTATTTTTCCTTGATTTTTTCAATAAGCTTAATAAGAAGACTACGACAATAAAATCCAACAAAATATAAAATAGAAGGGGACTTAAAGGACAATAATTACATCGGACGGAGAAAGAATAATCAGTTATTTGTGAACCGGTAATAAGCCCACATCAAAATGTAGATACGTGCAAATAAAAAAGGACAGACGTGACTGCATGGTTGAGGGTTGGCATATGGTTAAGTTAGACATAACGTTGAACGAAACTAGCTACAAGATGTAACCTAGCATTCTCCCTAAGCGAAAATTTTAGAATGGTGCACAAGCTTTTTTTTTCTAAAAACTTCACTTGCAGTTTTGGCAAGGAATGTTTTTCCATGCATAGGATTTTGAAAACTCGTGTGTGCCGTAAGGAAAAAGCTACCTGTGTGGATAGCTCCAATATGTGGATTGTTTTGACTGAAGGGAGTTAGTTAGCTGAAATTGAAACACTGAAGGTCTCTGAACAACCTAGAAATTTTAAAGATTTGAAGTGAGTAGAATGAGAGATTTTAGGTTTATAATTATAAAGTATGCATTTGTGGACTGAAAATGTTTATTGTTTGTATTTATGTAATAAGAAATTAATCAAGTGAAAATAATTATTTGGTTGGACTAATTAGTGATGGATTTGTGCATATTAGTCTAAAATAAAAGTTTATTGGTAAAATTTAATGTTAGTAAAAGCAAAAAATTTAGTATTATTGGAATGGATAATGAAAGAATAGAACAAACAACTTGTTTTCTATGTGTTATTAAGTGCATTCCAACTGAACTGAGATTAATAATATCACAGAATTCGTATGGGAAACGTTTGAAATGAATGATTATTGTTGCATGTAATATAATGTTTTGTTTAGTGACATGGCACAATTTAATGTATTTTTCTTTAAGATTTATTTTAGCAATACCTGACACAAAAGAATTAAGAAAAAGTTTTTTGTATATTTGTGTAGATATTGAAATTATTTTATGTTAATAGAGCTTAAGTTTAGGTTGAATTGTTATTTGAATTCATTTGGGAACTAAGTAAATCGACATATTTGCGAAAGATATCCAGCAATCCTAGAGATGGAATCTTATTTGAAAGATGCATCCTATATTGAGAAATTTCTTTAATTATAACAAAATTAAAAGTGTTTCTAAAGCCATTTTTTAGAAAGGTAGTATATAAAGAGACAAAAATTAGGAAACCGAAACAAGGAAGATTTATGTGGAATATCTTATTTATTTATTTATTGTTTATTGGTTGATATATACATACACATAATATATATATATATATATATATATATATATATATATATATATATATATATACCTAATAAAATATATAACCAATGGGAAAGGAGTTCAGCATCGCTGATATTAACTTCCCACCCTGGGTACTTGTAACTATTACAAAGAAATAATAATAAACTGTGATTTATAATTGACAAAAGGGATGTAAGGCCATCACAATGTTGCTTGCTTGATGAGTAGTGTAGTTTGCACATGGCTTCGTACTCTTTCATGGCTGAAGTCCGTAAGGATCGCCTTGTGTTTGTTAGCTACCGACGGTTCTATATAGGCAGGCGGCTCTGTGGCATACTTGGTATGTGTGTGACTACTACGCCCAAGGTCCCGAGTTCGAATCCCAACACGGTCTACTTGAAAAATGGTAGGCAAGCATTTTTCACAAAAATATACCCTCGTTCGGATGAGAGGTAAAATGGAGGTCCCGTGTGTATGTTGCCACGCACGTTAAAATCCCTACCTTGCTTGGAACAGCAAGGGTTCAGCAAAATTCAAAATTTTCCCAGGTAAAAAAAACTAGCTTCCTGGCCAATGTAGTACCTTCGAGTGGAGCATTGGAAAATCACATGTAGGGTCCTATATAGGCAAAGCTGCGCCGAAATTTGGTAGTGGTATGTTTTGGTATGAACAAATCACTAACAAAACGCAAATTCAGTTCATGCACCGTAGACCTGGTTTGGAAAAAGACAAGTAAGTGCCCCGGTGTCTTACTAACCAGTAAGTTGTAAACAAATAGTATAAGAAAAAGCTCTGCTCTTTTGTCATATTTTAATATCTGTCTATAATTATAATAAGGAGTAATGTGATCCATGCGTGGAGTATCAAATGAAAATCTAAAACAAATATTCTGTACAATTTGAATCATATTTTTTAGGTGGTTTGTCAAATAATGGTAGTATACTATGATACAATAATCCAGATGACAAAGAATGACGCTATTACAGAGTCTCCATTAGGTTTGAGCATCAAGAATGTGCTTGAACTTGTATAGGGTTCAAATTTTGTGATAACAAAGACCAATCTTTCTATTTACATGTGGCTCAAAGCTAAGGTGAGAGTCAATGATAACTCCTAGGCTTTTGACATATGCTTGTAGTTGAAGGGTGCAATTGTCTACTGTGATATCTATAATTTGTTGTCTCGTTGCTTTACCGATGTTAGCCCCAGATTCGATACATATAGCTGTAGTTTTGGATGCATTAGAAATAAGTCCGTTATCTTTTATCCATCTGTTCACTGCATTAAGATTGTTATTGAGCTGCTGAACAGTGTTGTTGATAGAACTTATATCACATGAAATGTATAGTTGCACATCATCTGCGCACATGTGGTATCTACAGTTTGGGGACAATACCCATGGTAAATCTTATGTAAATATCATGAACAACAGGGGTCCTACGATACTTCTTTGGGATATCCCTTGGGACACTAGTGTGGGCTCGGACTGTCTGTTCCCTTCCATGCAAATAACTGTTGAACCATTTCAATGCACTAGCATCTAAGTCATTGTAGTGTAGCTTAGCAAGAAGCAAATCAAAATGTACGGAATCGAATGCTTTACTAAAATCAATAACTACTAAAAAAGTTATCGTAGAGGCATCGATGTTTTGTGTAATATCTGTCACAATTTTTACGAGGGAAGTGGTGGTGCTATGACCTGGTCAGAACCCTGATTGCAAGGCTGTCAAAATTTTATGGGTTTGGACGTAGGTTAAGAGTTGGGTATGAACTATAATTTCGATTACCTTACAAAGAATTGGCAGTACACTAATAGGACGTAATTCTGTATATTTCATGGCAAGTGGAACTTTCACAAGTGGTCTGATAATAGAACACTTCCATTGACTTGGAAATTGTCCTGATGCCAGAGATAGATTTATGATGTGGGTAATAGAATCAATGCAAGTTGGTGAAATTAAGATTAGCATTTTGCGATTCATACCATCCATGCCACCTGCATTAGATTTTATTTTGTTTATAGCCTGTTGGATTTTTTAAGGTGTCGCCTCATGTAGCGTTAGCTTTTTATCAACTTTACAGTTGGATGTGTAAAAGTTTATGAGTGCAAGAGATGTATCAGGTTTTGGTATCGACTGTATGAAAAACTTGTTGATCTCAGCGGCATTTTGAATTTCTTGGGCAATTTGATTACTAATGTTAGAATAGATATGATAATGGTCAAAGATTTGCCAGAATTTACGTTGGTTTCATATTGGCTTGGCATTGGTATTTGAAGAAAGCTTTCTTCTCATTTCTAATGGCAGTAGTAATATAATTTTTCAGATCTTTGTAATATTGACATGCTTCGTGTTTGGATGCACTGTTTATAAGCAGATGTTCAAAGTGTTATCATATATCTAATTACTGGGGGTAATATATTCAGGTTGACGCTTAGTTCTAGTGTATGTCCGATGCGGGACATGAAAATTAAATAGTAATTCCGTTGCCTGGTCAAAATTACTAACTTTGTCTTCTAAGGAGTCAACTTCCATTGCTCTTGAAGTAATAGCACTAGCATCGGGTAAAAGGTCCTCATAGTTCGTATGCTTGAAGTTTCTAACACTAAACGTTTTTCGTGGTTGTTTCAGTACAGTTAGGTCTAATTTGCTACACACGGCTCTATGGTCAAACACATCTCCCACGTCAATGATTTCACTTTTAAGGACATCAAGGTTGGAGCTTGTGCATATTATATCAATAAGGGTAGCTGAATTAGCCGATATTCTTGTTGGTTCTTTTACCGACTGATATAAATTATAGGCAATAAGCAACGAGTTGATTTTACGATTATTTTTATCGTGTTTCAAAACACCAATGTTTAGATCCCCAAGAAGGATCACACTATCATGCATGGCTGTTACATTCAAAAGTACTAACTCAAGCTCGTCTAACCAAGTAATAGGCATTGTAGGAGGTCTGTATGTAACTCCTACCGCAATATTGTGTTTGTTTATATGAATACTAAGTCATAATTGTAAAAGTGTTGGATGCTCAACAAATTGTAAGTCTATATGTTTAAAATAAAGGTTGCTGTTGATGTACCAACATAAACCCCCTCCCTTTGTGGGAGAATCAGCTCGCATAATTTGATATTGCAAAATCTGTATTAATGATGAAAAAAATTTTGCTATTCAGCCATGTTTCAGTGACACTAATTAAATGAAAGCTGCAATTTGTAACAAAATTACAAAATTCATCAAAACTAGAGTTCAAGGGCCTAATGTTAATGAGACATATTTTATGTTAGTTATGTCTAAGTGAATCGGTATGATACATGTGGGCATGTGTGTTTTTCAGACAATCAATCAATAATTGCCATGCTAGGGTGCAGAAATCAATACCAGCTAATTCACGTTTGAGAATCTGCTTGTAGTAGGGACATTTTTTGTCTACCGCTGCATGAGAAGTGTCTATGCCATGTCCAACTTCTTACTGGCTATGGGACAATTAACACATTGTTTAGTATTAGTCTTACAGTCTTTGTGAGAATGGTTGCCTGAACATAACGAGCATGAAGTTTCCGACTTATAGTTTTCTGCTATGTAAATGAATTTAAGACATTTGAAGCATTGTGTTATTCTGATATGGTTGTAAACGCTGCCCATTGACCAGCCTATCGCCGCTTTTTCCTTCTTTATGATGTAGTCATGGATAGAGGGGTCAGTTTCAAAGATTTTCTTACTTTCAATTGCTTTGAGCACTTTAAGGTGAAAGTTGTTTACTGTGGTGTCAATTTTATTCTATTTAATAATTTTTCTTACATTAAGGTCCATGTCCGCATCCAGATCATCTGCACTGGGTTTATAGAGGTTTGGTGTTTCAATATTGTATTTACTACCCAATGTCTCATCTGCTTGGTTTTCACATCCGATAACAACTCCACCCTTGGAAAGCTCTCGAATTTTAGATATATTAACTCCTAAGTCTGCAGGGTTAATCACATCGCAAATCTCGATCTTAGTATCTTTGCTCTTTTGCGTTTTAATGGGCTTTATAAGAAGAATTGCTTCCGATTTGGACAAAACAACGCAGCTGTAGAACTTATTCGGCATAGGAATTGATGCAGCAGAATGTAAAGATTTGGTGAGACTTAAAGTAAGGTTGGTTACTTCGGTTTTCAGACTTATGATTATGTTAAAAAGTTGCGGAACTTAGAAACTACTTCATTACATTCGTTACACATCAGCTTTAAGGACCCTTTTTGTAGTGGCATGCATTTAATTTCGATGGCTGTAAGACCTATACATTTTTTGTGAATGTTTTTAGTACATAAATCACTTCCACGTAAAAATAATATCAAAAGAATTGCTGCGACTGACGATTTGGTACTACTCCATTTTGACAGAGAAAAACCTTTCAGGGTAAGTGATAATGTAACGTAGTTTTTTTGTATTTCAGCCCTTTTATTTATTATTTCCATTTTCTTTTACAATTTTTTACATAGGAAGAATTTCCCGAGCCACTGCAGTTAGCCGACGCATCCTTATATTGTTACGGGGTTCCCGCCTCTTCAGGGTAAACCAAAATTTATTTACGCTCATTTTACCCATAACTTTACCCTAAACTTTAAATCAACTTTAATTTTTTTATAATAATTCTATAACAATTAGAATCTGAAACATCTATCAATGATATATAGCCTCAGTTGCTGATTCCGCACCATGAAAATTATATTGACATGGCCGAGTTCTTAGTCGATTTAATTCAAATAAAACACTATTGAAGTCGTGACCCCCAGAGGAATCTATTTTAGTTTTTTGCATTTATTGATATTTGAATAATGGTATCGAAAAAATTGTTGAAAATATAGAATTAGCATCAAAGTTTCGATACCTAGACCAAATTTGCAATTTTCTCGCCAAAAATGGTAATAGTGAATTTTGAGGGGAATGATACCCCAAAGGAGACCCAAAGACAAATATATATATATATATATATATATATATATAATATGATGTTATGACAAGATTAAAATTAATAGGAATACAAACATATAAGGCATAATCCTTGAAGTCTGCTTTTAATTCATCAGTGGAAGTGTTCCATTGTTCAGCTATACAATCTAATCTATCTTCGGCATCAATTTGCTTAATATCTGCACTGTTCAACATCATTTGAGCAAAAAGTGCATAAGGTGATTTAGGAGGTTTTATGGGCTTTCCTGGGAGTTTATTTTTCAAAGAATCGTTTTTGTTTAGTTCTTCTGTAGTGAAGACAGGTATCAAACTAGGACTTTGCAACATGGACTCCTCTACGTTGTCCTAAAACGACTGTTAGCAAATATATTAAAACACCTATATTAAATTTTTTACCAAATTTATAGAAATACTCTTCCGTCTAACTGTTTGTTCTTTGCAGTGTTGTCTTAAAGAATTATCTTCAGGCTTAAACTTTTTAACTTTATGTTCATCATATAATCTCAATAACGTTTCAGGTTCCACGCAATCAACATTGGTGACCATTGAAAATTCACCAGAACTGTTACAAGAAACTCCAGGATAAGTTCGACTACAAATTAATCACAGATTATTGGATGGAATAGATAATTCTAAACACTCACTAAAATTCTTCTAATTTGATCATGTACAGTTTGCGCTCTTCAGCTGTTAACTTCATGTACTGTTCCTTTTCAGATGCTGAAATATTTTTAAACATAATGCCAATCTTTTTCGAAAGCTTAGACTAAAATAATTGTTATAAAATAATATGAGAATGACAAGAAACTATACCAATTCAATTCCTGGATTTTGAAGTAGTATTTCGTCCTTTTTCTTCATAAAAAATATAGGATAAGCAGTCATGAATCGCTTTTGTATATCTAGACGGTATTGCTAAAATAACAATATTGTTATGTGCTAATAAGCATATCAATAACGTACACTTTGATTTTGTAAGAAGTCTGTCCAGGAATTTGTAAGATATTCTTTAGCGTCTTGTAATAATTCCACCAACAGTCTAAATTTACGCATCCTCTTTTGTATAAATAACCATTCTCTTTTACATTTTACACCCGAATATCCATTAAATGCTATCTGCAAAAAATCAAACATTTTATTTTCATAAACTACAAACTATCATATACTTCATCCCAATTTAATTTTTTGATGCGGGTACCAAAAGATAGGGTGTCTTTTTCTGGAATAACTTTTTCTATCCGTTCAACTAGTTCCTTATATTCCTCCTGAGACCAGGGTATTGGTTCCTTTACCCAATCTACAAAAAAAAAATTATCATTAACAACTTATACTTATATGAAGGTTTAATAGAAAATATTAATAATTGATCCAAAACCTTTATCCATGTTATTTGGCGCTTTATAGATAAAAGCAATAAATTTTAAGTTTGTCAAACTGGATGTAATAAACCAAATGAGAACACAACACAACCGCACAATGCGTAGCCTATATTCACATTTTAAATGAAATTATATGAAGGTTTTTATTTTATAAAAATAATATTAATATTGAAAATATTACAGATTTAATATGCAAAAGGTTGTAAAATAATTTAAAATATCAGTTATACCACATGTAATTTATTTAGCTTCAATCAAACTGATACAAAAATTACGAAATGTTAAATTTAATTCATAAATTTGCATAAAAGTTGTCTAGTCTTTTAATTCTTAATCACAGTGTACAATTTTAATAAAGCAAAGTGTTGCTTGTATATACTCAAAATTTTATGGATATAAAGGATTCAGGAGTGAAAATTTCAGATTCACCATGTTAGAATATAAATTCAGGGTTGAAATATTTAAATTATGGCCACAAACTTGACATTCATTGCAATTGTCATCGAGAGTCTATTTAATTATAACAAGTACAGTAAGTAACACAGAAAGCAAGAATTAACAATACATATGCTTTTCAATAATACCAGTTCTTGTATGAAACACAATAGATCATTTTAAATCCTTTTTAGTGCAATATTAACTGATATATGTTGAGACATTGGTTGTATATGTTCAATTTACCAATTATATTTGATTTCAAGATTTTTAAATGACAACTTCAATAACTGTAGTTGAGTCAGATTATTTTGGCATTTATCGACTAAGAATAATTCTACATAACAATAGTCAGCCTAATTTTAATTTTTACAAGCTCGGACAGGATTTTAAAAATTTATTTATACAGGAAAGCAGCTAGATGGCCAATATGCATTCTTTTTTGTATGTGTTCACCAGATGGAAACTTCATTAAAAGTTACAATTGTGACATGTATTGAGTGATTATACATATATTCTTACCATTTAATTGGTGATAGTTCTTACCATTTAAAGGTCGATAAAACAGTTTACGAAGTCGGTAATACAGTTTAAGAGTTCATAAACACATCGCGCAAGCGCCGCAATGAATAAAGCGGGCTACGCCTCTGGCGGATGAAAGCGCGAACCTTATACAGATTTGGGGCGCGGTCATCTACCAATGGCGTCACCAATGCATAAATTTAAGACGTAATTATCGGAAAAATATACATAAATGTCGAACAAAAGATAGCACAATAATTACTCACATGATATGTCCCTGCGTTGAAGTTGGCTTCTATTCCAAGTCCATCAGGGCCTCCATCCCGGAGGGATTAAAGATGGTGACTCGTTAATCTCGGGTCGTGGAGTCCGGTTTGCCTCGAGGTGGCTGCAAATTTATCTACCTAAGTAGGGAATAGACAGGAACATGGTAAGGGAGCGACAAACAAAGACAAGCAAACAAGGAAATCTACATAGATAAGATAACGATACGTTACCAAAAAACGTCCACTTCACTTGATAGTTTTAGGCAAACAGCCACGTTATAAAGAGCAGAGGAAACTCCCCCACCACTTTTCCCCACTCTTTGTCCAGTATTCGTCCAACCCTCTAGAGTCGCACGATCTGCGCAAATGCACTATGACGTAACGGAAGTACACGCCTAGTCTATTTAAAATTCCCGCGCACCGCGTCTTTTGAAAATATGGCGCGAAACTCCCGCACATCAAACTAACCTAATAACAATGTTTAAGTGCCAATTGGATTGGCACGTAACAATCGCGACAAAGCCACAAAAGAAAAAACTTAAAAAAAGAAAAAGTCTGTTAGCTCAGTAACAGCTTAAAATCTAAGACCTAACTACCCTATATAAAACCTAACTTAAAACCTACAAAATGTTTATATAAGGCGCCACCTGGTTTTTTGACCGATAACACGTCTACCGAAGTACCAGGAAACGAAATAGGTAGCCCGATAGTCTTTGACTACACTAATTATCGACAGCACAAATTTGTCGGGGAGCATGAAACACTACTTAAACTAAAACAGATGCGACAAGTCGCCTAAACTATCTAAACCTATCGAAACTAAAACTAACATTAAAGTTTTTACGTGCGAACACACATGAGTGTTGCATCAAAACTATTCTTCTTTTGGCAAGAAGTGCCCAAATTTAAAAATGTTCATAGAGTGAGTCACTCTGCACTCTAGCAAATTTTGTTACTGGTACTTTGGTTTTCTAACGATGCACATTTAAAACTTGTCCATGACATAGTTGTGAGTCAACAAATTTACCAAAAGTACCCCCTACTAAATCCTTATATGCTAACCTGACAAATTACATTTCTATATCGGGCTAGCTTTTTCACTCAAATTTCAAAAAAAATAATTCCCACGTCTGGTCATAGATACCACACGTTAGGACGATAAAAAGATAAGGCAAGATCTCAAATTGTTGTTAAAGATAGTAGATAAGAAAATGATATTAAGCTTAAGTTGTTATCCTCAAAGGTAATAGACAAGATAACGGTATTAAGCTTTAGTTATTATTTGAGACACTAGATAAGATAACGCGATATTAAGCTAAAGTGAGTATTAGAGATAGTAGGTAAGGTAACATGAATTTAAACAAAAGTTATTACTAAAGGTAACCGGTAAGACAACGCGAAATAACTCGAAGTTATTATTAACGGTAGTCGGTAAGATAACGAGAAATTAAACCAAAATTATTACTAATGGTAGTCGGTAAGATAACGATACTAAACTAAAGTTATTACTAAAGGTAATTGGTAAGCTAACGATATTAAAACTAAGGGTATTATCAAAGATAATAAAGAAGACAAAGGTTTTGGCCTAGTTATTACCCAAGACAATGAATAAGGTAAAGATAAAGTGGCTCCAGTAGAGCCGTTTAAATGGGGATTGACTCGTACCCTCTAAAAAGAGAAACCTGTGAAGCAGGTCCGTTGCAAGAAACAGCACGAGGGACCGGCAAAGACATTTGGGTGCATTCCTGCACCCGGCGATAATTGATATCGGTGAAACAATCACCCGATACCCACATGGTATATAAGATATACTCATTCACTCACACATTCACACACTCATCCATACCTTCACTGCCAGTGCCCATGCACTGACAGCGGCACCGCATGACCCCACAAAAGATTCGCAGAGACGTGGTCCAGGTGTCTGTGAAAACCTCCCGCGCAACCACACAGTGACTAACAGAAATGAAAAGGCAGTAGAAACGGGAACGGTAAAAAGAAAGAGGTTGGTTTTTTGGAGTGCATAAGAGACACTTTCAGGTAGAAGAAAGTAGAGGAAGGGCTCGCATTGAGCAAAAGAGACAGAGAAAAAGGTGGATAGCAAAGCGCTACTCAACCAGCCAATGTGGCCAGTAGCTCGGAGTGAGGGAACATCACTCTTATGTGGCAGACGGGTGTTCCGGGACAAGAACAGGTTCACCGAAAGAAGAATAAGGCATAGCGGAGATAGCGGGATAAGAAAAGTAGAGTTTTTGGACAAGCGTCCGAGAGAAGGTAGAGAGTTGCCCCTGTTTAAGCACAGTGCAGTCTGAAGGACCACCTGCGATATTAATCCGACAAGATAAGGTATAACATATATTGACATTCACTAGGCTCCTAAGAGAACTAGTACGATCATTTTCCTAACGAGTACATCCACTACGATAAGAAAATCAGACAAAAGTTGTCACAACAACTTAAAAGTATCATTACAGATACAAACACACAAAAACAAACTGTTTTAAGGTAGTTTTTCAAAACGGTAGCACCCTAAACACACAAAAATGCCCAATTATAAGCAGTTAAATACAGGTACACTGTCCCAATATGCTAAAACAACCGAGAATTTAATAAGATAACAATAAGAAGCAATAGCATCTCACCACAAGGTTCAATAAAAAACAATGAAAAAAAATGTTTAAAAGTTATGTAGATTTAATAGAAAAAACAAATAAAGATATAGTATAATGTGGGCGACTGCAATAATTCAGAAGAAAAACACATGGAATAGACAATCCTAGTTTTTGCAACTGCGAATATGAACTATTTCTTTCAATGGCATAGATCGCGCGTGTTCTATGTGAGCCCAAAGAAGAAAGCATTCACTCAACATCAGCTAAAACCAATCATAAAAATTCAATGAGTTATTTCAACCAAAGTTACGACAATTACCACACAATTAAACCATGGTAAGAAAAATACTAAAACCAAATAATATGTAGTAGGAAAAGTTCACGGGTTAATTAGATGAAACAACAAGGTTATATTGGGGGGTGTAGAGAATGAAGTGATATATAAGTAACGGTATGGTCAAGGAAAAGTCAACCAAAAGAAAAAGATAGGTGATTTAAGGTAAGTAAAGTTAACGTGTAAGAGATTATATACTGTATGAGAGAGGGAATAAGTAATTAAAGTTAACTAATTAGTGGTGAGAACAGAAAAATATTCGGTAAATCGTAAGGAATAGAACGTGAAAACTTAATTAGCATTTGGGTCGGCAGAGAATGGCTTAAGGTCTTTAATATGCCACCTGCCTTGGCGTTTTCCTTCAGCATCCTGAAGTTCGTAGATAAGGGGACTAATGACACGAATGACTTTACAAAGAATAAATTTAGGGGCTAATTTTGAAGAGAATTTCTTAGATGCATCCGATAAGACATAATTCTTTTTCCAAACTTGTTCGCCCAAGGCGAAAGAAATATTTCGTTTGCATAGATTATAATGGTCCTTACTCTTTTCGTAAGCTTTTAACAAATTTTTCCTAACGTCGTTAAAGATAGAAGGTAATGACTGTTGGTCTTTGTCCCATCGTACTTTATCGTCAAATTCAATTACGTTAGTATCGTCAGGCACTAAACCATAGTAACTCCCATCGATTGGGGTATATCTTCCAAAAACAAGAAATGGCGGAGTGAATTGGGTTGCTTCGTGTTTAGATGTACGCAAAGCTTGAGCAATTTCAAAGATATGTTCATCCCATGTAGTATGGTCTGAATTAATATAGGAAGAGATAGCGGTAATCAAGACTCTATTTACTCTCTCGGTAGGGTTTACTTGGCGATGGTATTTTGCGTTAAACCAAATTTTTTGTACCTTGTAACTTTTAACGAAATTCTGAAAATCTTTAGAGATAAATTGTGCTCCATTGTCACAAAGGATAATCTGGGGAACACCAAAGATAAGAGAAAGACATTTTGTTCTAGGAATTTAATTATAGCAGCAGAAGTAGCTTTACGTAAGGGTTGCACCATAACAAATTTAGAAAACCAATCGGTGACAACTAAAAGATATTGGTTACCTCTTTTCGATCGGGGGAGGGGTCCTAATAAGTCAAGCGATATTAACTGAAAGGGATAAGATACACGTTTAAAGTTACCCATTAAACCAGGACGAGCATCTTGTGAACTCTTATGAGAGCCACAAATTTTAAAGCTCTTAATGTAGCGACAAACATATTGCTTAAGTGTGGGCCAGTAATATAATTCAGATATTTTAGCGAGAGTTTTTGTAACACCAAGGTGTGCAGCAATGGGATCATCGTGACATAATTTGAGCACCTCACTGCGGTTTGCAGTGGGCACGACCAGTTTCCATTCAGGGATATTCGATATTTTATGTGGGGACGAAGATACAAATTTATATAGTCTATTATTAGTTACACGAAAGGTAGGGAATTTATCGGGGTTATCGGAAACTTTTTTAATCATATTGAGGTACCAGGTATCCAGAATTAAATTTGGAAGGTTAAGAGAAACGATATCACGAGATAAGGCATCAGGTACGATATTTAATTTGCCAGGCCTATGCCTAACGTCAAAAGTGAATTGAGATATACGCAAGTTCCATCTTGCCAAACGACCTGCGGGCTGTTTCAAGTTATTAAGCCAAGTGAGAGCTGCACAATCAGTGCTTACGGTAAAGTGTGTACCTTCGACATATCCTCTAAATTTCTCGATGCCAAAGATAACGCCCAATAATTCTCGTTCGGTAGCTGAGTATTTTTGTTCGGCAGAAGTTAAGGCACGACTTGCATAGGCGATTGGATGTTCTAAACCATTGCTTACCTGGAACAACATTGCACCTAAACCAGTAAGCAAGGCATCGGTTTGTATATAAAACTTTTCATCAAAATTGGGTGAAATTAAGATAGGTGCTGAAGTGATTAATGTTTTAATTTGTTCGAAAGCCTGTTGGGATTCTGAATTCCACTCGATAGTTTGAGATTTCTTTTTATTTTTAATTAAAGCGGTAATGGGTGCAGATATAGTTGAAAGGTTGGGTAGAAAGATGCGATAATAGCTAATCATTCCAATTAAACGTTTGATTTCGGTAACGGTTTTAGGTGTTTTAAATTTAGTAATAGCGTCGACTTTAGCAGGATCTGCTCGTAGGCCAGTTCCATCGATAGTAAAACCAAGAAATGTAAGGGATGAACAACAAAATTGAGACTTTTTCCAGTTTATCTTAAAACCTGCTGCGTTTAAACGTTCTGCATCTTCATTTAATGTGGCGATATGTTCATCGAAAGAACTTGAGATAACTAAGATATCATCCAAAAACACAAAGGCACGTTCCTGATGTAAGATAGGACCTAACGTTTGATCCATAGTACGTTGTAGGGTTTTTGGAGCGTTACAGAGACCAAATGGCAAAAAATTATATTCGAAAAGACCTCGGCCTGGAACACAAAAAGCAGTTTTTTGACGAGAAGATAGGTCGAGAGGTATTTGATAAAAAGCTTGTCTAAGGTCGATAGATGAGATAAATTTTGCGTTACGAAGCCGACTTAAAATAGAGTCTGTTCTAGGTAAAGGATAAGCATCTGAAACAGTCACGGAATTCAACTTTCTGCCATCGAAACAGACACGCCATTCGTCATTCTTCTTACGAACTAGTAATACGGGAGACGTCCAGGGTGAATTTGAGGGAGAGATAACACCAGATTCTAACATTTTATCTATTTCAGCATGTAAATGCTTTTGTAATGCAGGCGATAACGGATATTGACGTTGCTTAAAAGGAAGGGCATCACCTGTAGAGATAACGTGTGTTGCAGTTGTAACGCAACCAAGTTCAGAGGTATTAAGTTTACGAAATTTGTCAATTGTAGCGTTAAGAGTTACATTTTGGGAATCAGTAAGAAAGATTTTGTTAGATATTCCTGTAGATGCACAGGAATTTGTTTTAAGAGAGGTTTGCCATGAAAAATCCTGGAAATAAAGTGACTGATTAAAAAGTTTACAGAAATCAACACCTAGTAGAAAAGGATAAGCTAATGCAGGGACAATCAAAAATAAAACGTCACGTTCAAGAGATTCTACTCGAATTTTTAATTTAAGGGAGCCCGTTACATGTATTTGATTATCGTCAGCTAAATTTATGGAAGTTTTTTCGGGAATAATTTGAATATTAATATTTTGTTTAGATAATTGATGTAAACCTTCGTTATTTATAAGGGAACATGAGGAACCTGTGTCCAATATAGCAATTACATTTAAGGAACCAATTGAGATAGATAAGTGTGGACGATTATCGAAGGGTTTTTTAACAAGTTGTGAGGCAACAGTCTTTTTATGATAAAAGGAATTGACGGTTTGTAACCACTTAGACCACTCGGATGGAGTAGTTATAGCATAATTCTTCTAATGAAGGTAAGGCATTTTGTACATTAACAGTAGCGGTATTATTGTTAGACAAATTTAATGAAGGTACAGCGTTAGAAGTAGTTTTATGATTTGAATTTATTGACGTCTGGGTCCGTTGAATGATCGGTGTTGAGGACGATTTTGAATCCTTGAGATATTCACGCCCTGATTTGGAATATCTCGACGGGAGTTTCCCGATACATTAGGATTACAGTTCGTGCAGTTAGATTTGTAGATATTTGAGCGGCCACAACCATAACAAAAAATATTTCTAGGGTATGTGCAGACATTATAGTTATGTCCACTTCTCTTACAGTTCCAACAGGTAAGTGAGTTATTAGTTACGGTAGAAGGAACATTAAGGGTAGATACTTTATGGGAAGCTCGAGCTTGACAAGCTAAATCGGGTTCTAAAAGACCAGATAGTTTCTCTGGGGGCGGGCGGTATTTGTCAATTCTTAACTTCACTTCCTGGAGGGAACGACATAGGTCTTTAAAGTGGACTAACGAAGAGATGTGTTGTAATGCCAGACGTTCAGAGAAATACGGGTTTAAATTTCTAAGTAACTGATCGATAATTTCGGATTCTGAGGGTTTTTTGTCGAGTCTGCTATATAAAGCTTCTAATGAGGTAATGAAAGAGACAACATTTTCGTCAGGTCCTTGGGTTCGATTACGTATCTCGTTCCAAAGGTCGGTAATATAACCATGAGGTAGGAAGTCTCGTTTTAGGCACGCAACTAACTCCTCCCAGGTAGAAATTTGGTCTCGTATGTTTCTGTACCATATCAACGCTGAGTCTGAAAACAAGTCACCTGCTGAGACAAATAAGTCCTGATCTGTACACTGCCGAGAAATTTTGAAGTCGTTAATACGGTCAAGAAAGGACGATAGAGAGACTTGCGAATCAAACCCATGAAAAGTGAGACCCCATTTGTATACAGGTATAGATTTCCCTAATGGTTTAGGTTGAGCAAGTACGAGATTTGAAAAGGGTAACGATATATCTACGTCTGCATTTGGATTGAGTTTGTCAAGAACAATTCCTTCAAGTAATAATATTTCGGACAACAAATTTTGTTTAGCTTGGTTTGCTTGCTCATCGTCATATAAGGATAATAATTCGGTACGTTGTTTAACATGCGTTATTCTGGAACCTAGACGCCCTAACTCAGTATCACTGGGACGGGGATCTATTCTATTTATTATACCAGATACGTCGTCCAAAGAAAGTTTAATTTCCGATACGTTGTGAGGCCAATCGGCAACGGGTTTCTTTAAGATAGGAACGCCCTTCATTTCCTGGGCTAAAATGGCCCTAAGCTGCGATCTTCTATCGTTTTGGTTAGACGCAGGAATAATGTTCCTACTTTCAATCTCGTAAATTAGCTCGAGAGATTTTCAATGTGAAACATTCATTTTGAATTTATGTTTGAGACACGATATATATAAGGTATACAATACTGACGTATGCGAACAAGGTTAGCACTTAATAAAGGGATATATCATTGATAAACTACAAAAAGACACTCCAAATTAAAAAAATACGTAGGTAATATGCCATCCAACAAAAGCACCACGAAGCCATAGTTTGACGTTTCATACAAAGATATTAAAAAGGCAATTTATTTCGTTAGTGCTTTTAACTACAAGGTTTTCTTGTAAAGGTAATTGAGATATTATTAATTGAATAGGTAAAACACTAATGCAGTTTTTAAAATGTAACATAGAAGACAGTGCATTCAAGTTTCAAAAAACGGTCTTCTAAAGTTAAGAAAACAAACAAAAGTTATATTCTAATAGATAATTTTGTAATAAACCATGTTTAAAGGTATCTAATTAAGGTAAATGCTTATTTATTTTATGTACTTACATGCATAAAAGTAGGGTTCTTTTTAGTGAAAAAGCTGTTTAAACATCAGTTGATACATTGTATTTTTATAAAGGAAATTATTATAACCTAAAAACAAAGAAAAAAATCCCCTAAGTTCACCATTTCCACGTTGATAAGGGCGCCATTCTTACCATTTAATTGGTGATAGTTCTTACCATTTAAAGGTCGATAAAACAGTTTACGAAGTCGGTAATACAGTTTAAGAGTTCATAAACACATCGCGCAAGCGCCGCAATGAATAAAGCGGGCTACGCCTCTGGCGGATGAAAGCGCGAACCTTATACAGATTTGGGGCGCGGTCATCTACCAATGGCGTCACCAATGCATAAATTTAAGACGTCATTATCGGAAAAATATACATAAATGTCGGACAAAAGATAGCACAATAATTACTCACATGATATGTCCCTGCGTTGAAGTTGGCTTCTATTCCAAGTCCATCAGGGCCTCCATCCCGGAGGGATTAAAGATGGTGACTCGTTAATCTCGGGTCGTGGAGTCCGGTTTGCCTCGAGGTGGCTGCAAATTTATCTACCTATGTAGGGAATAGACAGGAACATGGTAAGGGAGCGACAAACAAAGACAAGCAAACAAGGAGATCTACATAGATAAGATAACGATACGTTACCAAAAAACGTCCACTTCACTTGATAGTTTTAGGCAAACAGTCACGTTATAGAGAGCAGAGGAAACTCCCCCACCACTTTTCCCCACTCTTTGTCCAGTATTCGTCCAACCCTCTAGAGTCGCACGATCTGCGCAAATGCACTATGACGTAACGGAAGTACACGCCTAGTCTATTTAAAATTCCCGCGCACCGCGTCTTTTGAAAATATGGCGCGAAACTCCCGCACATCAAACTAACCTAATAACAATGTTTAAGTGCCAATTGGATTGGCACGTAACAATATGTAGTCTTATCAATCAAATCAGAATTCTATAATCCAAGAAAGATATGGAAAAACAACAAACGTCCAATAATCCATATTATAACACCAGTTTGGGTGTTAATTGCTACACGCTAAATACCTCTTAACCCTTACATAAAAATTTTATAATTTTGAGATGCAAATTTCTATGCCAACGTTATATCAGGTTTTTACTTAAACTTTCGCTCTTCGGCGACAAAGTTGAATTTAGAAGAAGCCATGATCTGGCTTCTCATCAGATTTTTGTCACATGAATCTTTCAATTTTAGTAGTGCCCTAAAAGAATAAGGTAAAGAGAGGTGGGAACAATAATGAGCACTACATTGATGCATTCAAAATAACTGCACCCTGACAAAACTACAACCATCTTAGCTGATCCTAGGTATGAAAGTGAAGTCTGTAATTCCCAGCAGAAATAGTTTGAGGTACAATATAATTCCACATCATTTTCCGCAGCACAATAAAAAAATTCCAGAGACAAACTTAGCATATTTACACTTATTAGATCATTCTAAACTTACAATGTAATTTAGTAACTTATAAACTAAACAGCAACAGATTCAGGGAACAAATGGAATTCTTTTAACTTTTAGGCAAAGCACGGTAAATTTAATGAACATAAAACGTAGAAACTGGTTATCCCATAATAGAAACAGGACAGACTTTTCACGATAGATGGACAAAGTTTGTTCTTTCCTAAAATTTCACAAACTGTCCTTTATGAAAATGTTAGTAGTCAGTTGGGTCACAAAAAAGTGTGTGCAAGGTGGTTAAACAACTTGGTGGCAACTGAGTATGAAAAAGCATAGCAAAATTGGTGAAACGTACGACAAGTGTTTAGATTTGAACGGCGATTATGTAGAAAAATAGTTTAAGTATCAGGTATGTTGTAAAAAAGTTTTGTTTGGCTATAATAAAAATAATTTCAAAATATAACCAAATCTTCTTTACTTTCCGAATGACTCTCGTAGTTTTAGTTAATTAGGTAGGATGTTACGGTATTCAGTACAGACAAGAAAGAAAGCGTAAAGTAAGTACAGAAAATCACCTACGCTGAATTCCGCAACAAAACAGGGACAGAATGGTACAATTGAAATCCAAAAGAATTAGATTTCAGGCTAGCTCAAAAACGTCATAGAGTGGAGTGGGTGATACAGAAAGAAAAATTGGAAATCTCAGTAAAAAGTTATATTATAAACATACAGTCCCAAAAGAATACTTACAAAAGTCAAAAACACACATTTTCATAACCGTTCATTATAACGTGATGTAAACAAAGCGTCAATTTACATAAAATACAGCATATATATATATATATATATATATATATATATATATATACACACACACCACACACACACCACACACACACACACGCACGCACGCACGCACGCACACACACACACAATGTCCAAGAAATAATACAGTAGTAATATATGTAAGAAATAATACAGTAATATCCGCCTTGGGAAGTGCACATCGTAAGATTTAAAAATGTAGCATTAAATATTAAGTAACATAATGAAGTATTAACTAGCAAGTTGTTGACGTTAACATTTATGTACACTGGGTACAGGAAACAGTAAAAAGTGCTCTAACGCAAGCTGTAAGAATAATTGCATAATAGTTCGTGCATTGTGAACGTGTATTTGATAACATACAATCTGCAATTTATTGCAGAATCAACCAAAAAGAAAGTTTATATCTTCCAAAACAGTAACACAAGTAAAGCAAGCAGAAAAAAACAGCACCTTAAGCCAAACTTTCACCATCTTCAAGCATTCGGAAGTGTGGGCTGCACTCGTCTACGGGCTGGATGCTGGATCACACAACTTAACTATACCAGCACACTATGTACAAAAATGCATTTAAAATCGCGCCTTACAACACTCAAATGGTATTGTATAGAATTAGAATCAAATATATAAGAGAAGAGTCGAATAAATAAGAGATCCCTTCAAAAGTTGTACTTGAAAATAACAGGGGTAAGTAACATAACACCATTTCCAACAGTAGAATGTTAAGTCTTTTGTAAAAGCAAGTAAAACTATATTCCAGACAACAACTGCGAAATATTCCTAGAATGCAAGCAATAAAGAAGGCAAAATACGATAATTAATTCCATTGAATTTCGTTCGCAGAAGTAAGCACAATATATTTTAAAACAGTAAAAAAAAACAGCAGAAGGAGAGGGAAAGGAAAGTGGATCAAAAGGAACGGAGAAGTAAAACTATAACTAAAAAACCCATAAGAAAGC
Organism: Platerodrilus igneus; assembly: GCA_036346225.1. NCBI lineage: Eukaryota > Metazoa > Arthropoda > Insecta > Coleoptera > Lycidae > Platerodrilus > Platerodrilus igneus. Next base: position 229,406 of record JARFIW010001471.1, read on the forward strand.
GGCACCAAAACTACAAGAAAAGGACAAAATAAAGAAAAGCAAGAACAAAAGAAAATGTGCATGAGTGTGAGTGTGCGTGTGTGTATGTATGTGTTGAACCGCTTTAGTCGCCTCTTACGAGGCAAGTCTTACCGTGGGACTATTCTAATCCGGATTCACACGATGTTACAAGAAGAGAACAAAAGAAAAGAGAACCAAGCAGAAATGTGTGTGCAAGAAGCATATGTGTATGTGTTGGACTGCTTTAGTCGACTCCTATGACAGGCAAGTCTTACCGTGGAACTATTCTAATCCAGACCCAAGAAGTTGGGTGAGTAGTGTGCGGGCGGATTGATGAGTAAAAAAATTAGGACCAATAAAGTGAAGAAAACCAACCAGAACAAGAAAATTGTATAAAAAACAAAGAATGTAAGGTCCAAAAATCAAGTCCTAAAGAAGGGCAGGGTCAGCATAGAAATTGAGGACGCAGAAGATTAGTAATGGAGCTTAAGACGTTTGCATTACCAGAAGGAAACAAAGGGAGATCAAGAACATCAGGGTTTCGTCAACCTACATTTTCAGATTCTGAATCAATATAGAATATTTTCCGCCTCTAATTTCTTTTGTTAACCAGTTTTGTTGGCTGAGTTACCAGAACAGGATGTAGTATTGCTTAGACCGTTTTCCGCAAAACAGGACCAACAGGGGTGTAGTAGTTGTAACATGCGGTTGAGCAGGTGGTGGCGAGGGTGAAGGTAGTAGTTGTTGTGATTAAGAAAACTCAGTACGTTATGGAAGAAAGCTGTTTGTTTTTAGTATTGGTTGTAATAAAGTCAATGTTAGAAAAAAGAACAGCATTGGCTGTAGAGTATCAACCTTAGGAAAAGGAACAAAATCAGATAAGACTTTGTCTATGTTAGATAAAAGAACAGAACCAGGCAGAAATTCATCAACATTAGATAAAAAATAAAAGATGGTGGAATTTCATCAACCTTAGATAAAGGAGTACAAGCAAGCAAAACTTCATCTAAAATATGAATTGCTTCCTCGACAACAGCAGATACAGAAACAGGATCAGATGAAACCTTGACAACAACTGCACCAGGCATTATAGATACGGGTTCAATAATTACAACAGGACCTTGTCTGACAGTATTACAAGTTATCGTCACTTCAGCTACATCTACTATTGCAGACACAACAGGAATTTCTTGGGTAGAATCATTTAAGAAGGAACAAACTCTTGAGTTGCTACCTGTAAGTCACTAATTTGAAGAATGGGCTCCAGTGATGGAAGAGGCACAGGCTGAGGTGGAAGTGAATATGTAGGATCTATTCGATCACCATTCAAATCCCTAAGGACGGAAGAAATTTGGTTCTTATTAGAAGGTGTTCGGTAAGTAGGGGGCGTGATAGTCATTTAAATCAATATTATAGTTCAAAGGCTCATATGGCTGATAGGATATGTTGTGATAGTCATAGGACGACCAGAAGGGGGTTCAGAGAAGGACGTAGAACTAGAACCGGAATAAATTCTGTTCGAAGCCAAATTTGACATAGAAGGGTATGTCTTTGTAGTAGTATGATGACTGGAATGAGGTACAGAAGAGAACATAGAACTAGAAACAGAAGAAATTTGGCTCCTATAGTTGAGGATAGAATTCGGAGTAATATTTGAAGACCTATTAGTAGTACAATAACAGTTCGGACAGTTACGGCGAGTAACTACCTTATGCCCGCAATAGAGTACTTGAGGACAAGTACAACGTGTCGACACATGACCATGTTGGTCGCAGTTGAAGCATGTGACCTGACAAGTAGAAATAGACACAGGAATAGGAACAGCAGGAAGTACAGAAGTATTTTATCTACCCGTAGACGTAAGAGGAATCTTAATTGTTCGCTCATGTAAAGTAAAAGTGTTTTTCTCAATAGTTTCTGAGGGACCCATAGTACGCTGTTTGATTTCGTTTAAAAGTGATTCGTCTTAGTTAGCAGGTTAAAATTCTTCACGTAACAAACGAACAACATCGGACCACTTGGTTATCGAATTTTTATGATCCCTTTATAAGATTAGAGCCTTGTCCGATAGTAAATCGGACGCCGAAGCACATAACTGAAACGTAGAAACATTATGTGCTAGACTTAATTCGTCAACGCGCAACAAAAATGCATTCAAAGACATCTGAAAAATTTCAAATCCCAATTAGACACTAATTGACAATAACTTGGAATAGTATTAGAAATTGGAGTAGACATTGCTATAGGTAATACATCCAAATGTTCTGTAGCAGGAGGGTGTTGTTCCACAGCGGTCGAAAGAAGCAAAGGAGCAGTACAAACCATGGGCACAGGCAGACTTGTAGAACGATTAAACTGGTCATGTAATTTGTCACAATTATTGCTTAACTCGATAACAGTTATCAACAACTGTCGCTGTTTGTACTCTTCCCCGTCAGAAGCAACATTCATCCGGTTAATTCTACCTTCCGGATGTGTAGTGAGTGAAATAATACGGTTGCCGACGGCTGTAGAAAAATTCCCATCAAAATTTTCGAATTTAACAGTCAACTTAGTTAAACCTTTAGTCACTGAGTCGTAATCTACTTGAAAATCGAGTACGGATATATATATGAGTCTAAAGTTTCAGAAAATTAGGATTTTAAAATTTTCCTTAAAGTTTTTCTAAGTTCGGTTACAGATAACTCAGTATCGAACCCACGAGAGCTAACCTCATACTTGAGTTCGACTCGTGTAAGCGATCAACGTTTAACTTCCAATACCACTAGCCATTTTCAGAAACGATCACTAGAAACAACAATAAACTATAATATACACGAGGCATACCAAAACAAACGAGGTAGTATAGTAGAAACATATCACAACAGAGTATCAAAATACCATAAAATAGAAGTAGAATTAGGATTTGAGTGCCAGTGTTTTCAAAAACTCGAATTGCCCCAGCGAAAACACAATTCTGCTAACTCAGCGTAAAGAAAAATCTACAGTAAATCACCACGTACCGGACAAGGAACAATAAAACGAACACAACAAACAAAAATTTTTATCAGTACGAAACGGTGTATGTATGTACAGAAAATCTGGGCCAAATGTTGAGTAACAATAGAGGTTTCCAAAAATCGGAAACAAACAGAAATCGAATTCGCCGTTAAGTAGAAGTAACAGGTTTCCAAGAAATTTAGTCATTGTTTTCTAGAAAGAACGGTTTCAAAAATCGGGGTTCCACGTTGGGTATGCCAAACTTTATGTTACGGTATTCTGTGCAGACAAGAAAGAAAGCAGCAAAGTCCGTAAAAAAAATCGCTACACCAAATAGTACAACAAAACAGGGACGAGATGGTAGAAACGAAATTCAAAAGAATTAGATTTCGAGCTAGCTTAAAAACGTCGTCAAGGTGGGCGATAAAGAGAAAAATTAGAAACTTCAGTAAAAAGTCATATTAAAAACATACAGTCCCAAAGGAATACTTACAAAAGTCAAAAGCACACATTTACATAATCGTTCATTATAACGTGATGTAGGCAAAGCATCAATTTACATATTATACAGCGTAAACCTAAATATTTTAAAATATCGAGAATAAAATCTTGTAATTTAAATACTATATGCCTACATAGTCTTTCCAACCCTAAATATATACACAAGAAATAATATAGTAATATGTATAAGAAACAATACAGTAGTAATATATGCAAGAAATAACACAGTAATTTCTGTGTTGGGAAGTGCACATCGTAAGATTTAAAAATGTAACATTAAATTGTAAATAACGTAATCAAGTATTAACTAGCAATTTGTTGACGTTAACATTTATGTACACAGAAAAGAAAACAGTAAAAAGCGCTCAACGTAAGCTTCAAGAATAATTGTATAATCGTTCGTGCATTGTGAACGTGTATTTGGTAAGGTATGGTCTGCAATTTATTGTAGAATCAACCAAAAGAAGTGTCTAACTTCCACAACAGTAACACAAGTAAAGCAAGCAGAAAAAACTGTACCTTAAGCCAAGCTTTCACCGTCTTCAAGAATTCGGAAGTGTGGGCTGCACTCGTCTACGGGCTGGATGCTGGATCACACAACTTAACTATACTAGCACACTATGTAGAAAAATGCATTTTAAAATCGCGACTTACAACGCTCAAAGGACGTTGTATACAATTAGAATCAAATACATAAGAAAAGAGTCGAATAAATAAGCGTGCCCATCAAGCGCTTGGCTTGTATTTATACAGATTCGAAACGACAGGGGAAATAACATAAAACCATTCCCAGCAATGGAATGTTAAATATTCTATGAAAGCAAGCAAAATTATATTTAAGACAACAACTGGAAAATATTCATAGAACGGAAGCAATCAAGAAGGCAAAATACGATAATTATTTCCATTGAATTTCGTTCGCATGGGAAAGCACAATATATTTTTAAACAAACAAGCGAATATGCAACCTTGCATACTGCCAATGGAAACCAGTCGCCTGACTTATAGAAATGAATAGAGATTCGTATTATTATTGATCCACGCTACGGGGATACCAGGAATAAATTCATTAGGAGACCGATTTTATTATCCATAAAACTCGAGCAGTCGAACATGGTTTCGTAGAATAAACTTGCTACGTGCATTGACGTAGCCTAACAAAAAAAAGGAAGAAGAAAGAAATTAACCGGGCTCATTTGGTGAGTGGGCGAGGTATAATACATACAAAAATTAAATAAGGCCTGCAATAAAAATACACGCACTCATTCATTAAAACCACTCGTAACATAAAAAAAATTATAATTATAATTAAACAAAAAAACATGTTATATCAATACAGTGGTTTAATCCAACCCATCCAACGTGCCGCAACGACTTCATTACAATCAATTTAATCCGAGTTCGCGACGTGTTGGAACTGAATAGACGTGTCATGTAGCGCTCTTAATTTTATTTTATCTACTAATCTTAAGTGTAATTAAGTTAGCTTAGTGCATTCAAGTGAAGGAAAACAACCAAATTATTGGACACCAAAATTTCGATAATAATCAAAGAACTTAAGTAAGTACAAAATAATTCTCCGAACAAGTCTTACTGTGGAGAGCAATTTTGGGAAATTTTTGGAATCAAATTGACCGCAAACAGTATGAGGTTTTTACACAAAGTGCAACGTAAATAAGTGAACTCCAAATTCGTAATCGAATTTGATTGAAAACATTATTAGGTTTTTACAATTTTTTGGAACTACTGGACAAAGTGTAACGTAAATAAATGACTTAAACAAGCAAAAAGCGGGCGTACCGAAATAGTTTTAGCGATTTCCGGGGCGCTTATTTAAAACGTGCAAGGACACAAGAACATACTTCACAACCGGCAGTAACCTCGTTACAACAATAAATAATATCCGCATACCAACGTTTAAGTAAACAGCGAAATTAGGAAGAGTGCCAAGGACAAATAACACAACTATTTATATTTAACATCAGCATGCTTCATGGGTTTTTATATTATTAACATTATAATAAGTTAACATCCATCCGCGTTGTTGAAGTATACGTAAATAGTGGAACTAGGAAATAGTGTCAAGGACAACTAATATTATTATTAATACGACACCATCGCATTCTTCAAAAGATGACCTTCTAGTGGAAGTATTATTGTATTACTACAACATTTTTCAACAAGCAGCATATGATAGTTTAGTATAACGCTTTTACTGCATATTACAGACTTTTGTCATTTCATTTGTTTTTAAATTTAAATAACCTAATGATAGGTAATATCACAACATCAAACAGCTAGAGTACAAGATGCCTACTCAACATTCCCCCAAGGTTTCCCTTGGGGATAAAACAACACCAGATCTTGACTTAAACTCACATCCTTCACTACATACCACCTCGACATCACCAATGCAGCTTGACCCTGCTTTTCAAAGTCAAATAAGCGTCGTACTAACACCCTCTGCCCACCCAACAACGACCGAAATACTTCGGAATAAAAGATTGAGAGGAAGCCCTGCCACAGCAAACCGGAAGATATGAAACAGTCTATTTTAGAGCACCTAGAGAACCTAGTTACGGACCTTCTTAACTTAATTGACAACAAACTAGACCCAAGTAACCGTCTACGAGTAGGAGCTCATAAAACCCTTAGAGATAAGATAATAAAATTAATATATCTACAAGCCGAATTAACCGGCGAACATAAATTCATAAAACAACAAAACAACACAGTACAAGACAAGATAATCGAAACTAAAGTAGAAAACAGCCATCTGAAACAAGAATCAATGCTCAATCGAACCATGTCTTCAAACACGTACGCAAACGTGACGGTAATACCAACACAGACATACGCCAGTGCTGTAGCACAAAAACCAAAAGCTCCAAAACAAGACGCAATTTCAAAAGCGATCTCGAACCAAAATACAACAATGTTCATAACGTCAACACGTGGTGAAACACCTAAACATATTCAAGAAATTTTTTCAAAAACAGTAAATCCACTGAAAGACAAAATTAAAATTAAAAACATCCGAACAACCAACAAAGCAGTAATTATAGAGACTGATAACGAAACCGAGGCAAACAAAATTTTAAACCATGCAACCCTAAAACAAACCCTAAATTGTGAAAAACCACGCAAGAAAAACCCTTAGTTATTATATACGACATACCAACGTACCTGAAAGATCAAGACGTGACAGATTTAATTTATACTCAAAACCTTGAACACCTAATTAACAAAGAGAATTTTAATAAGGACTTTCAACTTAGTTTCAAAACAGGACCGAAAAACAAACCGACTCAACATCATGTTGCGACGGTAAGTGGCAAAGTGAGGAATATATTAATAAATCTAGGGAAACTCTATATCGAATATCGCTGTTACAGTGAAAGACTTTTTAGTAGTACCCAAATGCCTACGATGTCTCGATCTAGGACACGTCACGAAACATTGCACACGCACCACCGATACATGTGGACACTGTGGGAAAGAAGACTCCAAGCACAAAAGGGCAGACTGCCCCAAGCACGGACAACCCTCAGTTTGCATACCATGCTTAAAACGTAACAAAAAGTGCGCTTCTAACCCTAAAGATTGCCCAACCCACAGAATGTTAATGGACAGACTCATACAAAAAACCGACTATAGACAGTAAACCTAACCACACTAAACACAAACAACTCTCACAAATTCAAAGAGACAAAGCAAGGGCTATCACGTATCGACAACATCTTCAACAAACAATATAAGAGAACATGCACACAGACAAAATAGCAACCCACCCACAAACAGAATACGAACCTACACTCACACACAACATTTTCACACAAACACAAGCAACAACCAGAATGCAGCATAAACACCTATTACCCCTAATGGACGACAGAAAGATCAGAATTGGCCACATAAATGCCATGCACTGTGCAACTGTAATGAAAGAACTTAGACAACTAACTGAAACCTTACGATTACATGCACTTTTTATACATGAACCTTATCTGGTGCATGGGAAGATTCTAAGCATGCCAGTCAGGGCAAGACAAATACATACAGGTAGAAACCCACAAACGACAGTAGTCATTTTTGATCCCACATTGACAATCACGACAATCCAACGATACAGCGGAGAACACTGTACATGTCTGGAGGTCTCAAACGGTCGGATTGGAAAGTGGATCTTGGTAACAAGCTACTTCCAGTACAGACTGGATCCCCAGCCGTACATAAACAACATACGCAACATATTACACACTTACAATAACAAACCAATAGTTATTATGGCAGACGTAAATGGAAAATCTCCGATGTGGCACAGTTCCCTCACGGACAAACGTGGAGAACAAGTCGAAAACTTGATTAACGAACTACAACTCGAAATAATCAACCTTCCTAATAACCCATCCACATACAACACCCATGCAGGAACAGGAACAAACATAGACGTTACACTGACAAATGGGCTGGGGCACAACTACATACAAGACTGGCAGATATTAGAACACCAAACTGTTAGTGACCACAACCTAATCACATTCAACATTGACATGACAACCAGGCCATTTGACACACCACAAAACTTCACCAAAGTACAACGATACAAAATACGAAATGCAAATTGGAACAAACTGAGGGACACATTTGTACCCCCACAAGATAAAAGATCAGATGAAAACGTTCACGAGTATACAAAACTACTCACCAACACAATTAGACGCACAATGGAGCAAGTGCTCCCAAAACAACGGAAAACACGACACACAAAGACAATTCAATGGACAAGACGCTTACGAATCCTAAAAAAGGAAACACAGCAAGCGAGAAAAAGCTACCAAAACTCCCTAACATCGGCCGAGAGAGCATACCCCCTAACAAATTATCGACAATTAAAAGACATATACCAAAAAGAACTGACTGACATGAAGAGGAGGTCATGGGAGTTATTCGTGGAAAGACACTTACAAACTGACGCCTGGGAAATACCCTATAAAATACCCTATAAAATCAGGGTAAAATCAAACCACCGATGACTTATTCGACTTTAATAAAACATGACGGTACATACATAAAAGACTGGGGTGAAACTGCGACACTACTATTACAAACACTTTTGCCTGATGACAACGTTCAAGACGACACTAACAAACAACGACTCAGACAACAAGGAGTAATCGACAGAAACCACGTAGGTAACCGACCATGGAACAGACAAGACGACAACTTAGATCCTTTCACAGAAGACAAAGTGAGATACGCACTATGCCAATCGAAGAGCAGGAAAGCACCTGGACCGGACGGAATTCTTGCGGAGATTGGCATAGTGCTACAAGATAAATTAACACCCACGCTAACAGCACTGTACAATGAATGCATACGACAAGTTGTTTTTCTGAACATCGAAACAGGCGAATGTCGTGATTATCCCTAAAGGGAAAGGTAAAGACCCCAAAGAACCGGGCTCTTACCGACCCATATGCCTTTTGAACACGCTAGGAAAAACGTATGAAAAACTATTATGTAAACGAATGCAGGATCACAGACAAATCACAGCAGTACATCCAAGACAATACGGCTTTACAGAAAACAAATCGACCGAGGACGCCATAAACCAAGAAATACAAACCATCAAGCAATCACACAAAAAATACGTCCTATTAATATTAGTGGACATAGAAGGCGCATTTAATAACCTTTGGTGGCCTTCACTTTTTACAAGACTTACGACCATAAACTGTCCATCACAACTATACCACTCTTTCAGGAGTTACTGCAGGGACAGGTATGTAACCCTACAAGGCACGGAGAGCATTACCAAACATATAAATAAAGGTTGCCCGCAGGGGTCCATATGCGGGCCCCTATTTTGGAATATTGTAATGGATGAACTCCTGGAAAAGCTGGACACCGTTGACGAAGTGTTGTCGACGATTGCATACGCCGACGACATCTTGCTGGTGGTTGAAGGTTGAAGGACATCGTCTTAACACAATCAAACCTAGACAAAAAATTAACAGTACACAACGAAGTATTTTACTGCGACTGACGGGGGCTTATGGGACTACCGCACATGATGCACTTCATGTACTGGTGGGAACTATGCCCTTGGACCTAGTAGTGAAACAGCGAGCTGCAATGTACAATCTTACACACAATGACAACCAACAACTACAACACATCTTAAACACAAAACAACTGCCCACGACAAAGACGGAAATTAAGAACTACATACTTGCAGAATGGCAGACAAGATGAGATCAAAGCACAACCGGTAGAAGGGTATACGCAATGATCCCCAATATTAAAGACCGCCTAAAAGCCAAATACCTGGTGCCCAGTCGGGGATTTATTCATTACCTAACTGGCCACGGACCCTATCCAACATACAGAGAACGCATGAACTTAGTTGACAACAACATCTGCACGTGCGGAGAAATAGGAACACCAGAACATATAGTATACGAGTGTAATGACTTACAACCGTACCTCTACGCATATAGACAAACATTATTAAACAAGACCCTACACCAGAGAATTTGGAATGAAAACCTTTTTCCACACAAAAAACCACGGCACTCATCCACCAACGTTATCTTGACGGATAAAAGACACAAACAAAACTACCCGGACAGAGACATAAAAGTACCACCTCTCCTCGAACCGAGGCTCTGCCCCAGAAACCAATCTCCTGGAATTCCAAGAGCTCTGCTCTTGACGACCAGAAGCAACAAGATCAAACCATCAACCCGACTTTGAAACGATCCAACCCCCTAATATGTAGAATTTGCATGCTTCTACATATTAGCAACCCTGTCTCTAACAAATAATAACCAACAGTAGTAGTATAAGTTAACTTTAAGTAGTAGTATAAGTTAATTTTAAGTAGTAGAATAGGGAATTTCGTTTCTTTTTAACTAACGCTAAATTTTAAGAACTTACACATACCTGAAGCAAACAATACAGCAAACAAATCCTTTCCTCTGAAAGAACCTAATTTTTTATTTATGTAATAGTATAAGTTCAAACATGTACAAAATTATACTAATTCAATCCAACCTTTTAGTAACCTGGGCAAACATAAACACAAATTAACATTTCAAACACACTTCACACACACACACACAAACACACACACACACACACACACACACAAAACACCTTTTATGCACTGTGCAAACACAAAACACCATTCACACACTTACATTGCCTTTTCAACATCTGGATTTCTGGCTGCCGATAGTCCAGACTGATAAGGCAACATCCGTCAAGCGTTCCTTTGTGACGATTTGGATATCCGGCTTCCGATGGTCCTGGTCCTAAAGGGGGAATGTAACACGGATACCAACCTCACACACAACACACATACACACAACTCTCTCTCTCTCTCTCTCACACACACACACAAACACACACCTAAACACACGCTTCCATTGCCTTTTCAACATCTGGATTTCCGGCTGCCGATGGTCCGGACTGACAAGGCAATATCCGTTGTGTGTTCTTTCTTGACGACTGGGATATTCGGCTGCCGATGGTTCTGGTCCTAGAGTGGGAACGTAACACGGACCAACATCACACACAACACACATACACACAACCATCCACCCCACACACACACATACACACAAAACACATGATGGTTACTTTCTGTGGGGAAGCCAGGTCTGCTTAAATTTCAGGTAGCAGACTACTGAAACGTTGGAACAAATAAATAAAAAAAAAAAATCAATACAGTAGTACCAAAAACAAAAAATAAGTAGTAATCACAATATGCATGTCAGGAAGAACCAAGAAAAAAAATCAATCCTTAACATAGCGAGCTGCCGTTTCTAGGTATTTACCCCACTATTAATTAACAAAGAAACAAAAGGAAATCACAACTCTAAAAACCGCAGCTCTAAATCGTCATCTTAAATATAAAATTAAGTATATACAATCGCTACAATATTAATAATAGGTATCAACCCCCCCTTTGTACAGATGATAATCATTCTAGAACCACAAGGTGTAATCATCCAACAAAAAGTGATAAATGGCATTATTTTAATATGACAGTTTCCTAAAGTGTAACAAAAAGAGATGAAACTGTCCGAAGCCTAACATTGTAAATATTAAGCAAAACCAAGATGCAAAAATCATGATAACTACATTAAAGTTTATAATATTAGTTACGGTAACTTTCTGAAATAGAGAGATTCTGCATGAAATTACAACGACCCTAATTGAAAACGCTAATCTAAATTTTTTATAGGCCACCCACCCCACCCTCTGACGTTTTTGAGCTAGCCCAAACTTTGATTCTTTTGGAGTTCGTTTCTGTCCGTGTTTGGTTGCAGTATTCGGTGTAAGCAATTTTCTACTACTTACTGTGCTGCGTTCTTTGTTGTCTGCACAGTATACCATAACCGTAACATATTTTTATGTATTATTTTGTAATTTATTTTATTTTATTTCAACAAATAAAGAGCATACGGCCTACATTAAGTAGTTTAGGGATTAAACACTTAATTTTTCACAGATTCCACAATCCACTGTATTTTAAATTCAACAGGTGAAGCTGTCTCTATCATTAGATATCATATAATAAAAGATATACTGAAGTAGATATACACAACAAAATGAATAAGTTACTGGTTGGATAAACCTGCAGATGTTACTGTGAGTTCAGTTTTGTTTATTTAAAACCCATGCTATGAGTAAGTCCTTTTTATACCTTATTTTCTTGGATGCCAGTATTTATTGGATCAAACTTTTATAATTTTTTTATGAATTAATGAATTGTCTAGGAATTCTTAATTTCTTTTTGCTGGTGTTATAATTAGCATAGTTTCTTGTACATTGAATTTTGTCTGTTACAAATGTCCATATTTTAATGTCAAAATCCAAAGTTTTTAAATAAGCGTTACCACGGCACAAATCTGGTTTTAAAGAACACAGATGATGATAGAAGGTAAGTTGGCAATCATAAGTTGCATTACTAATGCTCGATTGCCAAATTTTTATTTTTTAATACTAATAAATCAATTAAACCTCATATCTCTCAAGTGTGAAGCACATATTGTAAACCTATACTCAAAATATTCACATAAATATGTAAACTAAAGGTAGAAGATCTGTGACTGATAGTATTAATTTAAATCTGATATCATGAAACTAAACAAGTAAATAACTATTAACCAATAATAAAATATTTTTTTGTTTTTTATTCAACAATTGTATCTTTATTGAACTATGTAATTTTTCAATTATGGACAATTTTCACTTTTAAAATTCTTTGTTTTTGAGTAACAAATATTGAAACCTTATAGTTGGTCTTAACGAAGGAGACCAAAAGTAGAGAGACCAATGCTCAAATAAGTATAGAACTTGTGATCTAAGGTAGATACACATTTGCAAAAAAGTAAATTCCAAGAAATTCACAGAGAATTTAATATTATTTTAATTAATTACAACAAGTTCATTGATGTTGTCAGACACAAATAGTGTTCATTGATATTTTAAATATTTTTCAGGTTTAATAGGGTGGCTAAATTAAAATATCATTTTTTAAGGGACTCTGTGCCATCCTGTTACATATTAAAATTAGATATTTAATCTAAATTGTTACATATATAAAAAGGGATGTTTAACCTTTAATGCATGTCTGCTTACAATATTAACCAGACGTCTTCGTGGCCATCTCAAGGGACGTACATGACTATTCAGATCTGCAGCAGAAAAGATCAAGATACACGATAGTTAGACAGGAATAATAGAGAAGAAAAGAGGGCTCGCTTTTGCACACCTTACACTTTGAGATACCAGTAAAAAGTGTTCAGTTCACTACCGGAAACAATATCAAACTTCCACTTATGCCAAACAAGTTCTTTCTCATTGACCAATAAATATCAAGTAACTGTTGACAGCCAACCACACAATTCCCAACAGGAGGTCACACAAATGTTAAGAAAAAAGTTGCTTAATTTAAAATTAACATAATAATAAAGCTACAAACAAAAGTTAAATACTAAAAGAAATTTGATAAGAATCAAAATGGCATGTCATACTCTCAAATTTCTTTAAAGTGATAATCACTGTATTAATGGATATAAAGGCATTTATTTCCCTAGTTTGCTCTCGTTTGTTCTAACCCTCATAATTAACACATTAGTTTCTGCAACTGAATGATCCCCTGCCTAAGTCCTACTATCCACCCCCATAGTCCCTAACCTTCACTGGAGTAATGTCCAATCTGGTTGGCCATTATTGAAATTAAAATAGTCCAGGCTGTTTTTAGTTGCATTTTTATAATATAAAATTTTGGTCAAAATTAATGCTACCAATGGCATCCCTAAAATTACTAAAAATGGTACAGACCAATGTGAAGTGCAATTTCGGCATTTTACATATTTAGAGATTTAGTGAGATGTAAACCTAATCCTCGTTGTAGGTGGTATTACATGCTGTTTTACAAGTTTGACATGTAGTAAGCCAGTTGCAAATTATTTATTGATATTTGAGTTGTTTAAATTAACCTTGTCCAAATGTAGAAATATAATAGTCAGGGAGGGAGAGTGGATCTCAAGGCTAGATCCTCTAGCAGGGTTGATGGGAATGGGGTAATAGTGAGTTTTGATGAAGGGGTAGTGCTCTAAGAAAAAAAAGTACAGGCTAATTCCTACCAAGGAATGTGCGACGATCGACATGTAATATGAAATACCTTTGTAAGAGGCAGGATATATTCAATCGCGTAGGTGCGGGTTTAATGTCAGAAAACTGTTTTAGAAAGGGGGTAGTAGAAATCCCTCCATTAAATTGCAAATGTGTGAGGCATATTTTAGAATCAGAGAACTGTTGTGTTCGGATCGTTAACTGAATGATTTGGAACAATCCTGATAGTAGTTGGAAATTCTGAAATTGAACGGTGAGTACTTTTATAAAACTTTTGAAAAACTGTATTATGAATATTTAACTCTTAATTGTGTGTTTTGGTAATAAGACAGTAATTAAGTAAAAATAATTAATTAATCGGACTAATTAGTAATTTGAGATTAGTCATTAGTGAAGTTTAAGATAGTAATAGTATAAAATTTAAAATATTTTGGAGTGGACAATGATATGATGTAACGTTGGAATTGGACTGTTTTCTTGTTTAAGGAACAACATTATCATTAATTTGGGATTAATAAATGTAACAATTAGATAGGAAAACAGGAAAATGTAGAGCTCGAACAATTTTGTTGCTGCATTAGGTTAAGTTTGCTTTACGATTTTTTAGGATTTGGTTCATCATCCTCTGGCCAGATTACAGATAGGTTATTTTTAGGAGAGCGTATTTATAGGTGTATGTGTAATGAAATTTTTTTTGTCAATAGAGGGTAAGTTTTAGGTAGATTTTTATTTTAATTATTGAGGGAGATAGGTATTATTTATAGTAATTTGTAAAGGATCTCCAGTTACCCCGTAACCGTTGGATCTGGAAGGAGTAGTTTAATTAAATAGAGAAACGTGACGACCAAATAGAATAACCAAAGCAAGGGAGTTTTATGCGAAATAACAGTCTTCCACATAGACAAGGACATCCTCAGGCTTGTGATGACCGACTGTTTGGCGCCCCTCTATATTGACAAAGACTAGGCCTTTCCGGGTAAGTGTTAATGCAATGCAGAATTTTTAGTTAGAAACCTTGATATTTATTATTTTTATATTTCTTTAGTGTTCTCTATATTCTTTTCATTATTATCTATAGGAACCCACTCCTGGCAACTGCAGTTAGCCGATGCACACCTTTGATTGTTACTGGGTCCCCGTCCTCAGGGCAAATTAAAATTAAAATTGTTTCAACTGTAACAAGAAAAATTACATCCGTAACAAGATGTTTATTTCTTACAACATTACTTGCCTTGCAATTTCTGATTTGTTTATACCATTTTGTGTCACATGTTAAATGTGTAAAATTCTTCATTAATTTTATGGCTATCACTTTGGATTGAATTTATTTTGAGACTTCCTTTACAGTCTTATATAGAGACACTTTAATTTTAATTGTTCTTGCGTTTATCTTTCTATTTAATTTCTATTTAATTAATACAAACTTCTAAAAAACCTCGGAGTGCGTTTGGTTTGCCATTTTTAGTGTCACTTCATTTAGCTATTTTATAACTAACAGTAAATGTCATCATTGTATGTCTGTGTCAAAATGTTCTACTAGTTCAGAACAGATAAATAATACAAGGAATTTTTTTTTTGTTGAAATTATAGTAAACCCAATTACATTCATAAAAACTGTCTTTCTATGAAAATCGAATATTGTTACATGTTGGCATTTTAAGACTATTATGCGCAACCATTTCAGTTGTTCAAAAAAAAAGTGATGGAAATGGCATCATTTGTTGGTGACCACATCCTCTGCTAAAAACCAATAACTGTGGTCAATAATTCTTGCAATTCATTTTTATGAATGGAGTAAAATTTACTCTGTAAAATATTACTTTCATCAAGAGGAATGGTTGCAATGACAACGGTTGAAATTTTTGTCACACTTCGGTGAAACTTAAGACTATAGCCTTATTTGAAAATAAACAGCAAAACTACCCCTATAAATGTATAAAAATAAAAGTTTATGATGTTGATTTTACAAACTTTGTTGAGTAAGACTGTCCTTTTTTCCATTATTTGCATAGAAGAGTTTTATTTTTTTAGATTATTTTGTGCTAAGAATTTCAGATATTCCATAATGAAACATTTGGATGGTCAATGGTTCTCGCGTATTGTTAAAAGCTTGGCAGCATTAAATATTTGTGCAGATGGTAGTTATCAGATTATTAAAGCATTACTGGTGCCGTTAGTACCCAATATCTTTATTTTTCGTAGTGATTTTATTAACCTATTTTGGTTGCTTGTTAATTTTAAAATGTGATGGTACTCCTGATGAGGACCAAACATTGTCCTTTAAAGAACATGTACAGTAAAAAAAAGTTAATTCTTTATTAGCTTAACTTAGTTACTTTTTAGCAGGAAGAAACTGATACAGTTATTAAGTCATCTGATATTATAAATGGTGAAAATTGACACTGATAATTGCAAGTCCTTTAACAAAAACCATATCCCTTATGACCCTATATGTTACACATTCTTAATTCAGAACTCGACAGGATACTTAAAATAGTTGTCCAAGAATTGAACAGCACTTGGAAGAGCCCTAAACTTTGGGTAAAGGGTCAATCCATATAAAGTGACCAAAAAAAAATTTTTCAGGTTGCTTGACCAATTTTAATATTTTAAATTTTTTTATGTTTTTCTTACATAAGTCAGCACTTCAAAACAGGTTTGAAATTTTTTTTATCTCATCCCGTTTTGGAGATACGACCATTTTTGTTTGACCATGCGTGCTAATTTTGACCGTTACAGTCATTAGCGATAAATTAAATATCTCCAGACTGGTTAATGCTACAGTAATGTGATTCGTAGTATTCTTTTTAGAAAAGTTCATTTAACAATTTAGGCCCTTACAGTTTAAACTGTTAATCTAACATAAATAGCTCAAAAATACAACCAAAGTTCATGATCAAATTTTAACAAATTTGACTTTTTAAGCTGAAAATTTCAATGAAAAAATAAAATAACCAAGCTAATATTTGTATTACTATAAGATATAATAGGATACTTGCCAGTTTTGGAGAAAGAAGATTAAAATATGTCTCCCTCAATTTTCTATAATTTTTCAAAGAAACGTAATTTTGATTTTTTTTGAAATTTTGAGGCTTAATAACTCTGGTGGGGGGAAAATATAAAAATCTAAATTTTTTTACACAAGATGCACCTTTATGATAGTAAACTACTGAAAAAGTTTCAATCTTGGTATTTGATCCTGAACCAAGTTATGAATTTTTAAAATTTAACAAAAATACGCATTTCAATGTAAATTATAAACAAATACAAGAATGATAAATGTGCAAAATAAATATTCCTAATGTTAAACAGTATAGTATTTTAACAAAGGAGGGGTAATTTAAAAATTAGTCAATGGTTTTAAAAAAGGATAGAGATAATAGGTTCATGTCCTAACAGTCACATATGCATCATTCATGTCTGGACAGGAATCTGTCTGATAGTGAAACTTATTTACTCATTGAGGTTCAGCAAGTGCCACAGTCTGTTAGAGTGCAGATAGTTTTCTAATGTGTTGTGTCTTTTGTTAATTCAAGTTTATTTTATTAATTACAAGTGTTTATTAATTATTTCTTCATTTTACTTTTACAGTGAGTATTTGCTATTATTACTTACCTTAAAATGGATGATCTGTGTTCTGTTGGACAATTAAGTAATGAACATTACCATAAAACAAGTTATGGTTTAGTGTCTAAAAAATTAAAACATATCAATGAGTTTGATGATGTTGAACAAAAACTTTTAAAATTAAGAGCGAGTAACGATATTATTTCAATTTGTGAGTACCACGAAAAAAAAATCTTCTAAAATATAATCACCTTTTTGGGAAATTCTGTTTGGATCCTTTAAAAGTTCGCAAGAAACGAATTACTTCTAATTTGAGAGAGATTAAATTAGAACAGTTGTTGTTATTGAAAGCTCATGAATATATTGATAAATTAGTCTCGGGACAGTCCCTTTGTCAAAACTGTTATAAAAAAGTATTTGTTTTAGACACACAATCTAAAGTTTCCAGTGATACTGATTGTTTGGATAATTATGTTCCTCTTGAGGAAATCCAGGAGAGAGTAGATTCAGCTTATTCTTTGTTAGGACTATCTCCAGCGAGCAACATAAGAAAGCTAACTTCCGAGAAGAGGTAATCAGCCATTGAGAATAAAGTTCATAAAGCTAGTGAAAAACTAAGAAATAATTTGGAATTGTGTTTTGATCATACTGAAAATAACACTGTTCATGTACAACAAGATGTGTTAGACTCAGAATTTGATTGAAAAATTAAAGGAAAAGTGTTTAATAGCTTCTAAGCAGGAAAAAGTGAAAATCATTAGCTTGCTTCCTAGTTCATGGTCAAAAGACATGATTGCTCGAAAATTCCAAGTGTCAGAGCGGTTGATTAGACTTACACGAAATCTGATGAAAGAACAAGGCATTTTGTCTTCATTATGGAAAAATTACTGCATCGCTAAAATCGTACCTTTAAGTCTCGAAGTTAATAACACTATTGCCTGTATATACGATGGACAGTGGTGGTTAGCTAACATCGAGCAAATTAGCCTAGAACATAATGATGTCTATGTTCACTTTTATCACCCTGCAGGACCACGCACATCTGTCAAGAAGTCTGCAAGTGATCGAGTTTGAATACCAATTTTAAACATTTTAAGAAAATTGATGGCGCTAGAACTAACAACAGCGACAGGAAGATCATACACTATCTTTCAAAATCTTTCTGAAGAAATAAGTATGCTTCTAAATGGGCATTTATTGTAAAGAAAATAATTAAGAACATTATATATGTGAACTTCAGTCTTTCAATTCTTGTTTATAATAATTACCGTTCTTCCTTTACATGAGAGTTTTTGTTAAACTTTAAAAATTCATAACTTGTTTCAGGATCAAATACCAAGATTGAAACTTTTATAGTAGTTTACTATCATAAAGGTGCATGAAATGGAAATTGTACCAACATAGGGATACGGTAAGAAGATTAATAAAATTAAAACTAAAGTATTAATACGTAAGGAAAGGGTAAATAAGTCAAAAACCAGAATACAAACAGGAAACGAGAACTTACAAGAGATTAAGGACTTCTGCTACCTGTGAAGCCAAATAAGGCAAGATGGAAAAGTGCAAAAGATATAAAATTAAGATTGGCACGAGGCTGTGCTGGATTTAACAAGAAAATGCAACTACTAGTTCAAAGCAAACAAACATAGAAACAAGGAAAAGATTGCTGAAAGCATATGTGTGGAGCACAGCACTGTATGGCTGTGAAATATGGACAGTAGGAGAAGCGGACAGGAAAAAGATAGAAGACTTTGAAATGTGGTGCTACAGACGACGTATAATGAAGATACCATGGACAAACAAAGTTAAGAGCTCATCACAGCAGGTCAGCTACCATCTGCTGTAAAAGCGCGGGTAGGGGTGAAGTAGCATAGGGCGGGACGAAATGTGGAGATGTAGATATTCATTAGAAAAGGATATGATGTTTAATACTCCGCCTACTTGGTTTATGAAGTGCCAGGGAGCAAATATAGATGGCAGTGTTGTGGACTTATTAGTCCAGTTATAAACCACACACATATTTTAATTATAGATATTATCTAACATTTATAACCAGTGAAAACCTTTGAAATTCCGATATGTAATGTAAAAAAAATTATTAGGGAACAGGAAATTGCAAGATTTAACGTTTCTACGTTTGCATCGCACAGTTATTTTCAATTTCTAATATGCAATTGACAAAGCTGTTATATTAATTAATTATCTAATAAATGAAAAAAAACAGAATAATGGTTTAAACGTATCTCTAATAAAAAATGATTAGGTAAAGTGTCAAGTGGGTTTCGATTACAGTTTGTGAAAAGCTACAAATATTGGTTTGGTTTCTTTTATTATCACATCTGAGTTTCCCTTATTTTCTAGCGACGAAATAATATACAAAGTGCACTGAATCGGACACAGTAAACATTCCTATAGTAAAATAAAAATGCATGTCTTGCATTTTTAAGTAGTCCAAAGTTTGTTTTGCTTTTCTTTATGTACGTTTTGCATGCAGCTTTTACGTGTATTACAGAAGTTTGAGGGTACACATCTTAGAATTTTTATTACATTACTTCTTATTACTACAGAAGCCTAAATATTACAGAATTATTACTGGTGGCTTTTTAAATTTATCCCAAAACAATTGAACTTGACATAAAAATTAAACAATTCTGTGTTTATCTTTTTTTACAAGTCTCACACTACTCAAACTGGGGGAATACCTACTTCACTAACTAGGAAATCGAATAAAAATTGATATAAATCCAAGGTTTACGAAGAACTCATTTCTATAATTACGAGACGCTAAATAATATCCATGATGAAAGTTATAAATAGATTTGCGAACGATTACGACTATAGTCGAAAACTCTCATATGGTTAGTTTGATCTCAATAGATGTTTGTGGTGTTAGTTTTATATAGCATGTATTCAAACCATTTCTGTTTTACAATAGTGTATGACATAGAAGTTTGGAATTTTTCCACAGCAGCACATTGCAGGTGCATTTTTAGAAAAAATACAAAAATTTGATTTATTCGATAAATAAACTGAATTGTAGTGTGCAATTTTGATGAAAATTCATAAAAATTATTCACACATTTGGGAAAGTTACTGGTTTTGTTTAAATCGCTCTATTATCAGCAAAACAAAATTTTTTTTCAGTTAAAAAAGACTTAAATGACTTTCCCACATAGACAATTATTTTATAAGTAACTTTTATTAAAACCGTTTTTAATTTGGGTGCCTAATAGGAGAGAAATTTAGATCTTTAGAAATTTCAAGATGGCCGCTACTGTGATGAGCTCTTAAGAACAAAGAAGTTCTTGAAATGGTAGGGGAAAGAAGAAATAGGTGAAAAACAGTAAGAAATAGTAGAGATAGGATGATACTAAGGGAATAGTGCGAAATGCAATAGAAGCACAGATAGGAAAAAAGGTAGGTGGAGGAAGACCTAGGTTAGACTATTGGACACAGATAGTCAAAGATGTACGGCTGTGGGAATTTCAAAGAATGTGCAGGCTAGCCCAGAATAAAAATCAATGGTAGACGTCCAACCAGTACCAGGACAGAAAACTTAATGATAAAAAGTAATTGTATTTAAATCTGATGATTATCATAAACAACTAGTTGTTGGTTTTGCAATATTCTAAACCAATGTTGATTATGCAAAAGGATTTATTGGGAAACTATTAATTCGGCAAATGTTATGTGTTGGGAGATCTTGGTAGTCACAGGTTGCTTAAACCCATTCATATACCACTAAATATCGGTGAAATAAGGTATATATTAAAAAAAACAATAGAAGGGGAACCGAGCTGTATCTATCAAGAAAGAGCAGCGACTATGTTCAAATACAACAACCAGAAACAAGGAATAAATTGTTGAAAGCATATATGTGGAGCATAGCACTGTATTGCTACGAAATAGGGACAGTATGAGAAACTGATACGAAAAAGATGAATGCCTTTCGGAATGTAGTGCTTCAGAGCTATGACGATGAAAGCATGGACAAACAAGGTTAACAAAAGAGAGGTTTTAGAAATAGTTGGTAAAGAAAGATATCTGTGGAAAACAAAGAAAAGAAAAAATTGAAAGACAGGACACGTTCTAAGGCATTTGGGGAATAGTGTTGGATATATTACAATGAGGTATGAAAAAAGAGAGGTAAAGGTAGACCTGGATCAGACTACTGCAAACAGATGGTGAAAGATGCAGGCTGTGGGAATTTTTCAGGGAAAGGTGTAGGATAGCTCAGAATAGGAAACAACAGAGGTATGCATCTAACCAATTCCAGAACTGAAGACCTAATGATGATGGTGTAAATCTTGTGTTTGGGTAATATGTATTAAAGAAAGATGTATATGGATGAAGCAATTGTTAATATGATGTCGTAATAAGTTTGATGTTGATTCTCATTGTTTTATTTCGACTGAGCTAGCAAGGTAATTCGGGCATTTTCAAACTCTAATTCATCGCACTTTTATTGAAAGCCTGCACAGATGTTTATTTCATTTTATTTTCATGCTGTAATATAAAGCATTTTTATTGACGCCCAATCCTAGGGCTCAATTCTTTTTATCACCCTTCAAGCAACAGCAATATATATATATATATATATATATATATATATATATATATTACTCATATTTAGACCAGGGTAGAAAATTAAATAATCACATCAAATAATTTTAATCACCGTGTATAAGGAATTTTATTAGATAATACGCTTTATTAAAACACCGTGGAGAATAAAAATTCATTCGTTTCAGTAAAAATAAGAGATTTAAAATCATGTACAAGACGCTTTATATCGAAAGAAACAGTATTAACAAGCTCTACGGGTAATGTAATTATTCCGAGGAAAGAAACAAATGGAAATTACGTGCAAAATTTATATTAATTAACCCTATTTTAAGTAACCGGTATTGAACAAAACGTACATATAGTAATTTAATATTTAATTAGGATTCAATAAAAATTAAAGGGTATTATTTTAATTGAAGTTAATTGAATCGTTAGTAACAGATAATATCTATAGAAACTTGTAAAACCCAATAAAATGCAAATCCTAGAAGTGTTAGTTAGAAGTAGGATGTTTGAACACACCTGCGTATTTTAAAAGGCAATTTCAGTTTAATTTGTTTAGATAAACATGTCGATTCTAAGGATATTGGAAACGGTCAGATGCTTTAGCACGAAATACAAAACAGGGTTTATTTAAAAGCTCGTTCTGCGTAAATTTTGCAGATAACGAATGGTTTCAAAGAATCTTGGAGAAACCGGGGCTTAATATTCACGGGAAGGTGCGATACGGGGTTATTTAACCCAGATAGTCCACATGGACTGAAAATAATCGATAATAAAGAATATCAATTTGCACCAATACGAACAGGTTAGAAAAGGAAAGAGAAAATGCGTCAAGCAAAGACACATATAGTAAAAGGCGTGATTTAAGCAACGTCACGAGGGTCACAATTGGTTGAAAATAGGATGCAAATATCAGAGGTAGAAACAACGATTTCTGTACAAAATTAATTAGTTTTTCTCGGACATGTTTGCGTGCCGTGTGAGAATTTCTGAGATTTATCTGGGGCGAGTACAAAATTCGTAAAAACCGACGCACAGGCTACGGAATGGGAACCGAGAATGCGAAATTCTTTAGAATTGCCCGTTTTGGGGACTCGACCGACAGACGGGCTAACTTCTATATATACCCAGGTGAATATAAACAAGCTCTCTTACATCTGCGACTTGATTCAACGCGTTAAACAGTGTTTTTTTAGTGCGATAGAATAATTTAAAGCTTGCTCTTATATTTTAGTGATGTAAAACAGTTTATTCTGTACGTGCTAACATGAATGTACTTCAGTGCACTTAGATACAAGGTAATAAAATTTCGTATCACTGTACCAATTAGCAAAATTTACAACGACAAATGTATACACAAAAGTAGGCAGTTTTGGCGTATATTGATGAAAGAAGTATGAATTTCTTTGTTATTTTTCGGGGGTGTTAATAATTAAATGGTTCAAAAACGTGTCTGGATCCACGAAACAAGGGTCAGATATACACAGATGAGTTCCGGAAAAGCCCTGAAACAACTTTAAATAAATGGTGATGGAGAAAATTTTAAAAGCGTTGAGAATCAGAAGCTGTAAATATAATCCAGTTGGAATGGTGTGATTAACAAAAGGGACGATGTACATTGAAGCTACGAGTGCTTAACCTTCAGGTAAATTATACTATTTTGTTTGAACTTTGATATTTTTGTGTGTGTTGAATAACTTTATAATTGATTTACTTTAAATGGACAATAGTGAAATTGTGCTCACAATAAAATTTTAATTTTAAGGTAAAATTTGCTTGTTTAAGTAGAAAGGGGTATTTAGTATTGATGTTTGGAATTATGATGAAAATTTGGGTATGTCTTTGAGCTCAATTAGACGAACCTGGTTAATTAACGTAAAGGGGTGGTAGATGCTCCCTTTGTACTCAGACTCCGGTCTGCATATATTGTTATATTAATTAGTAGGCATCCTACAAGGACTTGAATTCTGGATGCACATAAAATGATAATAAAATTAATCTTGAAATTCTTTTTAAAACTGAAATTTATGCTGAGTTTTAATTTTGAAATTTTAATGTATTGTGAATATTGATGTAAATAGAGTTAACGTTGATGTTTGTGGTAGGAATGTGTTTGTTTTTTTTTAAGGAGTGAGGAGGTTTATTAACTAGAGGAACAGCCGAGGCGATGAACAGAAGAAAATCAACAGACCAGGTAATTCAAGAGGTTTCACAGCAATATATATATATATATATATACAGGGTGAGTTTTTAGTGTGGCAACGGCCGATAACTCCGTTATTATAAAAGCTATGTAAACCAAATTTGGAGGCATATTAGGCATGCCTAAAGTGCACATTTTAAAAATATTTGGAAGCATACAGGGTGTTTCATAATTCCAGGGCATATTAAACTTATATTTTTTTAAATGGAACACCCTTTATATTATTACATTTTTGAAAAGCCCATGAAAAGAGCTTTAATTTGATATCAAATTGTATCTGTCTATTCCTTTTAGTTTTTGAGATATTCAACTGTTTTTAGAAAAAATGACCCCGATTAGATACATTGCCACGCACTAATACACACCTTATGTTAATTTTTAAGATGCAGAAAATTTTACCATATACCATAGTATATTTGTAAATATCACTTTTTTGAAATTTCTTCCCAATATACAGGGTGTGTCAGATTTCGCAAAATGCAATTTTTAAAATTTTTTTTAAATGGCACCCTACCAATTTTATTGCTACAATGGATAGTTCATTAAGTGTCCTTTCATTTTTGTTAAGCATTCCCTATACCTAAATCCATTACTTTCTGAGATATTTTTGATTTTCTTCAAATTTTATGAATGTTAGTTATTTTTTTCAAAGCCTGCCTGATTTCCTGCTTGAACATTTTCTATAAAATGCATATTGTTGATCTGGCAGAATTCTGTTGATAGCGTATTATTGTAGGTTGTTATATCTTTAGTGAAAATTGTTATTGGATAACTGTAGTTGATTGTTAATCAAAATGTATTAATTGTTTTATAATATTCTCCAATAGTAAGTTATTTTTAGTTATGTAAATTAAAAACATTCATAAAATTTGAAGAAAATCAAAAATATCTCAGAAAGCAATGGATTTAGGTATAGGGAATGCTTAACAAAAATGAAAGGACACTTAATGAACAATCCATTGTAGCAATAAAATTGGTAGGGTACCATTTAAAAAAAGTTTTAAAAATTGCATTTTGCGAAACTTGACACACCCTGTATACTGTGAAGAAATTTCAAAAGAGTAATATTTACAAATATACTATAGTATATAGTAAAATTTTCTGCATCTTGAAAATTAACATAAGTTGTTTATTAGTGCAGTGGCAACGTATCGAATCAGGGTCATTTTTTCTAAAAACAGTTGAATATCTCAAAAACTAAAAGGAATAGACAGATATAATTTAATATCAAATTAAAGCTCTTTTTATGGGCTTTTCAAAAATGTAATAATATATAGGGTGTTCCATTTAAAAAAATATAAGTTTAATATGCCCTGGAATTATGAAACACCCTGTATGCTTCCAAATATTTTTAAAATGTGCACTTTAGGCATGCCTAATATGCCTCCAAATTTGGTTTACGTAGCTTTTATAATAACGGAGTTATCGACCGTTGCCACTATATATATATATATATATATATATATATATATATATATTGACGTGGAATCATAGGTCAAATAGGTGTAGACAATAAAATTTTATCAACTGTGTATATAGGAAACAGGAGCAAATGATTTACGCGCCAAATTAATTAATTTATGTAGTGAAAACGGACGGTTACTAAAATATTTTTCTATTTGTATATTGGAATGTTAAAATTGCATACGAGAAGAATCTTTTGAGTACATAAAACTCAAGGATACGCATAAGTATATAATAATATTAAATCAAACGCATGGAAGCAAAAAGGGAGCTTGTATGTATAGAAAATCAATAATTTTAAACACAAATGTTTCCATTTTAAAAGCCAACGTTCGTTTATACACATACTAAGAAGGGAAGAAACTAAGAATTGTTATTTTCAACGGACGTTTGTTTCAAAGAACACCTGTTGGTTATATGTCAGGTTCATGGAATCTTAAACAAACGTTAGCACAAAATTCTATAGAATTGTGCTTGCAACGGTCAGTGCATAAGCTGCTACAATAACACGTGCCTTGAAGACTGAGTGGAATAAACGATCGATAATGTAAGTCGGACAGAGAAACGTATAAAGAAAGCGTTGGGTACAAGTCACGTACGAAATACACGGGTAAATGTGAAGGCCAGCTACAATATCGATTTTCTGTAACTTAAGAGGAGTTCTAAAGGAGAGAACAAATATGCGTGAAACGGAGATAGATAGCTGATATGTGGAGCGTTGTGACAAGGGAAAATTATATCATTGGTTTAGAGCTAGGCAGTTCCAAGAAGAGCGAGTCCGTAAAGGGTATCGAAAAAAATTCTATGTAACAGCACGGCGAACGGGGGTTTTTTGAGAAGTTAGTGTTCGTTACGTTCAAAATTTTAAGAATCAGTGTAGAAAATAAGATTTTCAAGGGAAACAGGTTCTATAGGGGGTTTTGAAAATCATATAAATACGCGAACAAAGATATTGAGGCTATCTTTCTCTTTCCCTTCTAGTAACCATCTTCAGCGGTGACGAGGAACGAAGGCGACTCCAGGTAAAAACACTTAATTTCCTGTTTTTGTATAAACATTTGTGTTGATATTTTTTGTGTTTGTGTGTTTTGACTTATTGGGGGTGGATTTATTACCATGAAACTTGTTTAAAGAGGTATATGTGCAGGACAATTAATTTTGACTATTAAAAAAGGGTTTATTGATGATATATAAAGGTGTATTCATGATATAAAATGTTGTTGTAAAGGAGTAAACGGGTCTTTAAATTTGTTTTGAATAAAAATGCAAGATGTAAAAGCATTTACAGAAACTAGGTTATAATGAGCTCAAAATAGACCAGGATAAAGTCAAACTAGGGTTGCATATGGGGCCCATCTACTCATATTATATAGAATTGGTTGAAATATATTAAAACCAAGGTCATTAAAGTATTTAATGATTGAGCTGGTAACAGTTTTAGCAAACTGTCTGTACCGAGGTGTAAATATTTTATTAATAATGGAAACTTGTTGATATGTGTAAATAAAAAGGTTGTATGTTTGTTGTATTATTTGATTGTTAATTTCATTTGACTGTGTGTGTGAGAAATGTATGTATTTAAAATGATAGGTATTCAAGAAGAAGCCGATTGCTGAGCTAGCCAGGATGAGCAGAGAAATAAGGAGGCGTTCAAAAAGGACAAGTGTAAGAAATTTTTTTATTTTAATTTTTTTCAGAAAATTTATGTTGGCCCAATTCGTGGGGCGAGAATTTTAAGAGCATAATTTCGATTCCATGGCACTTTATGACGCCCAAACAAAGGAGCACGAATTTTGTTAAGGTTCCACGGCAATTTTATAACGGCCCAACGCTGGGGCTCAATGTTAAAGCTTGTTCCTGACCTTCCACGGCAATTTTATGGCGACCCAAACGTAAGGGCTCGAGTTCCAAATAGAATTTGAAAATTTTATTCCAGGAAACTGGCGAGCTGAGAGAGAGAGGGCGTGTGTGTGGTTGTATAAATTTGTAAATATTTTTGAGTGTGTGAGGAAGTGATTTAAACGTATGCAGAGGAAGGAGTGGTTAAGAAGCCAAGGAGTTGAAATTAGAAGTGACGATAGTAAGTTATTTGATAAATCAGGAAAAATAGAGGAAGCCGGAGGTAGTAGGGACCAGTCGAGGACGGAATCAGGAGAACAGAGAAACGAGATGATCATAAGAATGTTAGAGAGAATGAATGCAGAATCAAACCGGAAGTTTGAGGAGATTAGGGAAATGGGTGAAGAATAAAAAAAAGAGTGGAGCAGATGAGTGCCGAATCCAACCGGAAGTTTGAGCAAATTAGCGAAAAAATAGACAAATCGATGAGAGAATTTTCGGATTTCAAAAATAGCTTAACTGTAAAAATGGGGGAAGTAGAAAATAGGGTTGATAAAAATAAACGCGATATAAGAGGTTTGAGTCTGAAAATGGGACAATTATGGACGAAGGTTAGAATCTTCTGTGAAGATAAGATTAATGTTAAGATGACTGAGGTGACAGACTCATGTAGAGATTAGATAGTTAGATAGGGTAGAGAGAGAAGTAAGCGGAATAAAACAAAATGTATCGACTTTGATGGGGGATGGTCCCAGATTTGTAACAGGGAATATGTCACTGGATCAACAGATGAAATTTTATGGGGATAGTAGGGTGAATCCTCAAATTTTTATAAACAATATTAGAGGTTTGGTAGGAAATTTGTTTGATGAACAGGCAAAGCTGAATATTGTAAAAGCGTTACTGAAAGACCATGCTGAGGCCTGGTATAATCTCATAGGTCAGGAAATAGAAACATACAGTGAATTTGAGGACAGATTTTTAAAGCACTACTGGAGCGACCACCGACAAGACCAAGTACGTGACGAATTGATAACTGGCAAATATAAAGGGGAATTTGCAGGAAGTATGGAGCAATATGCTATACGAAAGTATAGCATAACCAAGCAATTAAATTCACCATTAACTGACCGACAAATTATAAAATATCTTTCACGACATTTTGAGGTTGAAGTTCGGCAACATGTGACGTTGCAGAATATCGTCGATAGAGAAATGTTTTTTCAGTACCTGCAAAGGTATGACGACGTAAGCAGTGGACGACCTCGTGAGACAAGGGAGCGACAGGTGAACACGGTTAGGTTTGACAACAGAAGGTACAGTTACCCAAGACGGGGAACAAATTTTCAATATAACCACCGACAGAACTGGGAACCACGACGGACATTTTTTAGGAGTAACAGTGTAGGTAGGGGACCTGCACCAAGACCGGGGGTAACTAGACAAAACAGTTCACCGGACATAAGGGGGACACAGACATCGACAATGAACAGGGAAAATGACAACACTAACAAGGTAGAAACGCCGAGGACATATGCCGAAGTAGTGGCATGACCAGGACCAAGTAAAGAGAACAGACCTGGACAGGATCTTTAGACGAGGACAAACCACTAGAC
Source organism: Platerodrilus igneus (assembly GCA_036346225.1). Taxonomy (NCBI): domain Eukaryota; kingdom Metazoa; phylum Arthropoda; class Insecta; order Coleoptera; family Lycidae; genus Platerodrilus; species Platerodrilus igneus. The sequence continues at coordinate 258,797 of JARFIW010001471.1, forward strand.
ATCACTGTGTACAAATACGAACATCCAAAAGAATTTTTAAAAATTGAGGAAGAAGTTGAGCCAGAAATAAAAGACAAATGTTTGCCAATAGTTGATGTGAAAATTTTTGAGAAAAATTTAGGAGCGTTGTTGGATTCAGGAGCGGAGGCGAGTTTAGTATCCGAGGAATTCGTCAATGAAATTAAAGAAAAGGTGTGTCACAGAATTATGCCAATAAAAAGAAGTCACCTGGTAGGGCCGAATAAAAAGCGATTTGCTGTTGTGAATAGTGTAGTTATTTTAAAAGTAGAGTTAGGTTCAGTAAACTGTGAGCAGGAATTCATAATTGTACCTGGATTGAAGTTTAAAGAGATATTAGGGGTCGATTGTATGATAAAGTTAGGAGTAGTTATAGATATGGAGAGGAAGGTAGTTAGGATTAGGGATAGAATATTGCGCTGGAAGGCAAGTTATGAGGTTACAGAGGATGACATGGGGTTATGCATTAATGTTATAGAGGTAGATGGAGAAGAGGTGAAAGAGATCGACACAGTTAAATATACTGAGGAAAAGTTAGAAGAGGTACAATTGGTAGTGAATAAAGAGTCTGAAGTAATAAAAGTAAAGGCAAACGCAGCATTAGGTTACACACCAGATCTAAAAGTAGGCATAAGCGAGATAAGTGGCAATGATAATTTTGATAAGGTGGATTTAGGAGATTTTTATGGGGTGAATATAGTACATAAAGAATCTAGAAGAGATGAGGAATTTTCTATAAAGGGAGAAAATAAAAATGTTAAGGTAGTATCGTTTGGTTTGTCCGCAGGAAAGGGAATAATAGCGAGTGAGAAACAAACAAGTATAGATACAGAGGAAGAAATATTGAAGAGTCAGGATAGCAAGGATAGTTTTATTTTATGTGAAGAAATAGGGATGATAAGTATAGAAATAGAAGGAAAGACGGGGATGAAGTTTATTAAGATTGTAAGAAGAAAGACATGGAGAATCAAGAAAAGAGTAAGATTTAAATAAAGATATGACTTAATAGATAAAAATAAGGATAGGTGAATAGTTAGAGTTGAATTTAAATAGATAGGAATAGAGATAGGTGTATATAGAAAAGTAGAATTAGGAATAGGATAAATAAGGGAAGGTAGTTAGAAATAGATATAAAGTTAAGTGTGAATAGTTAGTTAGAAATGAAGATAGGTATAGAAGAATAGAAGTGAGGTACATAAAGAGTCAATGCTCGACAAAAGAAAAAGGGAAATAAATAAAATAGAGGGTGAAAAGTTAGTGATAGATAGAAATAGTTTGTTAACAAGTAGTAATAGGTGTGAATAGTTAGTTATAAATAAAGATAGGTGTAGATAGATAGAAATAATTAGAGATAGATAGAAATAGGTAGGAATAGGTAGATAATGAGTAATAGGTTGGATAGATAGGTATAGGTAGAGGTAGAGTTAGGTGAGTAGATAGGTGTTTAGAAATAAGATGTAAGATTAGGTAGTAGGAATTAGTTCATATTTAAATTCAAGAAAACGTGATAAGTTTTCTGTAAATTGAAATAGGGGGATTATGACGTGGAATTATAGGTCAAATAGGTGTAGACAATAAAATTTTATCAACTGTGTATATAGGAAACAGGAGCAAATTATTTACACGCCAAATTAATTAATTTATATAATGAAAACGAACGGTTACTAAAATATTTTTCTATTTGTATATTGGAATGTTAAAATTGCATACGGGAAAAAGCTTTTGAGTACATAAAACTCAAGGATACGCATAAGTAATTATAATAATTTTAAATCAAACGCATGGAAGCAAAAAGGGAGCTTGCATGTATAGAAAATCAATAATTTTAAACGCAAATGTTTCCATTTTAAAAGCCAACGTTCGTTTATACAAATACTAAGAAGGGAAGAAACTAAGAATTGTTATTTTCAACGGACGGTTGTTTCAAAGAACACCTGTTGGTTATATGTCAAGTTCATGGAATCTTAAACGAACGTTAGCACAAAATTCTATAGAATTGTGTTTGCAACGGTTAGTGTATAAGCTGCTACAATAACACGTGCCTTGAAGACTGAGTGGAATAAACGATCGATAATGTAAGACGGACAGAGAAACGTATAAAGAAAGCGTCGGGTACAAGTCACGTACGAAATACACGGGTAAATGTGAAGGCCGGCTACAATATCGATTTTCTGTAACTTAAGAGGGGTTCTAAAGGAGATAACAAATATGCGTGGAACGGAGATAGATATCTGATAGGTGGAGCGTTGTGACAAGAGAAAATTATATCATTGGTTTAAAGCTAGGCAGTTTCAAGAAGAGCGAGTCCGTAGAGGGTATCGAACAAAATTCTATGTAACAGCACGACGAACGGGGGATTTTTGAGAAGTTAGTGTTCGTTACGTTCAAAATTTTAAGAATCAGTTTAGAAAATAAGCTTTTCAAGGGAAACAGGTTCCATAGGGGGTTTTGAAAATCATATAAATACGCGAACAAAGATAATGAGGCTCTCTTTCTCTTTCCATTTAGATCTGAGAACGTGCTTAGACCTACAACGTAATAATAGTAAATGCTCTTACGGGTATTAATTACTGAGTTTAGTCGGTAAAGTTGCATATAACATCCTGTTTTGAAAATATGTAAAGCTGTAGTAGCGTACCGCAAAAACTGGAAAAGTGATATTGCACGAGTTGGTGCTGTTGTTTAGATAAAAGGTGCCGTTACTACAACGAATCGATTAAATGAAGGGATGATATTTGGGTAAGCAAAGCCTAAAGCGTCATTTGTATGCATGAAGTATATTTGCTATGGAATGTTATGTTTGAGACAAGGCTAATATCTGGATAGAAGAATAGTAGTGATGGCCGAGATTTTAATAGGTGGGGATCAGTTGAATCCAAGCATAATCGAAGTAGATGGACGCAATGACGAGGGTTTCTAGTAACCATCTTCAGCGGTGACGAGAAACGAAGGCGACTCCAGATAAAAACACGTAATTTCCTGTTTTTGTATAAACATTTGTGTTGATATTTTTTGTGTTTGTGTGTTTTGACTTATTGGGGGTGGATTTATTACCATGAAACTTGTTTAAAGAGGTATATGTGCAGGACAATTAATTTTGACTATTAAAAAAGGGTTTATTGATGATATATAAAGGTGTATTCATGATATAAAATGTTGTTTGTAAAGGAGTAAACGGGTCTTTAAATTTGTTTTGAATAAAAATGCAAGATGTAAAAGCATTTACAGAAACTAGGTTATAATGAGCTCAAAATAGACCAGGATAAAGTCAAACTAGGGTTGCATATGGGGCCCATCTACTCATATTATATAGAATTGGTTGAAATATATTAAAACCAAGGTCATTAAAGTATTTAATGATTGAGCTGGTAACAGTTTTAGCAAACTGTCTGTACCGAGGTGTAAATATTTTATTAATAATGGAAACTTGTTGATATGTGTAAATAAAAAGGTTGTATGTTTGTTGTATTATTTGATTGTTAATTTCATTTGACTGTGTGTGTGAGAAATGTATGTATTTAAAATGATAGGTATTCAAGAAGAAGCCGATTGCTGAGCTAGCCAGGATGAGCAGAGAAATAAGGAGGCGTTCAAAAGGACAAGTGTAAGAAATTTTTTTATTTTAATTTTTTTCAGAAAAATTTATGTTGGCCCAATTCGTGGGGCGAGAATTTTAAGAGCATAATTTCCCGATTCCATGGCACTTTTATGACGCCCAAACAAAGGAGCACGAATTTTTGTTAAGGTTCCACGGCAATTTTATAACGGCCCAACGCTGGGGCTCAATGTTAAAGCTTGTTCCTGACCTTCCACGGTAATTTTATGGCGACCCAAACGTAAGGGCTCGAGTTCCAAATAGAATTTGAAAATTTTATTCCAGGAAACTGGCGAGCTGAGAGAGAGAGGGCGTGTGTGTGGTTGTATAAATTTGTAAATATTTTTGAGTGTGTGAGGAAGTGATTTAAACGTATGCAGAGGAAGGAGTGGTTAAGAAGCCAAGGAGTTGAAATTAGAAGTGACGATAGTGAGTTATTTGATAAATCAGGAAAAATAGAGGAAGCCGGAGGTAGTAGGGACCAGTCGAGGACGGAATCAGGAGAACAGAGAAACGAGATGATCATAAGAATGTTAGAGAGAATGAATGCAGAATCAAACCGGAAGTTTGAGGAGATTAGGGAAATGGGTGAAGAATAAAAAAAAGAGTGGAGCAGATGAGTGCCAAATCCAACCGGAAGTTTGAGCAAATTAGCGAAAAAATAGACAAATCGATGAGAGAATTTTCGGATTTCAAAAATAGCTTAACTGTAAAAATGGGGGAAGTAGAAAATAGGGTTGATAAAAATAAACGCGATATAAGAGGTTTGAGTCTGAAAATGGGACAATTACGTGTGTGTGTGTGTGTGTATGAGAAAGGTATGTATTTAAAATGATAGGTATTCAAGAAGAAGCCGATTGCTGAGCTAGCCAGGGTGTGCAGAGAAATAAGGAGGCGTTCAAAAAAGACAAGTGTAAGAAATTTTTTTATTTTTATTTGTTTCAGAAAAATTTATGTTGGCCCAATTCGTGGGGCGAGAATTTTAAGAGCATAATTCCCCGATTCCACGTCACTTTTATGACGCCCAAACGAAGGGGCACGAATTTTTGTTAAGGTTCCACGGCAATTTTATGACGGCCCAACGCTGGGGCTCAATGTTAAAGCTTGTTGCTGACTTTCCACGGTAATATATATATATATATATATATATATATATATATAAATTGATATTGAAATGGCCGCATGTTGAGGCGCCACTAAAAGAGTGATATGAAAATGGCTGTACGTTGAGGCAATGCTGAAAGAGTGATGTGACAACGCCGCATGTTGAGGCGTCACTAAATGAGTGCTACAAGTACTCATTTACTTAATTATAAAAATGTTCCTTACCTTATCTTAAATTTACAATATTAAATCTCTTTTGTTATGGATAGTTTACCTGGCTTTGAGTTTCACGCTTGTAAAGTTTGTTTGGCCAAAAAAAATCTTGACAGATAATCTATTAAAAAGGTCAGAGTGTTTCGAACTCTGATCATAAACTTTCCTGGTAAAGATCCTTACTAAAATAAAATGATTAGGACTTACTTACCAGAAGATGTTAAAACAAATTATATCACAACAGCTTCTAGTGAAACTACAAACTATATTCGGAAATAGCAGAGTTCCAAAGCATAATATTGTAATTTGCCTCCAGTCTCTCTAGCACCATCTTAGTGTTACCAGTAAATATGAGATTGTCAATGATATGGACTATGCTTCAGATAGACGAAAAACTACCCCACTTACCATACTAACAACTAGCCTGAGATTCAATTCATGAGAGAGCATGAATTTGGGCATGAATTGTTGAAGGTAATTCAAAATTTTAGAAACAGAACGCTACCGAACCTTTAAAAATGTTAAAATAAATTAGTCTTAAGGGGAGATGCAGAAACCCTCTAACAATTAACTCAAGACCCAGAAATAAATTATCAATAATATACTACAAATATATTCTAACAGTCCGAGTAGCAATGTAACTACAACTTCATGTCAGCATTGACTCTCAAAAGAAATTCTCATAATTTAATTTATCATCGGAGACACTATTTGTGTTCTTTTAAAAATACAAAGGTTATAAAATGTAAATAAACTTCTCATAACAGAAAAGTATAAAATGTATGTATAAAAATGTATGTATAAAATGTTATGTCAGCATTGACTCTCAAAAGAAATTCTCATAATTTAATTTATCATCGGAGACACTATTTGTGTTCTTTTAAAAATACAAAGGTTATAAAATGTAAATAAACTTCTCATAACAGAAAAGTATAAAATGTTATCTTTTAATCGTATTACCGTTACTCTTTTAATTAAGTTATAAACTTCTCAAAAATATGCTTCGTATATCCTTTTCAGATAGTGTAATGAAATTTTTTCCATCTTCACGTTGGGTGCGGTAGAGTAACAACATTTTTTTTCCAGCCTCAGATTGATGGGCTAGTGTTGGCAAAAAGGGGAGGTTTCTTATGTTGAAGTAGGCCCAGGGTTTTATTTGGATGGTAAATGGCTGTAGAAGAAGGAACACCTAGCAAATTAAAAAGCTAACTCTGACTATTAATTCAATGGAGATCATGAGGGTGAGCGTAGGCCAATTCTGCTTTACCTCATACGACAAACAAACAAAGGAGGGCGCCACAGTGTTTACTGACTCTAACAAACTCACTAATAAGAGCCCTGGGAGAAACTCAGAAACCCCTAACCCTAAAAATTTCCAAACCGAAAACTTATCACCAAAGCAAGTGTAACAGTGACTCAATAAAAACAAACCTGAAAAGGAACCATTTTGATTAGTTAGGACAAAGACCAACTTTAGTGGTCGACATATCACAGCATAAAACTCAAAAACATAAAGCACTAGTATGAGACACTAGTATGAGACACTAGTCTCAGCACTACTGATTCCTGAAAATAATTCTTTTCACCAAAAATTTACCACTTCAAATGTTTATCCAAACTCCTATATGCGTCACTTACTTCAGTTACCAAAGAGTAACTCATTTGAATTTTGTTCACCTTAGACAAGATCAACTTGTCAGAAAAGTAAGATGTGGTAATATTCAAAATAATTCTATTATCAAAATTAATTTTCTTTTTATGTACATAAAAAATAAACAATTATGCAACTTTGATATTCACAAAATAAATTAAATGAGTCAGACTTCTTTTTTTAAATAGTTACTAAACGATAATATGTACAGAGAATTTCATTTTATTTCATATCCTAACACAGCATATTAAATCTTAGAGTGATTTATAATTTAATCTGCAAAAATATTTATGTAATAATTTATTAAAGCCTATTCAGATCTGACTAGTTCACAAACTTTCTTAATTTTGTTAAACTCAAAATGTAAATCTACGAAAATTTATCTCCACTGTTTAAAGCATTTATTAACAATTCAAAGTTCACTAAAAGCAAAGCAAGCTTTTCAAATTTCAGTAGCGTTCATTGTTTATTTCAAACTTAGCATGATAAAAAACTTTACTCAAACACGTACTTTAAGTTATAATAAAACGTAAACAATTACTGTTAATTACAAAATAATATTCTCAAAATCTAAACATCCGTGGGTAGGATAAAGAAATTTTATGACTTACCCCAGAGAATGATATCAAAATACAAAAGTAAAAAGCGGGGCATTTTACTTTAATAGTTATAACTTATTTATCTATTTACAAAAACAGGGTGACCAACAGAACAGAACGGCTCCAATTACAGGACACCACAAGAGTAAATTAGACAAAAAAATTTAAATACAAAAATTAAACCTAAATAATTGTGACCTCAATAGTCTGCAAAAATTAACCTTTCATCAAATTACTTAATATGCAGCATAAAGTACAAGGTGTTTTGCTCCAAAATCGATTCACAAAGATTCAACTTAATAATTATGTTAGGGGATTTCTAATCATTATTTAAGTATATTACATATAGTTGTGCACAACAGTTTCAGCAACTAAGGTAGTTAAGCATATTACTGTGATCTAAGTTCCCAACAATGTTTATAGGAAACAACCCGTTATAATTACGAAATTTTGCAGTGTGCACGTTTCACGTGGTTTGACAAGATATACGTCATTGTCCAGACCAATGAGAAGGCAATATGTAGAAGCATGTGGTTTACAAGTAGAAAACAACAACCGGCCATAGTTATTCAGAATGTGTCTTCCTTATCTTGAAGAACTGCGGAGCAGTACCTTAGTATGGTGTTTCCCATCAATTTCCTACCTTAATCTTTCCATATTTTGTGTTCCCGTTAAATGTTTTAGGTAAATAACAGACTCTGTTAAAAATTTTGTTATAGAAGAGGATTTAGATCCACAACCCATAATACGTAGACAACAATATCATTAGTACTTCAGCCTTGACAGATGCAATAATACAAAGAATTCATTAATCGGTTTTACTTTAGAACTTATGGTGAGAAGCTGTTGCCTTTTGTTGTTTCATTGTTAATCCCTTGTTGTTTTTGCTATATTGAAAACTTTTATACTTCAATCTTTAAATAATTGCTTATTGTTTAATGATTTTTGTAATGTTTCTATTAGCCACTGTTTTTAAAATTACCATTGTGAGTGCATTTAAGTTGGTCGTTTTACCGTTGTTTGATTTACTTATCGCAGTGGATGTGCTCGATAGGAAGATCATTGGTCTAGGTCTCATCTAAAGTCGTTATTTTTAATTATCGACATGTATCTTTGTTTGATTTTCTTATCGCAGTGGATGTGCTCGATAGGAAGATCATTTGTCTAGATCTCATCTGGAGCTTAGTTATTTTTAATTATCAACATGTAAGTATAGGGCGCTTATTTTATCAACGTTGCAGGTGGTCTCTCAACCCTTTTTTTTATCCCAGTTTCAGCTTTATTTTTCCTCCGGTAGACCTGTCTTTATCCCGAGACAACCATATATCACATAAAAATGGTTCTAAATCTGTTATAGAAGAGGATTTAAATCCGTGACTCAGAATACGTAAATGACAATATCATTAGTATTTTAGCCTTTCCAAATGGTAACATAATAAGGAAAATGTCAAATTGTGAATAACACTATGATACAATTTCCAATAGCCATGAAATTATCTTTTCCTTCATTACTTTAATGACAGTAGCCGAAAACCATAATAGAAATCAATTTTAAAAATATTTTACTAGAAATTAACAAAGTATGTTTTTAATAGAATTGCAGAAAACTGAAATAGTAAGTTCTGTATTCATGTTAGCAAGAAGTTTATTCCACTCTATACAGTGGATTTTTAAATTAATTTTACAATAATCAGAAGCAAAAAATGCTACACAGAAATATGATTTTCCTACCAATGCTGGTATTTGTAAAAATATCTCAATTAATTTGACCTTCAAAAGTAAATGTAGCCTAATTTGCAACTTAGGCATTCCGCATGTTATAAAAATCGTTTTGAAACAGCATAACTTAAAACTGTGTACTGGCCCGCCCTTGAAATATAAATACGTTTGTATATTAGGGTACTTTAGGTATGAGTCGAGTTAAGGATGCGACGCCGTGCAGTTGTTTTGTTTGGCACGTGTCCTCCGGTCGTGTATTAATGATTGTTAATTTGTAAACTTAGTGAGCTATAAATTATTTAGTAATTTCAATCAATGTGGTAGTGACAGCATCTTTGAAATTCGTCATTGTTGGATTACTATACAGATAAGTTTCAGTAGTTAGAATTTTATTCATTTGCGAATAGCAATGCTATATGTGTATATCTATAAGAAGTGTGATTTAACCTCGTTGTGATTGTATTATACGACATGCCGAGTATTGGGCTTTGTTTCTACTTTGTTACATTATTTTATAACGTTATTTCATTAAACCCAAATAAAATAGGCTGCGAGTTGGTTCATTCTTTCTAAACAGGTAATAGCGAGGCAACGAAACTATAACAGAATCTATGTGTATCCAGGAGGGTTGTCCTAGCCAGGGCCGACATCTCAAGGGCAACCGCTTCTGTGACGAGTCATAAAGCATCGACAAACATTACATTTGGCGCCCAATGTGAGACGTTTATTGTCACGCTATGCCCGAATAGCAGTGGGTGAATCATACTGTTTTACACAAAGTTAAAAGGGTTTGTGGAAATCCCAATGAAAGATATTTTCGCTATGAATAGACAAAAGTGAAGGACTTTATTGGATTGTTGGAATATTTACCTGTAATTGAACAAGTGCTTATTTCTTATCGTTGAGCAGGGGCGTTTTAACAACTCATAACCGTTATTGCCAAGGATATGTTGCGGAATTTGGGCAATTTAAATTCTTTCTAGACTGATTCTAATTAGGTTAAATACTTTAAGTCCATACCAAGTTTGTGTGTACTAATAATAAAATTAAAATAGATACGAGTGGCGGTGTAAGCTTAAGTTATAACAGGCTTTATGATGAAACGCGTTTTTCGATGTTCTTTGAAATTTAATGCCGCATACGTATAATACGCGATCGCGAAATAAAGAACAAACTAAGTTCCAAAAAACTGATAAAATGACAAATTCTGAGATTGCAGAGGCATTAAAGCAGTAAGTTGCAGCGGTTAATAATATGAATTGCAACAATGCAGTTCTAAAAGAGTCGATTGAACAGATGAATTTAAATATTTCAGTTAATATGAATAAATTGAGTAATGATGTAAACCGTGTGTCGGAATCGGTAAAAGAGGTAGGAGCTAATGATGTTGAAAATTTTAGGGATGTAGGTGTTGTGAACCAGCGGGAAACCAGCGGCATCGTTCCCATGGTAGCCGGGACCCAAAATTATATGAGTTTATACAAAGATTTGAGAGGTGCGAACTGGTGCTTTTCGCCAGAAGGATCTATACATCCTGTAACATTATTTTGTAAAGTTAACTAATAAACAGATCAATTAATTAATTAAAATTCATTAACTTGCATAACTTATAGACAAAAATTCCAATAATAAATTACTTTCATATTTTAGTTAGCATTCCTCATAAAAGACCAAGTTTACAAATAGCTTAAGGCTAAACTATTAGAAATTCCAGCGGCAGGTAATCATAATTTAAAGCTCTATCCTTGTAAATCAAATACAATAAACCTCTTAAAGCTTAGGTCGATTACAGATTGACGAATCTGATAAAATTAAAATGGAATAGTACCTTTTAACGTAAATAAAGAAAAGGAATTTTCTGTTGAAAAGCTTAATTTTCTTAATAATTTCTTTGATTGACAGCGGGTTATAGAAAACGAAACATTATAAATAGCGAAAACTATTTCCAATTTGATTTGTTCAAAGATTGCAAATAATTTTACGTTGTCTGAAGACATCCATTGTATTTAAAATCCATTTCGGCTCAAGTGGGTTAACCGGTTTTTTGTTAATGGCAGACCACTGTCGCCAACGGGTATGGTCCACATTTCAATAATTAAGAAATTCTTAGAAGATACGACATATTTAAACCCTTAGAAAAATAATTGCTTCCGTGACCCTCATCTTAAAAGGGGTTGGATTTGGTTTCTAAAATCTTGTTTTTGGGGAGGTTCTGTTAAGTCACTGGTTAACAGAAATATGACGTAAATAATGGTTAGAGTAAGAATTAATCTATATAACTTAAAGCTTTAGCAAAAAGAGGGAGATATTCCAATGGGGCTGTCCGTGGTCAAGAAGTAGAAAGAAACGTAGTTCGCGGGTAGCGTTCTCCGGCATCACAGATATAATATTTCACTTAGTATCACGATCGTAAAATTTGGAAAGGAGTAATTAACTCTTCCAGTTCGCGAGGGTTACGCCCGTATGTTCGCGGATTTATAGTGATACAAGGTAACTAATAGAAAGCTTGTAGGCGTGTGACGCACAAGTTAAGTGATATTGTCAATAAGATCCTGACGGGTTTGTGTGCCATTCAATTATTTAAAAATTACAAACAACAAGAGCAACAAGCAAGATTCTCTCCCCCAATTTAAGACACGTAATTTAAGAGCTGTTCTACATTAGAAGGCAAGCCATCAAACAATGGACAATTTTTCGTAAGTTTTTTTAGTTAAGTAGCATGGCCAATTTTTAGTTAATTCATTTGTTAGGACGTTTTGGCCATAAACCGTAGGATTAATTTAGTGTAAAATTTATAGTATAAGTTTTCTTTCATATACAAGTGTTTGGGAATTACTTATGTACGCAAAATTTTCATAATTCCATATTCACCTATTCAATTAAATTTCTAAATTAAAATCAATGAATGTAAGAGGTTCACGTCTATTGCTATGTTAATTAAATAGTTTTGTATGCCGTTGATTAAGTCAATGGTTTTTTTTTATTTTTTTATCATGGAAGTTGCATAAGTAGTAAAAAAGTTAAGAGTTGATTAAAAGAAACAATTGTCCTCCTTGGGATGACAAGTCTCTCAAGGTTTTGCACAAACATTTGGACATTCTCGACTTGTCTAGCGCCCTTGGTAATTGTCATTAAGCCACAATATTTATGAAAGGTAAGTGCCAAATTTTTTTGTAGTATATTATAGATTAATTTAACCCTTTCTGCAAAATTTTAACCCTCTATTAGGTTCCCAACGGGGGCGGTACCGCCCCCCAGTGGGCGCTGTAGCTTTCAAAGGGGCGGTAGCGAGTACAGGGGCAAAAGGGGGGCGTTAGGAGGATTAAGGGGGGCGTTCGTGACGTACTTACCTTTTTAGAAAATAAATATATTAAAATACTTTGAAAATACCTAGTTGGCATGAATAGACAGTTTATTTAGCTATCTAAAATGTCTATGTTATTGTTATCGAGAAAATATACTTTAAAACATTTAATTCAGCATTAGGTCTATGAATACCTAATTCCGTTTAATATTGTCCGCAACAAGTCTTTGCAAGTTGATAAGCAAAGACGCGATATGACTTGCTTACAAAGTGCACCGGCATCGCAAACAAGATAAAACATACAAGTTGATGCTTGTATGAAATCAAACGTATAAAAGGCAGGGATAGCTCTAGGAATGTGTTATTATTTTTGTGTGCTTCGCAAATAATCCATGTTCGTGAGTGATAAGTTATATAAGTCATTATAACCATTAATTTTATAATTATCTATAAATTCGTTGAAAAGTTAATTTATTTTAAACCGTGGCAAGTTTTGGATTTCAAAATGTCTGAATCTAAGAAGAAATGCCGGCAGTACAGTCTTTTGTATTTGAAATATGGATTTACGCACTCTCCTGTAAACCCATCATTACCCATGTGTTTACTTTGCCAAAAAGTTTTCTCAAATGAAGCCATGAAGCCTTCTAGGCTACAAGAACATTTAAATAAAATGCATACTGATAAAAAGGACAAAGATTTGTCCTATTTTCAAGAACTGCAGAAGAAATATTTGAAACAGCCAACTATATCAAACCTATTTGCGTCGTCTTCTAAACAAGAAGATGATGGACTACGAGCATCATATAACATTTCATTGTTAATCGCAAAAACGGGAAAACCACATACCATTGGCGAGGAACTTATCTTGCCGGCAGTCAGAGAGGTAATAAAACTGTTCTTCATCATAAGACATCGGCAGATGTCATCAGAAAATTCCTCTGAGTAATAACTCAGTGCAAAGGAGAATAGACGAAATGGCTCAAGACGTTGAAATATCATTATGCGATTACTTAAAACTTGCAATTTTTCCATTCAACTTGATGAATCCACTCTACCAAATAACGAAGTACTGCTGTTATCATACGTTCGGTTCATAAAAGACGAAAAATTTATCAAGAGTTATTATTTGCAAAAATTTGGAAACTGATACAAAGGGAGAAACGATATTTAATACCATGAGTACGTTTTTCAAGAGAAAGAAATACCTATGCATAATATTTTGTCGGCAGCTACTGATGGTGCTCCAGCAATGACGGGACGTCATAAGGGTTTCATAGCTCATTTGAAACAAGCAGTACCAAATGTACTCGCTATACATTGTATTATTCATCGTCAGCACTTGGTTGCAAAAAATCTGAACGAACGTTTGCATTCGTCGCTTCATTACGTTATTAGAGCAGTAAATACGATTAGAAGCAATTCATTGCATGACAGATTATTTAGCCAACTTTGTAGTGAAAATGATGAAGATTACAATCGCTTGCTGCTGCACACAGAAGTTCGTTGGCTCTCAAAAGGTACTTGTTTGAACCGTTTTTTTCAACTATTTGATTCAGTACTGGACTTTCTTGAAAACAGAAACGAAAAATTGCGCGAAAACCTGATTATACATAAAAATGACATCGCTTATTTGACAGACTTGTTTAAAATATTTAATGAAGTCAATTTACAATTGCAAGGTGACGAATTGAATTTAATTAAAACAAAAAACGTCATAGCTGCTTTTGTGGGAAAACTTCTTCTATTCAAACGAAATCTAGGGAGAGGTGAATACAGCCACTTTCCCACATTATCAGCAGTCTCTGCAAAACATGAAGATTTATTTACTTACTGCCAACACTTGGACGTTCTTCATGTTGATTGTGTGGAGCGATTCAGGATATTTTAAACATGAATATACCGGGTTGGGTTTTAGATCCTTTCGCAAATGCAGATACAGCAGAATCATCAAATTTAGAAGAGGAACTCGTAGAACTCACAACTAACGAAGAACTAAAAGTAAAATTCAGAAATGGATATCAAGAGTTCTGGCTTCAAAAACCAATACCAGTTCTTTACCCTGGATTGTGGTCAAGAGTACAGATATTTTTAATTGCATTTCCTTCATCTTATTTGGCTGAGCGTGGGTTCAGTGCAGTAGCTAATTTATTGTCTAAGAAAAGGAACAGACTGCACATTACTGAACGTGGCGATTTGCGGCTGATGTTAACGAAATTAGAACCCGACATTAGCAAATTGTTAAAACTTCACCAGCCTCAACTATCTCATTAATTTTTCTTCTTAATCTTTTTTCTGTTCATTATGTATTCATATTTAAGTTTTTAATAAACAAGTTTGTACTACATTTGATAGTCGTTTTAATTAAGGTTTACTTTTGCGATTTTAATATATATACCTTGTCCAACGCTTTAGTGAACGCTTGTAATAGCAGTCAAAAGTGCATCGTTCGTATATGAGTATCTATGTATATATATATATATATATATATATATATATATATATATATATTGCTGTGATATTCTCCTTTGAATGCGGAACTGGGTCCTTTCAACAAAAAATTCTAGTCCCACAGATTGGGCGTCATAAACGGCTGTGATCCTCTTTTCGCCTCGGCTGCTCACCTAATGTTATAAACCTCCTCATTCATAAAAAACAACACATTCCTACCAAAAACATCAACGTTAACTCTATTTACATCAATATTCAGAATACATTAAAATTTCAAAATTAAAACTCAGCATAAATTTCAGTTTTAAAAGAGAATTTCAAGATTAATTTTATTATCATTTTAATGTGCATCCCAAAATTAAAGTCCTTGTTGGATGCCTACTAATTAATATAACAATATAAGCAGACCGAGTCTGAGTATAAAGGAGCATCTAACACCCTTTACGTTAATTAACCAGGTTTGTCTAATTGAGCTCAAAGACATACCCAAATTTTCATCATATTACCGAACATCAAAACTAAATACCCCTTTCTACTTCAACAAGCAAATTTCATCTTAAAATTAAAATTTTATGGTTAGTACAATTTCACTAATGTCCATTTAAAGTAAATCAATTATAAAGTTATTCAACACACACAAAATGTCACACAAAATAGTATAATTTACCTGAAGGTCACCGTCCTCGTAGCTTCAAAGTACATCGTCCCTTTAGTTAATCACACCATTCCAACAGGATTATTTTTACGGCTTCTAATTCTCAACGCTTTTAAAATTTACTCCATCACCATTTATTTAAAGTTGTTTCTGGGCTTTTCCGGAATTCATCTGTGTATATCTGACCCTTGTTTCGTGGATCCAGACACGTATTTGAACCATTTAATTATTAACACCCCGAAAAATAGCAAATAACTTCATACTTCTTTCACCAATATACGCCAAAACTGCCTACTTTTGTGTATACATTTGTCGTTGTAAATTTTGCTAATTGGTACAGTGAAACTAAATTTTATTACCTTGTATCTAAGTGCACTGAAGTACATTCATGTTAGCACGTAAATAACCAACTATTTTGAATCACTAAAATATACGAGCAAAATTTTAAATTATTTTCTCAAACTAAAATGCACTGTTTAACATCTTCAATCAAGTCGCGGATGTAAGAGCTTTTAACGCATCGAATAGTCAAAAGTCTAAGAGTCTAAGAGAGCTTGTTTATATTCATCTCGGTATATATAGCAAAAGCCGGCACGTCGCTTTTGTCCTCAAAACAGGTAATTCTAAAGAATTCCTCATTCTATGTTCCCAGTCTGTCGCTCGCGCGTCGATTTTACGAATTTTCACTCGTCCCATTTAAATCTCAGAAATTTCAACACACGGCACGCAAGCATGTCCGAGAAATAACTAATTGACTTTTATACCGAAATTGTTGTTTCTACCTCTGATATTTGCATCCTATTTTCAACCAATTGTGACCCTCGTGACGTTGCTTAAATCCCGCCTTTTACTATATGTGTCTTTGCTTGACGCATTTTCTCTTTCCTTTTCTAACCTGTTCGTATTGGTGCAAATTGATATTCTTTATTATCGATTATATTTTAGTCCATGTGGACTGTTATCTGGGTTTAATAACCCCGTATCGCACATTCTCGTGAATATTAAGCCCCGGTTTCTCCAAGATTCTTTGAAACTATTAATTATCTACAAAATTTACGCCGTATGTGATATTTAAACTATGCAGGTGTTCAAAATAATATTAATTCTCAGAGCTTTATTTTCTGGTATTATAATCTTAGGTTTTTACAAGTTTCTATAGATATTATCTGTTACTAACGGTTCAATTAACTTCAATTAAAATTAATACTCTTTAATTTTTAGTGAATCCTAATTAAATATTCAATTATTATCTGTACGTTTCGTTTAATACTCGTTGCCCAAACTTGAATCAATTCATATAAATCTTGCACGTAATTTCCATTTGATTCTTTACTTTGGAATAATTAAATTACACGTTGAGCATTTTAAAACTGCTTATTTTTATATGAAGCGTCTTGTAAATAATTTTAATCTCTTATTTTTAATAAAACGAATGAATTTTTATTCTCCACGGGTTTTTAATAAAGCGTATTATCTAATAAACTTCCTTATACACGGTGATTAAAATTATTTGATGTAATCCATTAATTTTCTACCCTGGTCTAAATATGAGTATTTTATATATATATATATATATATATATATATATTTTAATATTCGTTATAATGCACTATGATGAGGAGGGGGGCGTTGGAAGTTTTTTTTCCAGTAGAGGGGGCGGTGGTTCAGAAAAGGTTGGGAACCTCTGCTCTATATGATCCACGACCTTCCGCTAGCTAGTGCCGGTGACCCCCTCTTTAATTTTTGTCTTACAGGCCGCCCCCATTTTATAATTTTACTGGAAAATATATACTTAGTAGCTTTTCCGCCTGTAACAATCTGGTAAGTTTTATTAAAAAACAAGAAACGATAATGCTAGAAGCGGGAGTCCCTGATACTAGAAAAGTTCCCCTGATTGTTGGTAATCTGCGTGGTTCGACCCAAGATTGGGGTGTTTTGAAAGAAGAACGCGTAAAGAGTTTTAAAGAATGTAAGGAATTATTTTTAAGCCGGTATTGGGGGGTTGAAGAAGAGAGGAAGCTGTTTCAAAAGATCAAATTTGGTTGTTATGATAGGGGGTCAAGGGCCGATTATTTTTTAAGGCTGGTGAGGGAAGCGAATTTCTTGACGGTCCCCCTTGAGGAAAAAGAACTTATTGCTTTATTAAAAAACCACTTTCCGAGCGAGACTCAGCGAGGTATTGTACACTGCATGCCTAGAACGTTAAATGAGGTGGAAAAATATTTAAGGGAGGTAGATGAAACTTACCAAATTTCCCATGAAAATAGTAACAATTCTAACACGACTTGGCGCGGGAGAGGTACGAATAATGAACAAAACTGGGGGGTTCGTTATGGTACCAGGTCGAATATGTCAAATTCTGGAGGCGGTAATAATGTCCGTTCCGAAAACAGACCAAATAATAATCACGATTATAGTAATGGTAATAGGGATGAGGGGCGCCGTGAACATCAGGTGACTAGTAGTTCGGGTGGAAGTCAACCACCGGGCCACTTTATTTAATAAAAAACGGGGATGAGCTTCTGTGGGAAGCACAAAATAATATTAAGTCGGTTGCTTTTTCACCTTCTATAGAGGCTACTGTTGAGGCTATGTTGGTAAAAAATATTGGTTGACTCGGGCAGCCAAGTTACGTGCATTTCGAAGGATTTTCTATCTAAGTTATTACAAGTTAACGGTGATATTTTACGTTTACCGTTTACGTCGGCCATTCTGGTTAGTGCTACAGGTAAAAACTGCGTTGTTAAAGATCAATTTTTTGTAAATTTTAAATTTCGAGACGTAATTTTTGGGCGTGATTCTGATTATCAGATTAAAATAGATTTTTCAAGAAATTGTTTAGTCGGTAAGTTTGAGTGAAAGACAAGAAGCATAGATTTTAGTATGGAACCAAAACCGGATGTTCGGTTGACAGTTTGTCAAGTATCAGAGGAAAAGTGTGACGAGAGTAGTTCACACAAAAAGATAATGCCGTGTGAGGTGTCTGAAATCGAGGAGGTGGTAAATCGTGTGGAGAACTTCTTGCTGGAAGAAAAAAATTAATTACGTAAATTGTTGTTGTCGTATAGGTCGATATTTTCGAACCAACCTGGTAGGACAAATATTTGTCGTCACGAAATTGAGTTGTGGGATGACACGCCATTTTTTGGACAGTCATACCCAATTCCGTATGCATATAAGGAGGAGGTGAAGTGTCAGATAGAAGAGATGGTAGCGTGGAATGTTATTGTAAAAAGGTATGCTGATTGGTATACGGTCCACGGTGGTATTTTGTTTAGGCGAGGCCATGACGGTTCGCGCGAGTTTAAGGTATGCATTCCTGCCTCTCAGATTTGTAAGTTGGTTTGGCAGGAGCATGCCGAAAACGGACATTTTGGAGTAGAGAAGTGTTTTCAGATGTTGCGCAGGGATTATTATTTTGCGAGAATAAAACATTATATACGGAAAATTCTTTCAAGTTGGGACTTGTGCCAGAAATCGAAAAGTTCGGTAAAAAGTTTTGGCGAGTACCATAGTGTATTGGCCGAAGAGCCAAATAAAATCATTTGTGTAGAATTGATGGGTCCGCTTCCGGTATCAAGAGGAGGGGCAACCCAATTATTTGCTGCAGTAGATGCTTTCAGTAAATTAGTGGCTTTATACCCGCTTAAGCGTGCTAATACGACCGCTATTCTTCGTTGTTTATTTAATAAATATTTTGTGGAGATTGGCAAACCAGAGATCATTCTTTCTGATAATGGTAGCCAGATGGCGAGCAAAAAATGGGAAGTGTTGTTGGAGGCAGTAGGTGTGAAGGTAGCTCACACGTCAGTTTACTTTCCACAAGGAAACATGACAGAGCGTGTCAATAGGGAAATTGTGCAGATGTTACGGTCACTGTGCTATTCAGCTCATGGGGGGTGGGCGTTGGTATTGGATATGGTGGAGAAGTGGATAAACAGGGCAGTCCACGATTCTACGGGCTTCAGTCCATTAGAATTGCATTTTGCAGCTTCCATAGATAACCCCATGGTTAAGAGTATTGCCTTTCCTACTAGTCTGGAACAAGGTGATGATCGGGACAAAATTATAACTATGGCGTATGATCGGTTAAAATCGAAGGCCGAAAAACGTAGATTGCGGCATCAAAGAGTGAACAAAAAATGCATTGTTTTTAAGGTAGGTAATAAAGTACTGGTTTGCACTCGTCCCCAGTCTTCAGCCGAGGATAAAGAGATTAAGAAATTCTTTTTACTGTATTCAAGGAATTCTACAGTAGTGGCCAAGCAAGGGCCAAATTCATATGAGGTTCAGGACGATGCCCGCGGTGTTTCGTTGGGTATACAAAATGTACGCAATTTAAAACCATATATAGGGCCGGACCAAAATCTGCCCGCAAAACTGTTAGTATAAGTTCAAAGTAATTACCAAGCAAGCTTAGTCAGTAAGTTAAACTTATAAGGGGGTGATGTACTGGCCCGCCCTTAAAATTAAATACGTTTGTATATTAGGGTACTTTAGGTATGAGTCGAGTTAAGGATGTGACGCCGTGCGGTTGTTTTGTTTGGCACGTGTCCTCCGGTCGTGTATTAATGATTGTTAATTTGTAAACTTAGTGAACTATAAATTATTTAGTAACAGCATCTTTGAAATTCGTCATTGTTGGATTACTATACAGGTAAGTTTCAGTAGTTAGAATTTTTGTTCATTTGCGAATAGCAACGCTATATGTGTATATCTATAAGAAGTGTCGTTTAACCTCGTTGTGATTGTATTATACGACACGCCAAGTATTGGGCTTTGTTTCTACTTTGTTACATTATTTTATAACGTTATTTCATTAAACCCATATAAAATAGGCTGCGAGTTGGTTCATTCTTTCTAAACAGGTAATATCAAGGCAACGAAACTATACCAGAATCTACGTGTATCCAGGAAGGTTGTGCTAGCCAGGGCCGACATCTCAAGGGCAACCGCTTCTGTGACGAGTCATAAAGCATCGACAAACATTACAACTGTTATCACCATTATCTTTTATCAAAGCTAAAATTTGATTAAATGAATATCGATGTGTCATGAGCTTTAGAAAATAACTCTATATTACACATGATAAAAGTCAAATAATATTAGAACCCATTTCTCTTATACAAAATGAAGGGTTTTGTATCGGTGAGAAAGTGAAAATCTATAGACTCATTTAAATAGTAAATTGTCTAAAAATGCATGGCTTACAGCGATTTTACCAAAAAAACATTCAGCCGAAGAAAATTACGTAACTATAATTGAAGTGGCTCAAATAATCATGCCGCAAATCACCATCATAGTTATTTGAGCATTGAATGTAGCATTGAACTAAATTTCCATGTTTACCACGACTCTGTTTTGACAAAAAACGGTTTGTTGCGGTCGAACAAGAGCGAAGCAATAATCGAAAATTGTTTGGGGCCTAAAAGTGCCGTCAAAGTGTTAGAAGAAATGGGCGCTGGTACGGAAACATCTATACCATTTTCAATTTTGTGCTATGCTTCAAATATGGGTAACCAAAAACTTGTTCCAATAGTTGTAAGATATTTTAGTCTTAATAGTGTTGATCAAAACACACTTTTAGACTTTGTTGAAAATAACGACGAATCTTTTTTATCAGTAAGTAACTATACTTAAAACGTTTGTAGTGCGGTCAGATAAAGGTGCGTTCCAACTTTCTGGAGGTGTGCAGTTATGTGGGGACCAAAGGTTTCATGCGTACGCACGGACACTAAAAGAAACGGGGATTCGCGTGGCGTCATGGTACGTGAATGTATCGCAAAATATATCTTGTGTAATATTAATTAATAAATTAGATGGTTTTTGAAAATATAATGTACTTTTTATTAATGTCTTAACTCAATGTACCCACTGGAACGCTAGATATATTTTTAGATTGGAAAGTGTAAGCAATGCTGATAATTACAGGCTAATTATTCTGGCAATGAAATTCACCGCACTTCACATTAAAAATGTTTTCATCAAAGGTTTCTGACACAATGCATACAGCATGGATACTGCATCTGAGAATTACGGTATTCATAACTCTATCTATCAAAAATTGAGCAACGGAAGTAAGGTAATTGTAAATGCTAATTGTAACTGTCATGTCATTCATAATGTAGATAGAAATGTTTGTAACGTACTATCTTTTGACGTCAAAAATTTAATATTGAAAATTTATACAGAGTTTTCAAACAGTGCTCAAAAACCACAAGCTTAAGAGTGTTTTGATTTTTGAAACATTGAATATCAAAAAATGATAAGGTGCGTTACCACAAGATGGCTTTCCCTACGTGCTGCTCTTGAATATTTAATACAATCTTGGCCAGCAGTAAAATAATATTTTTTAGAATTAGGCGAGAACACTGCCATAAAAACATATAAAACTTTTTAATAGTCAAGAGTACAAACTAGAAAATGGATTAAAACATGAAATCTAATTTTCTAATTGTTATCTTAATTTCTTGCAATATTATATGCATATCTTAAACGCGTAATTATGTAACAAGCCTAGATTTACATCATATAATGTTAGATTTAAAGGAGCAAATAGAACACGGACTGAAAGATCAGGAAGCAAAATATCATAGGCTTTGAAATATCTTACACCGTCTGAAAAACAAACTTTTATAGATTCTATAGTTTACCAAAGAACTCTAGATTACTTAAATCGGTATTATAATTTTAAAAACTCCCCCTTTACACATTTTGATGTGCTGAAATTTAAAAAAATATCCGAATATGCAGTACTCGCAAGTTTTAAAAGTCAAAATGCTACCAAGCTAGACATATATGAAGACGAGTAATGTAATGAGCTACTTCTTAAAAAACACAAAAAATTCAAAAAAATTCAGGTATTTTTGAAATGGATGTAGACAAAATATGGTGCAGATATTTCAAAATGCAGATATGCCCCAATTGTTCAAAACTGTAAGCAAAATTCTGTCAAAACCTATACGCAATGCTTATCCAGAAAGGATATTTTCATTAATGAAAAATCTGTGGACTGATGAACATAATCAAATGAGGATAACTTTGGTTAAAGCAGAATTATTCACAAAATTAAATTTTAATATGACTTGTCAAGAATTTGTCGAGCATTTATATCAAGACAAACAAAATGCTTTATTCAAAATATGCCAAACTAATATCAAATATAGTTTTAAATTTCAAAAATTAAATGATTTAAACAAAGCAAGAAATGTGTAATTTTATTTTAAAAAAAATAAAGTTTGTTTTTTTCTGGTGTTTTTCATGTAAACATTCTTTGTTCTTATGCTTTGTCATTTTAAAGAAAAAGAAGAAGTTTTGTTTTCGGTCAACAAATTTCTGGATCGAGTCGCTTTAAAAGGTGGCAACCCTATTGTCTAGTAATCTTAATGACATAAACATTATTTATATAATTTAAGGGATTATTATAATTATAAATTCTCACACTTAACTACAAAGTACAAGAACTGATTAGAAATACTATCAACTACTTGATTTTCTTAAACAAAACAACCAAGATGTTGCACTATTGCAAGAAAGAAATGACAGTTTAATGCCAAATTTAAATTACGGCAACTGCAACTATACCCTTATTCAAATTCAGTCTTGATCAATTACTGTGGAACTGCAATTATTCTAAAAAAAAACAAACTATTTAAAAAAAACTAAAAATTTTAATTTATCTCTTTAGGCTATGGATTTCTTATTTTTTGAAATGAAATAAATAAAACATTCTTAAATTTTTTATGATGCATTAAAGTAACAAATAATATTTTTAATAACATGTTTTTTCATTGCAGTTATCTACTTTGATTTTTTAATTAGAAAATACAAATTTGATTTTTGACATTTAAAAAATAGGTAAAATATAGTTAGTATATTTGATTTAGCTGCCGTATCAAGTAACACAGGAAAGCCGTTTAGAGGCAAACTGCACTTCGAGATTGCAGAAACTCTCAAACCTTCTATTTGCCGTTGACATTTTAAGTTAAGTTGCAGTAACGGATTTTAAAACAACAATTAGTAACATTCAAATTATCTAATTTGTAATTAGAATCAAAATATTAAAAATTTGCAATTTACATTCGGATATAAATATATATCAGAATCGAGCGCTAGAGCGATACCTCAAAGATATTCCTACTTACTATCAGCAGTGATGTTCATTTCCAAATCTGATTCAAATTCAACAGCTACAAGAATACCCTCTTTAGTTAATATTACAAGTTTGAATGTATTTGAGTTACCTATAGACACCTTGTTCCAATAATTTTAATTTGGCCTAGTTGCTTTCGATATTTTGAATGTTTAGTATGTTCCTTTCAGTATCATTAGAATTGAGAAAATACAAAGAATGGCATTTTTTAAATGCAAAGAATTCCGACTATTAGTTTATTATTCCTCTAATTATCGCCATAACACAACAAAACCTTTCTAACCAAACAAAATTACAATTAACAATAGTAACTTAGATGTGGTAAAGAGATCTTTAACACTTGATCCCAGAATACAATACCAGAACAACCCTCAATCTTGAAATTTTATGCGCATGTCCAATTCCGGCCATGTTCTTAGTGGTTATTTACTTTTGTTATAAACAAAAATTATTTTGCGGTTATATCAATTGTATGCTATTTACGGATAAATAAATTGTGCTTTTAAATTTGCAAAAGTTGTTTGTGTTATTTTAAAGTTGACCTTTTCTATGAACATTTAAGACTCTTCTAGAGTAATGCATTGTTTATGTTTAGTGTTTGATACGTATTTGTGTAATATTACTTTTGTAGCATAGCGTTTTAAGTGTTAAGCTAGTGATTAATTTTGTATAGTGATAGCAAAACAATGAAAAAATGTGGTATGTATTGTTCAGTACTTGAATGTTCGAATTCAACAGCAGCCAAGGAAGTTAATTTTTCAGATTTCCAAAAAATGTTAACAGTTGAGTAGGTACTGAGTAAGTAAAAAGCAACACATTCTAGGACCTGAATAGTGGTTTATTTTACCTGATTGGAGCTATACGTTAAACCTAAAATACTAAAGTGGTTTCTACAAACTTACTTTTTAACAAGTAGTAAATTTGAAGACCATAAAAACGAATAAAATTATCAAAACTACTGTTTTTCTAAAAAAAATTATTACTATCACTTATCTATAACTTAATGAATATGCTATATGTGACCTTAATTCAGTCGTTTTGCCGGTGTCATCTATTTTGATCTGAAATTGCTAACATTTACTTCCAACAAGCAATTTTAACAATACCCAAAATAACCATTAACAAAAATTTTATATTAATATTAGGATTGTGCTTTTTAAACAATTTTGTTAAACGTTCAACCGCAAATTAAAAATTCGTTTAAACAAAATAATACCGGCACTAAGATTAGAAAAGCAAAAATATTTTTACAACACGATAATGGTGTTATAGTAAGAAAAAGGACTTTAGCGAGAGTCTATACGGATACGGACGCAAGGTTTTTTGACAGATTACAAAACTTGACGCCACTGATGGCTGAAAACTGCAATACTTAATTATATATATATATATATATATATATATATATATATATATATATTGCTGTAATACTCCTTTTAGTGGGTCGACCTATTAATTCTGTAATATCACGTGTCCTTACGTTGAGCGACCTATTTATTTTAATTGCTATAATACTAAATTAAATTATTGAACCACCATTTTAATCTTTCCTACAGCTTGTGATTATTTCCTCCTCCAGCTGTTTCTTAACGTTGCTATCAACTGGAGTTTATCATAAACAACTTTATCGACCAATGACAAAATTCAACAAGTTACCGCCTTTGCGGGTTATCTCTGCCCTACTTAATTTGTGGCTCCTCCTTTGTACTTATGACCTCGGCTAGCATATATTTGTAATTATATAAATTCAGTAAGTTTGGATCCCATTTAATGAAACTAATGCTTTATGTACAGCTTTGACGTTATTTACAATACATTTTCAAATTAATTCACCTTTATAAATTTCATTTATCAACAACCATTTAATTTGTACAAAAAAACCAAAGTCACCAAAGAAAATTCATTATCTTTACCAACAAATGTAGAATATTCTAAATCCGTTTTCTTATTATTATTTCAATGCGTATTCAACCCTTTGTTGACTTGTTTACAAGCATATAATATTTAGCCAATTGGATATTAAAAATAAAATAAAATTCTTGTAGAAAAACAGATGCCTTATAACTAACAATCTGACCTGGTTTTATCTTTTTACGACGACGCTTCCATTAAAATTAATCTTCCCCAATTTTCGATTCCATTCAACTTATCACCATTATGGACCAACCCCATTAAATTATAATTTTATACTTTAATCATTCTTGCCATAGACTTCAAATTGTAATTCGTTCACCCCTATACTTCAAGATTATGTTCTTCCTTTCGCCTCGACATTTAAATTGTTTTATTGTAATCTTTCTTAACATCAAGCATTCTGGCCTATTTTCCCTCAGACCTCGAAGCCCTATTATTTTTATGTCTTAGTTTACGATTAATTCATAAAAATAATCCTACTTACGTTTTAAACGGTAATTTTCATATATACACTCATTTATTTCACTTTGTACCACTTGTTACGTATTATTCAGTATTACTGACAATGCACTTGGGCCTTCATTGAGTTCAAAACTGACTTTCTTATCGCGGTGCTTGCTAATATAATTTCGAATCCCACTGCATCCGTGGTGTGGTCTAGAACCTGTCGTTTGCTTCGGACCAATCAAATAATTCCATTTCGAATATTTTCTGATGTAATGCTCTGCGTTCGTTCATAATGCCCACCTGCCTGCAGGTGTCTTCACTTATCAACATGCTGTATTTTGATAGAATAGTCGCCTTTCCATAAACAACTGATGCAATTTTACTTTAAACTTTCATTGTTTACATGCGATTCACGCAATTTTAATCATTTCTCTTATCAAAATGGTTAGATCTTCATACGCATTATATTAGCTACATGAAACTCTATTTTCACCTCCGTATTACTTAATCGTCTGAGACTCTTTTCTTAATGCGTGTCTAATTATACTTTATCATTTCTACGCGTGCTTCCACTGAAAAATACTTTCATTCGCTTTACTTATATAACTGAACACTATCTACAGGGTATTTAATCTTTACCATCCGTTTAATACTCGTATTTCTCATTCCTACGCCAACTATGCGTCTTCCTATGTCTTTCCTGCGTCGCCCAAAACTATTTCTACTTTGTACACAGGGTGTTGCCTACTTACTATCTACTTCTATTTCTTACTTATTTCCTAAAATAACTACAATTTTCTGCTGCCTATTCTAATTACTCATTCTCTAGTGACCTTCACTATGTCGTGCACCCTTAAACAACCCTTAAACAACCCTTATCACAGCAATATATATATATATATATATATCTTTGTTTTTATTCTTGGATGTTGGTCACTTTAAATGAATCCAATTGAAAACGTTTTTGAATTCCAATTTTTATTACATAAATTGCTATGACATGTTTCGGTCTTGTGGACCGTTTTCTAATAGCTATAACATTACTACAATAATAAATTGATGTAAATGACATTTAACTTACCATTAGTTCTATATAATAAATTAGAATTTCACATTATTTCAATTTTCAATGCTTCAAAAGCAGAGTATAAATTCAAATGTCGGTTAGACAGTTGTGGCTAAACACCCGTCATACCGGAACTATACATTTAATACAAAATTTTGAAACATGGAAATTCAAAATTATTTTGTAAAGGAGGTATAAGAATGTTTTACTAAGATGCAAAGAAACTTTTTACTCTTTTATTATTTAATTAGATTTCGGTAAATGTTTGCAAAATTTTCTTGATCTGATTTAGAGTTTATGCAGTTAAAATTTCGTTGAATTTCAATGGTTTCAAGTATATTTCTTTTATTATCATTAGTTTCAGTATTTAAAATATTTATGTTTGTAAAATCAAATTTGTGTAATTTTTCTAAAGCGTGGGTGGCCAGTGCGGTGCATTTTTTGTTGTTGGTTTTGATCGAATATTTATGCTCGTATGTTCTTTTATGGAGATATTGTTTGGTGTTTCCAATATAAATTCCAGGGCAGTCCATACAATTGATTTGATAAATAATGTGTGTTTTGTTTTTATTTTCGATTTTAGGTTTGAGATTTGTAAAAAAATTTTTTTTTTTTTTTTTAGAAAAAATAAACGAAACATTAAATACATTTAACTCATTCCATCCAAGACTTCAATTTACCATTGAAAAAGAAGAAAACAAAACAATATCATTTTTAGATTTACAAATTAAATATAATAATAATGGAAATATCACCACAAACTGGTATAATAAAAAAACATGGAGCGGTAGATATCTCAACTACAAATCCATGGTACCAAATCAATATAAAAAGAATGTAATAAATAACCTAGTTGAACGTGCTATCCAACTTTCTCATAATAAACATAGAACTAAAAACTTTAAAAAAATAAAAAACATTCTTAACAATAATTCTTATCCCAAACAATTTTATAATCGTATAATAAAAAACAAAATTCATAAAATATTTAATAATAACAACAAAAATATTAATGATATTAAACAAAAAGAAATAATAATCGGAATAGAATACACGCCTGGATTATCAGAAAAAATTAAAAAATGTTTAAAAAATCACAATATACATGTCGCTCATAAACCAAACAATGCCAATAAAAAATTTTTTACAAATCTCAAACCTAAAATCGAAAATAAAAACAAAACACACATTATTTATCAAATCAATTGTATGGACTGCCCTGGAATTTATATTGGAAACACCAAACAATATCTCCATAAAAGAACATACGAGCATAAATATTCGATCAAAACCAACAACAAAAAATGCACCGCACTGGCCACCCACGCTTTAGAAAAATTACACAAATTTGATTTTACAAACATAAATATTTTAAATACTGAAACTAATGATAATAAAAGAAATATACTTGAAACCATTGAAATTCAACGAAATTTTAACTGCATAAACTCTAAATCAGATCAAGAAAATTTTGCAAACATTTACCGAAATCTAATTAAATAATAAAAGAGTAAAAAAGTTTCTTTGCATCTTAGTAAAAACATTCTTATACCTCCTTTACAAAATAATTTTGAATTTCCATGTTTCAAAATTTTGTATTAAATGTATAGTTCCGGTATGACGGGTGTTTAGCCACAACTGTCTAACTGACATTTGAATTTATACTCTGCTTTTGAAGCATTGAAAATTGAAATAATGTGAAATTCTAATTTATTATATAGAACTAATGGTAAGTTAAATGTCATTTACATCAATTTATTATTGTAGTAATGTTATAGCTATTAGAAAACGGTCCACAAGACCGAAACATGTCATAGCAATTTATGTAATAAAAATTGGAATTCAAAAACGTTTTCAATTGGATTCATTTAAAGTGACCAACATCCAAGAATAAAAACAAAGATATCTATAATACAAGGTCAAGAAAAAATATAACTTATATATATATATATATATATATATATATATATATATATTCCTCAAATTTAGACCAGGGTAGAAAATTAATTAACGACATCAAATAAGTTTAATCACCATGTATAAGGAAGCTTTGGGA
This sequence comes from Platerodrilus igneus, assembly GCA_036346225.1. NCBI lineage: Eukaryota > Metazoa > Arthropoda > Insecta > Coleoptera > Lycidae > Platerodrilus > Platerodrilus igneus. The sequence goes on from JARFIW010001471.1 coordinate 287,738, forward strand.
AAAAGCACGCGTAATTAAATGCCTAGTGTAAAGATTTAAATCATTGAATTAGAAGGTAGGGTTTGTATAGACGTTTATTAGATAATACGCGTTATTAAAAAACCGTGAATAAAAATTTATTCGTTTCATTAAAAATAAGGGATTTAAATTATTCACTAGACGCTTTCTATAAAAAGAAGCAGTATTAAAATGCTCAAATTGTATGTAATTTAATTATTCCAAGTAAAGAAACAAATAGAAATTACGTGCAAAATTTATATTACTTAATTCAAGTTTCAAGTAACGAGTATTAAACAAAATGTACAAATAATAATTAATATTTAATTAGGATTCACTAAAAATTAAAGGGTAGAAGTCAATGCCATTCATTATTATTTTAATTGGAGTTAATTGAACGATTATTAAGGTATAATAGGCATAAAAGCTTTTAAAAACCCAATAATATTCAAATCGTAGAAGTGTTATTTAAAGTATTACGAGTGAACACCTGCGTATTTTAAATGTCAAATTCTAATAAATTTGAATGAATAAACATGCAGATTCTAGGTATATTGGAAACAGTCTGATAAACCATAGCTTATGTTAACGGGAAGGCTAGATACGGGGTTATTTAACCCAAATAAGAATACACGTGGACTGAAATAACCGATAGTAAAGAGTATCGATTTGCACCACTAGAAGCAAGTTAGAAAAAGACAGATAAAATGCGCAAGGCAGAGACACAGATAATGAAAGGCGTGATTTGAGCAACGTCACGAGGAAATGATTGGTTGTAATAAGATGCAGATATAAGAGGTGTAAACGTAACGATTTCTACACAAAATTAATTAGTTATTCTCGGACGTGTTTGCGAGCCGTGTGGAAATTTCTTAGATTTTCAACCGGCGCGAGTGCAAATTTTGTGGAACCGCGTGCCGGACTGTCGAAAAGGGAACATAGTATGCGAAATTCTGAAAACTGGCCGTCGCGGGACAAAACCGACATACAGGCGAGCTATTATATAAACCCGGACTTTAAACAGTTTCCCTCTCCTAGATTTTTGATTATTCGATGCTTTAAACAGTGCTCTCTTAGATTTTCGATTTGATTCAATACTTTAAACAGTTTGCTCTTATATTTTGGTGATTATTGAATACTTTAAAACAGTTTGCTCTTTACGTGCTACGATAGAAGTTATTATGCATTAGTGCACTTAGAAAAGAAGATACAAGGTAATAAAGTCTAGTTATATTTGCGAGTATTACTGTACCAATTATCCAAATTTGTAACGATAAATGAATAAACAAAAGTAGGCAGTTTTGGGTATAGCGGGAAAGAAGTATGAATTTCAGTCCTATTTTTCGGGAGCGAGTAATCAAATGTTATTAGTAAAACGTGATTGGATCTACAAACAAGATTTAGATATACATAGATGCGTTCCTGAGAAGCCCTGAAACTTTTTAAACAAATGGTGTTGTAGATAAATTTTAAAAAGCGTTCAGAATCTAAAGCCGTAAACATAAACTAGCTGGAATGGTGGAATTAGCAAGTCCGATGTACATTGAAGCCACGAGTGCAGTAACCTTCAGGTAAATTATACAATTTTGTTCAAATTTTGATGTTTTAGTGTGTGTTGAATAACTTTATAATTTGTTTGCTAAAAATGGACAGTAGTGAATTTGTACAAACAACCAATTTTTAATTTTAAGGTGAAATTTTCTTGTTTAAGTAGAAAGGAGTATTTAGCTGTTTATGTTCTTGATTATGATGAAAATTTGGGTCTGTTTTTGAGCTCAATTAGACTAACCTGTTTGATTAACGTAAAAGGGTGGGAGATGCTCTCTTTGTACTCAGACTCAGGTCTGCAAATATTGTTAAATTAATTAGTAGGCATCCTACAAAGACTTTAATTCTGGATGCAAATTAAAATGATGACAAATTTAATCTTGAAATTTTATGATACTGAAATTTATGCTACAATTTAATTTTGAAATTTTAATGTATTATGAATATTGATGTAAATAGAGTTAACGTTGATGTTTGTGGTAGGAATGTGTTGGATTTTTTTTATGAATGAGGATGAAAGTTTTAACTAGGTGAGCAGCCGAGGCGGAAAGAGTAAAGAGTCTTCCTATCAGAAGAAAGTCAACGGACCAGTTAATTTTGAAGGTTTCACAGCATTCTATATATATATATATATATATATATATATATATATATATATATATATATATATCATCATCATCATTGGGTCTTCAGTCCTGAAACTGGTTAGACACGTACCATCATTGTTTCCTATTCTGAACTAACCTACAGATTTCCCCGAAATTTGCACAGTCTGCATCTATCACTATCTGATCTAGGTCTACATTCACCTCTTTTTTCCTATTTCCACTTGTCATATATCCCATACTATTCCCCAAAAATGGTTTAGAACGTATTCTGCCCTTCTATTTCTCATATTTTTTTCCCAAAGATATCCTTGTTCCCTTACTGTTTCTATAACCTATTTGTTATTACCATTGTCTGTCTATCCTCAAACATATGAAGCACGGCATTTCAAAGACCGCTACTGTTCTTCTGTCTGCTTTTCAGACTACTCGTATTTCGTAGGCATACTGTCTGTGCTGTGCTCCACACATACACTTTCAACAACTTTTTGTTCTATGTTTGTTGTCTTTCATCATAGGCGCCGTTCTTTCTTGTTAGATGCAGTTTGGTCACCTTTTATTGTTTTACAATTATATACCCTATTTCTCCGACATTCAGTGGTTGCGAAGGGGGATAAGCAACCTGTGGCTGCCAAGTTCCCCCAGCACTTGAACATTTACTGATTTAATATTTTTTCCAATATATCTTTTCGCACAGTCAACATTAGTCGCAGATATTTCACAACAAACAACTAGTTGTTTATAATAATCATCAGATTTATCTGCGCTTATTTTTTCGTCATTGGGTTTCCGTCTCAAAACTGGTTGGACATGTACCTGCACTTATTTCTTTTCTAAACTAACCTACATAGTTCCCTGAAATTCTCACACAGCAATACAGCTCGGTTCCCCTTATATTGTTTTCTAATATTATGCCCTATTTCACTGAGATTTATGGAAGGGGGTTAAGCAACCTGTGGCTGCCAAGATCCCCCAACACTTAGACATTTGCCGAAATAATAGTTTTCCAGTAAATGCTTTCACGCAATTACCATAATTCGAGAATATTGCCCATCCAATGCTTGTAGTTGCTTATAATAAATATCATGTTTCATCTATTGTTTTCTAATATTATGCCCTTTTTCACTGAGATTTATTGAAGAAGGTTAAGCAACCTGTGGCTGCCAAGATCCTCCAACACTTAGACATTTGCCGAAATAATAGTTTTCCAGTAAATGCTTTCACGCAATTACCATTATTCGAGAATATTGCCCCTCCAATGCTTGTAGTTGCTTATAATAAATATCATGTTTAAGTGCAGTTACTTTCTTCGTCATTAATTTATCCATCTTGGGACTGGTTGGATGCGTACCTCCATTGATTTCTCTTCTGAGCTAGCCTACATATTTCCCTGAAACTCCTACAGCCTACATCTTTCACTATCTGTGTGCAGTAGTCTAACCTAGGTCTACCTCTTTTTCTCTTTATTCCTATCTCTGCTTCTAGTATATTCCGCACTATTCCCTCATGCCGTAGTATGTGGCCTATCATCCTATCTCTCCTATTTTTTTTACCGTTTTCCACATATTTCTTTCTTCCCCTACCATTTTTAGTACCTCTTCGTTCTGAACTTTGTCTGTCCATGATATCTTCATCATACGTCTGTAGCACCACATTTCAAAGGCTTCTACCTTTTTCTTGTCCGCTACTCCCACTGTCCAGGCGTCACAGACATACAGTGCTGTGCTCCACACATATGTTTTGAGCAATCTTTTCCTTGTTTCTATGTTTGTGGTCTTTGAGCACAGTAGTTGCTTTTTCTTGTTAAATGTAGCACGACCTTGTGCTAATCTTTGTTTTATATCTTTTGTGCTGTTTCCATCTTGCGTTATTTGGCTTCCTAGGTAGCAGAAATCCTTAACCTCTTGTAAGTTCGTGTTACATATTTGTATTCTTGTTTTTGATTTATTTTTCCCTCCTTTGCATACTAGTACTTTAGTTTTACTTTTGTTAATTTTCATACCGTATCTCTCTGTTAGAACCGTTTCCATGTCATTGAGAGCAGCTTCTAACTCTTCCTTGCTAGATGCTAATACCGCTATATCATCTGCAAATCTAAGCATATCAATTTTTTGTCCCTGCATAGTAATTCCAAATGTCTTCCTGCATTTGACAGTATTCATTGCCTCCTCAATGTACAAGTTAAAAATTAGTGGGGATAGGGAACATCCCTGTCTTACCCCTTTGCTGATGTTTATTTCTCTACGTTCCTGCTCTAATTCTATTACTTCTGTTTGCTCTTTGTATAAGCTATGTACTATCCGTCTATCCCTATAACTCATTCCAATCTTTTTGAGTATTTTGAACATTTTTTTCTATTTTACATTGTCAAATGCTTTTTCCAGATCTACAAACCCTATATACACGCTTTCCCCTTTTTCTATTGTTTTCTCCATTATCACCTTCAGAGCTAAGATAGCCTCCCGTGTTCCCCTGTTTCGCCTAAACCCAAATTGGTCTTCTCCTAGTATTTCTTCAGCCCGTTTTTCCATTCGTTTTTGTACAATTCTAGTTAATATTTTTGATACGTGTGCTGTTGTCAAGCTTATTGTTCGAAAATTTTCACATCTATCTGCACCTTTATTTTTTGGTATAGTTACTATGATGTTATGTTTGAAATCTTTGGGTATCTCGCCTGTCTCATACATATAGCTTACAAGTTGGAAGAGACGTTCTGTTACTGCTTGACCAGCGGATTTTAGAGTCTCCGCTTGCACCTTATCTGTACCCGGCGCCTTACCATTTTACAGACCCTTTAATGCTATTTCAAATTCATCTCTAAGTATAGGATATCCCAAGTCATCATTTTCAATGTCTGATTCCTTTTCTAATGCAGTTAGTTCTTCTCCTGCATATAAATTCCCTATATATTCTTGCCATCTACCCACTTTCTCTACATTTTCTATAATGTAATTTCCTCCCGCGTCCCTTATATTTTTGCTGTACGTTTCTATATCCCTAAAATTGATTCTAATTAGTTTGTATGCTTCATCTGTCTTTCCTACTTCCATCTTAGTTTGTACCTCTTTGCACTTTTCATCAATCCATTGTTCTTTAGCTTTCCTGCATTTTCGAATAATTTCCCATTTTATGGCTTTGTATCTCTGTTTTCCTGTTTCGTCTGATTTATTTTTGTATTTTCGTCTTTCTTCTATTAAATTCAGGATATCCTTTGTTATCCATGGTTTCTTATTTTCTTTTTGTGTATACCCCAGAATATCTCTGGCCGCCATGTCGAGGCTGGATTTAATGTTATTCCATTCTGTTTCTACTTCCTTAGTATCAGATATTTTTCCGATATCTTTGAGCAATTCATTTGACCTTTTTTCGAATCTTTCTTGAATATCTTTCTCTTTTAGTTTCTGTAGGTCCAAGTGCCTTTTTCTGTTTCTTTTTTTCAAATTTTTAAATTTAAGTGCGGCCTTCATAATTACGATGTTGTGGTCAGTGTCTATATCTGCTTCTGGGTAGCTTCTACAGTCTTTTACTTGATTCCTAAACCGTTGTCTAACAAGAATGTAATCTATTTGATATCTTCCTATATCTCCTGGCATCTTCCACGTATATCGTCCTCTAGCATGATGTTGAAATAGTGTGTTTGTAATGATTAAATTGTTCTTGTCGCAAAATTCTACCAGCCTATTTCCTCTGTCGTTTCTAGTGCCTAAACCAAATAAACCTACTATCACTCCTTCCCTACCCTCACCTACCACTGCATTAAAATCCCCCGTAATTATTAAATTTTCATGTCCTTTTACGTGTCTTAATATGTCTTCGATATCTTTGTAGATCGCTTCTACCTCTTCGTCAATGTAGCTAGAGGTGGGCATGTATACTTGTATTATTACTGTGTTTACCGGTTTAGATTCTAATCTAACCATGAATACTCTTTTATTCTTTTGTAAGTAATTTTCTACACAGTAACCTATCTTTTTCCGCATAACTATCCCCACACCCAAATTTTCTTCTTCGGCTCCTGTATGAATTACCCTGAAGTCTCCACTCTAAAAATCCCCCGCCTCTGGCCACCGAACTTCGCTGATCCCTACTATGTCTAATGATAACCTATTCATTTCGATTTTTAGGTTCTCTAGCTTACCCACTTGCTTCATAGTTCTAACATTCCACGCTCCGACTCGCAAAATGTTCCCGACTCTTATTCTTAACTTTCCGATCGCATCCTCCGAAATAGTCCCCTCCCGGAGATCCGAATGGGGGACTATTTTAACTCCGGAATCTTTTACCCCAGAGAATGCCATCATTTTATTATAATTTAGATACGCTGTGTACTTGGGAGGTAATGTGGTGGTTTCCCGTTGCCTTCCACATCGCGGTAGTGTGTCTTAGACTGCCATACCGACCCCTATGGTCTCTGCCAATCTAAGTACCGAAAGAGCCGCTGCCCTCTTTCGGGGACCTGTCTTAGTCTTGTTCCTCACTAACGACCCTACTACTATGGTTGGACCTGTAGTTTGGCTCTTTAGCTCATTCGAACACGCAAGCCATTTCACCTGTTCTAGTAATCTAGAACTTCTGCAAGGTGCAGGTCCATTCGAAATGGATATATATATATATATATATATATATATATATATATATAGAGAGAGAGAGAGAGAGAGTCATGAAAACCCAAATTCTATAAATAAAATCCACCCAAACAGAAGGAAACCAGAAAAATTAAAATTTCCGAATATAGATTGTTCCGCTCTGTATAAGAATTCTTTGCCTCTTCAATGTACAAGTTAAAAATTAATGGGGATAGGGCACATCCTTGTCTCAACTTTTTCCTAATGTTTACTTCTCTAGAGCCTGCTCTAATTCTATTAGTGCTGTTTTCTCTTTGTATAAGCTATGTACTATTCGTCTATCCCTATAATTGATTCCAATCTTTTTGAGTATTTCGAAAATTTTTTTCCATTTTACATTGTCGAATGCTTTTTCCAGATCTACAAACCCTATATACACGCTTCCCCTTTTTCTATTGTTTTCTCCATTATCACTCTCAGAGCTAAAATAGCTTGCCGTGTTTCCCTGTTCGCCTAAACCCAAATTGGGCTTTTCCTAGTATTTCTTCAGTTCGTTTTTCCATTCGGCTTTGTACAATTCTAGTTAATATTTTGTATACGTGTGCTGTCAAACTTATTTTATCGTCCAATTAGCTTGCTGCCGGTGCTTGGGAAAGCTTTGGATCGCGTTATGACTACCCGAGTTGAGCACTTAGTGCGTGACAGCGGCGGTTTTAATAACGGACAGTTTGGTTTTATGGAGAAAAAGTCGACTATCGACACATTAGAGCTCGTTGTCGGGAAAATTAAGCAGGCGAGAGATGTTAAAGAGTACTGAGTTGTTGTTGCTTTGGACATTTCAGGAGCATTTGATGCTGCCTGGTGGCCATTGATTGTTTGCGAGTTGGAAAATAGGGGTTTTCCGCGAAACTTGATGTCTTTGGTAAAGAGTTATTTCTCGGGGCGATTGGCACAGGTTGAAATTCCGGTCTGGAATTCTGGTCCCACATTTTGGAAGTTGTTGTATGAGAGCATCTTTAGGGTCAAGTTGTCCACAGGATGCTCAATCGTTGGGTTTGCGGATGATACGCTTTTAATTATCAGATCGCGATTGTTAACGGATATGCGTACAAAACGGAACGAGGCGCTTAATAAACTACACGAATGGTCGCAGGCGGTAAAATTAAAATTTAACACGGCGAAGTCAGAGGCGCTCTATTTCGGAAAGAAACCGGGACAGCGATCCCTAGGCTAGAGCTAGGAGGGGAGAAAATACCGTTTAAGGAAGCAATTACATACCTCAGGGTAAAGATTGACGATAAATTAAATTGGAAAGCTCACGTGCAGTACGTTAAAAGCAAAGGCAGCGAAATATCAAACAAAATGATGGCGGCGGCGAAAATAAACTGAGGTTTCAGGGGGGAATCGCTGAGGACGGTCTATGCTGAAGCGATAGAGCCGGCAATGCTGTACGCAGCATCTGTATGGGCGGAAAGTTGCAAAGTCCGGGAAATGCGTCAATTGACGAGCGTTCAACGCATGAAGGCGGCAAGGGCGTACAGGACCACCTCCACGGAGGCGGTGCTGGTTATCAGTAGGACTCTCCCTATCGAATATGACGTTAGGGCGTTTCGAGATAGAAGGTTAGTAGATACAGGGAAGGGACGCAAAATTATCGAAGATATTCATCTTGGCAATAAAGAGGCAGAGAAAAAGATTGTCGTATCAGAGTTAGGGCACCCGGCCGATATTAGAGGAATCGAGTTTGTCGAAGGCGATAGAGACGCGACGGGTTTCAGAATTTATACAGACGATTCACGTATGAATGACGGGCAAGCAGGCGCGGCAGACCTTGTCCGGTAGACTGCAATCGTTGCTCCAAAATGGAAGAGAAAATAAGTGTCATCTATAGAATGACGGTAACCGATGATACTTGGCAACCCGAAAGAATAAGAGAAGACCAGGAGAATGACGCCGAATTAGGATGTATTATTGAGTGCAAAAATAGAGGACAACGACCAGCTTGGAAAGAAATTAGTATTTCAAGTAGGAGCCTGAAGGCATACTGGGAACAGTGGGACTCCTTGGTGATTGAAAATAGATTCTTGAAATGACGCCTGGAGTGTGAAGATGGCACTGAGAGACGACTTCAAGTAATAGTGCCGCGAGAAGCAGAGTGCCGCAAGTGTTGCAGCACTTGCACGTTGATATTTCCGGAGGGCACTTTGGCGTGAAAAGAACTCTCATGGCGTGAAAAGAACTCTCAAAGAGTGACAAAAAGATTCTATTGGGTGAACTGCAAAGAAGATGTGAAGGAGTGGTGCCGGAAATGTGAGTTGTGTGCCTCTGGAAATAGCCCGGTTACAAAACGGAAAGCCCCAATGAGACAGTATAACTTGGGGAATCTTTTTGAGAGGGTGGCCATTGATATAGCTGGTCCGTTTCCTGAATCAGAGAAAGGAAATAAATACATCCTGGTTGCAATGGATTATTTTACCAAATGGCCGGAGGCATATGCTATACCTAACCAAGAAGCCGAGACGGTTGCAGATGTACTAGTCAGGGAGTTGTTTTGTCGCCTTGGAGTTCCGTTAAAATTACACTCCGATCAAGGTCGAAACTTCGAATCAGCGTTGTTTCAGAACGTCTGCAAACATCTTTGAATCAGGACGACTAGAACCACACCACTTCATCCTCAATTGGATGGAATGGTTGAAAGAATGAACAGGACGTTAGAAAAGTACCTAGCCAAAGCTGTCTCTGAACATCAACGAGGCTGGGACCAATACTTACATTTGTTCCTACTGGCGTACCGATCTTCGGTACATGACAGCACAGGATACTCTTCTGCTTGTGTTATGTTAGGACGTGAATTGCGGCAACCATGTGATCTTTAGTTTGGATTTAAACCTGGAGAACAAATCGCAGGTAAAGATTACGTTAGTAAGCTTCGTGAGAGATCAAATAGCATTCACGAAAACGTTCGAAAGGATATCCAGGCAGCAAACGATCGAATGAAATCATAATATGACACGATAACACAAGAAGGTGGTTACCAACCTGGAGATTTAGTGTGGTTGTACAATCCACAAAGAGAGCGTGGATTGTCGCCAAAATTACAAAGACAATGAGAAGGCCCGTACAAAGTGTTAAAAAGAATTAATGATGTAGTGTACCGGATCAGATGATCTCCCTGTGGTAAACCGAGGGTGGTACACTTTGGCCGTATAACATCTTACGCTGGCAACAACCAGGAAGACTTGAGTAATAAGAATGGTGTTCGAATAATTATTAATCGTGAGCCAAATGTAGATTTTGAGAGTTTCATGGCGACGTATGGTGGTTCCGCTAAGGCGAGATTTGGCGTTGTTGTTGAAAAACAGCAAGATCTTTAGAGCATCAGAAGAGTATTCCTTTGCACATTGCGTAGCTCAATATCTGCAAATTTTAAGAGGGATAGCTATTGTTTTCAAGAAAAAGTTTGGATGTGTGAATGAATTAGTACGACAGCAGCCAACTGTAGAAAAAGCTCCAATGTAGTACCGTCTAGGTGGAGCATCGGGGAAGTGGCCGCAAACGTAGCGGCTCTAATTCACATTATAATGTAGAAAAAGCTTTGGTTCTTTAGGATAGAAATCGTTATGTTTACTATCTGGTCACAAAAAGGTCTTCATGTAAGAGACCTGGTTATGGACATCTATAGGAGGCTTTGCTGAATCTTAAAGTTCAGATGATGGAGAATGGAGTAACAGGACTAGCGGTGCCCAAGCTAGGCTGTGGACTGGATCGCTTAGATTGGAGAATAGTCCGAAATATGCTAGAAGTAATTTTTCAGGGAACCAACGTCCAGGTCCTTGTTTGTTGCTTTCAACCGGTACACCCACCAACACCAAGAAAAGAGTATTGACTGTTATTTCCAACGACGTGTTGGATGCACCAGAGGAGATAGCTGCCGATACCGTCATCAGTCATCGAATTGGCGTCAAAATGTATTTGCCGTTACGAGACGTAACGGTTTTAAAGAGGAGGCAGTGTTACAAGCTACTAAAAGGCAATTCGTCAAACACACAAGCGCCGTAAGCAATGTATATTCTACAGGAGCCTCGAATTTTCTAGAATAACCCGGAGTATAAGTCATCTATTTAATTATAGGGTATATATATACCCTATAATTAAATATATATATATATATATATATATATATATATATATATAGTTGAAATCAAATAAAGTCAAGCATTACTCATTATTCAAATCTGTAAGAACTAATAGTGGTACAACGTATTTCTTAACTTTATACAGTCGTCGGTTAAACTTTATTAGAGGTGGGAAAAATAGCAACGATTAAAGAACACGTTAAATACATTAAACAAACGCACTTTAAAGTGATTCGTGATACCTGGATTGAAAAATATTATTGAAAGAGCGACTCGTCTGTACACTTCAGTCGGTCCATGAACAAGTTATTGGTTATGACGGTTATGTTAGGTTTCTATTTAATTACCCAATTGAATATTTTGTTCCGTGAACAATTATATTTAGATTATAAACAAAGCAATGCAAAGGTTTATTGAAGAGTATGCAAGAATCAAACTGTTAAATTTATTACAATAATAAAACATCGAGCGTGTGTGTGCAGAATATCTCAAATAAAATTCCCATATTGTAGTTTGTCTGGTTGAAGAAATTTTGTTTTTGAATACGTACAGAGCTAATAATTTAGGGGTTCTACAACTTGCCGATTTACAATATCAATATAATTGGAATAGCAAAAACACTTTCAGTTTACTGAAAGCCCTAACGTATTCCTTTCCTTGTGGTAGCCAACACACTTGGCCGATTGAAATTGTCACGTTGCTGGTAATGATGTAATGATTGTATCCTGTTTTAACTTCTGAAAGCAAACAAGTTTTCTGTAAACGAGTTTGTTGTATATCAGAATTATCTTTAAAAGAAAAGTAGAAATTGCAAGTTAAATAACAAAGCACAAATTCTAACCTAACCTTAAAAATGTTTGACAAGTAATTACAAACGGAAATATTTTATGGACATACGTTCAGAGTGGTTGCATTGAATTATACAGACGACGAATATTTTTCTAGCTATCTTTTTTAGATGGGAAAGAGCCAGGTAATAGAGTAGCATAACAATATTGTGACTGTGTTTTATTCATATGCGCAACGATAAGTCATGCTTGACTTTATTTGATTTCAACTATATAAATATATATATATATAATATTAATATATAATATATATATATATATATATATATATATATTAATGTAGTAGTTAGTCTATATCTAAATGTCGAATATAAATTATATCGTGTAAAGTTAATTAGTTAAGCATTTGGAAGTCCAAGAGTAAATATAAATTTGTGTTATGTGAACGTGTATATTGTACCGCCAGCTTGTAGAATACATAAATAGATAAAAGTGTAATAAATAAATAGTAGTGTTAGTGTTAATAGACCTATGTTAAGAATTTAGTTTAAGAAAATATTAGTGCTTGTAAATAGCCTTAGTGTGATAGTTCTTCATTGTTAATTGGACTGAAAACATCTATAAATAAAGCATATACTGTAAATTAGACTTGTAAACAGTGAGTAATAAAGACTTGTTATTACTTGTTTTAAATTGGTGAAACGCGTTAATAGTAGCCCGCTGCAATACATATACAAATATTTATTAATTAGTAAACATTAGCTCGAAAATCAGTGTCAAAAATTTAACTGCAACCAAAATTCACATATCAAAACGTGTATTCCTATAACCTTGATTATATCAAATTTCTCAATTTAAAAGTTTTAAACCGAATCCTAGTTATTGTCCATATGGAATTTATAACGAACACTTTAAATTGGCAGGCAGGGTGACGTTCCCGCACGACCGCCGATTGACTAAAAGTTAGTAGACCACCTTACTATTTTATACATCTTGCTGTGGACCTAGGTAGTTTGAGTGATTTTGGAGCGACATTCTAAGGAATTCTCGTACGAGTACAATGTAATCTTAAGGTGACACTCTAGGTGTTTTCGAACTGTATGCTGGGCTAATTTCTTTCCTGAGCGTGTTATTCGAACGCGTCCCTCGTTAAAAATGTAACATTGACATTGACGACTGACAAGTTAACAACAAAAAGTACAGATCTTGTGATAAGACTTTAATACTAAATTATTTATTGCAAAATGCTTTAAACCTTATGCATCAGTTAAATCGTAGTCTAATTTTTGTTTTGTATAGTTATAATTATTGAAATACAGAATTCATTCATCTTTAATTGTTATGGGTTTCAATGTTAAATTGCTGTGTATATTCCTTTGGATAGTTTTTGTCAATGGAGCTCCAGCAGATATAGCATTAGATGCAAAAGCTCAGTCGACGCATAGATTAGATAGTTTAAATTTATTGTTTTATACATTGTTGTTAATTCTAACTGTACTGACAATTTGGCTGTTCAAACATCGCCGTGTTAGTTTCTTGCATGAAACAGGCCTTGCTGTTATTTATGGTAAGTTTAAAATTATTATTTCTGCAATATAATTATTTTGAATGATTTAATTACGTACTATATACACTTTTAAAAATTAAATGAACATTGAGTGATTGATTGCATGCTGATTTTATGAGATTGTTAGTTTTCTAATACAATCTTGAGTAGATATGCATTTTGTGTAGGGTTTTAATTTAAGCTTAATTCAAAGAAAAATATCATCTATTAACTATTTTTTAGTAGTTATCATATAAATTACAGTAAGCTAATAAGACCTCAAGGTTACGTTGAAAAGCCGTGCTAATGGGAGTATGCACTTTGTATATAGACATTTATGTATATGCTTAATAATGTGTTTTATTAGTTCTATAAATGAACACTGAAAATAAATTAGGCAAACTTGCAGAGACTTAAAATAATTCAAATTAACCATAGACGTATAGAATCTTGCAGCACTAAAGCATCATTTTACCTATATTTATATTATGACTATTACTGAAAAGAAATTATCTCAATCAGCAAAATAATGCTCTCATTAAACAAAAGAAATTTATATTTGAAATTTCAAAGTTCTTGAATATTCTTAAAACCTGCATGAGAAGTTACATTACTAGCAACTAAAAACTTCAGAATATCTAAGTACAAGTAGGTGATTAAGATAAGGTAGTTCGTAAGTTAAGATTACTTGTAAAGCAATGGAAAAATGATAATTTTTGAATAGTTTTAAATGATTTAAAATACAATGCAAGCCACCTTTAGCTAGGTTGGTACTTTAAGCATATTTTGTTTGCTGTCCCTTTATATGATTACAATTTTGTCATAATTAATATAGCATATAAATATTGGATACAAAAAATATATAACTCGATGAAAAAAGACAACACATCGTCTTATATATAATAATACAAAACCAAAACACACCACTATAAAAAATAACTAAAGGTAGATATAAATGAAAAGCATAATAGTCTAATACATACATACAAACATTATTATATTTTAAAATGCTTTTCTCTTAGATTCTTTCCTTTGCAATCATTTATATTATTTCATAATTGATGTTTCTTGTTATATCGTAATCCAAAGACTAAATTAATAAAGGGTTAACCTATTTTTAAGGTATACTTAAGGGTTTGACTGCAAATATTTTCTATACACACACGATTATCTATAAAACAAATAGTGTGGCAACTGTTAGCTTTAATATTAATGGAACATTGTGCAACTATAGTGGATTGGTTTGAAACTTGGTGTACCAAAAATGGACTCATCTGTACTGAACCACTTAGCATATAATTCCTTGTCACACAAAATGAAGCTTGTAAATGTACATTTTCTAACTGAAGTTTATTTGCATTAAAAATATATATACACTTATATAAAGTAGAACTAACATTAGTTCTGTAATGTAGATTTATTTTTCAATGACAGGTATAGTAGTATTATTATCGGAAGGCAGCTGACCTTGAAAAAACCTGTGCCAGACAGCCATATTAATAATCAAAATAAGAAATTGAAACTAGAAAAACATTGACTGCTTGCACAACCAATGTTGTAAGAGCAGAAAATGCCAAGCAACGAATATAATGTTTTTATGTTGTATAATAATTGTCTTTCTGTAGTGGTCGAAGAGGCATAACCGAGGGGTAAACTGCTAAGGAAGTTTGGTGTACAAACCTTAGGAAGTACAAGGAAGTACGGGAAGTATCAAGGAAGTATTGGAAGTATTACTCCCCAGGCATATAACATGCTTATTTTTAAAAATAACTATAATGAACCATATATTTTTTGTAAATGGGCGTAAATTTTCTGTAAGATGGCGTTAAAAAATTCAAAATTTGCAGAAGTATGAAGGCAGCGATTTTCATTCTCATTAAAACCTGTATTTTTCGAACTTTTATAATAGATTTTGTTCGGTTTTTAAACATGTATGCAATAAAGCAAATTTTCAAAAAAAATTTGAAATATAGGTTTATAATATTACTGTCTAGTTCGTGATGGGAGAGAAGCGCAATTATTTATTTTTTTTCGATTTTAGAGTAACATATAATTAATATTATAAAAATTGTTCAAAACTTTTATAATATTATTAATTATTTGCTTTTCTAAAATTGAAATAAAATAATAATAATGCTTGTTTCCAACATGAACTAGATATTTATCATAAACGTATATTTCAATTTTGTTCGAACATTTGTTATGTAACATCCATATTTGTATACATGTTTGAAAATGGAACAAAATGTTCTATTATAAAAGCCAGAAAAAAATAAGGTTTAATTTAAAAAAAAACAAATGAAAATCTCTGCCTTTATACCAGTGCAAATTTTGAAATTTTTTTTAGTGTCATCTTACGGAGAATTTCCGCCCATTTGCAAATATATAAATATGGTTCATTATGGTTATCTTTCACAATAAATAAGTTAGCTCGGAAGTCAAGTTTGCGACACCCTATATATATTTTTGTACTTCACAACAATTCTATGTAATAAACTACACATGTAGTACCAGAATTGAATTATTGTTATAATAATAGAATAAGTTCACTTATACGATATTCGTGGCACAGAAATCTATAACATACACTGAATTTGAACAAAGCTAAATGCAGGGCCGTACAAAGGTGATTTAGCGCTTTGAAAAACGATTGAAATGTATTCAATTACAGGCTAATAAAATTAAAATTAGAACATATCTGATATTAACAAACTAAACCATGAAAAGTAAAAGCCGTAAAAGCTTACCAATACCAAAATAAAAACTGCAACAAAATATTTACAGTAGATTAAATACTCAAATTAAAAGCCATTCTTTTGTAAACTAAGGTTGACCCTGAATCCAACTCTGTTTACTGCTCTCTATATATCTCGTCTGCAGGTCGATTCAAATGTATTAACAATTGTAAGTTTTAGATCTTTAATATTATTAGCTTTTGATAGTACTGTATTGTGTCTTCGATTCATCAGGTACAAGCACTCATACAACACACTAAAACACTTCACAGCGGGTCGCTGTTAGACAAGATGAATGATCATTTTTTACTCTTGCAAACGAGATATACAAAGAGCAGTAAACAGAGCTGAATTCAGAGCCAACTTTTGTTAACATGCAAAAAGAATGGCTTTTAACTTGAGTATTTAATTTACTGTAAATATTTTGTTGCAGTTTTGATTTTGGTATTGTTAAGCTTTTACGGCTTTTACTTTTCGTGGTTTTGTTTGTTAATATCATATACGTTCTAATTTTAATTTTATTAGCCTAAAATTGAATATAGGGTCATTCCACGGAAACTTAAACCTCAAGCATAAAAAAAAGTTTGAAAACACAATAAAAACTATATATTTTGTTATTCTACAACTATTGTAGTTTAAGGAACTGGCAACATTATCTTTGTATATTGAATCTGGCAAGAGTGAGAGCTGTTAAATCACATGGTTGTTGGATTTGTTTTACTATGCACAGATATTGGATTTCAAAACCATTCTGTTGATAAATCTATACTAGGGGAATTACTTTTAAAACCAAGTTATTTTCAAGATTTAACCTTCATCTATCACATACAAAAGCCATAGTTTGAAAATATTAAAGGTATGTAAAAAAATTATACTGTTTATTTTGTTTTGTTTTGAATGTTACGTTGGTCACAAAAAACTATTGTTTTCTCAATAACTCAAGTATTTATAAAGTTAAAACTTTTTAACTTCAAAATCTCTTAGTTCACATCATAAGTGACATAAATGCATCTTCCTTTTTTAAAAAATATTTTTTGATTGATTGTAAAGACTGTGACCAACGTAACATGTGTCTTGTGACCAACGTAACATGTTAATGTGTTACGTTAGTCACACTGTTTTTTTAGTGTTTACAGACTGGTAATAAAACTCTTTGCCAAATTTCTAGAATTTAAAGTATTTTTTATTGTATTTGAAGGTGTAAAGTATTAAATACCATGGCTGGTACATCTAACTGCCTCTCTGCTGCTGAAAGAAAGCGGAAAAGCCTGGCAAATCGAACTGAAGAACAAAGGCTAGCTGAGAAAGAAAAGGCTAAGGAATTTATGAAAAATTTGAGAATGAAAAAGAAAGGAGATGCAAAATTAAAGAAGAAGGAAAATGAAGCAACCAAATTAAGAATGCGCAAAATGCGAATGAAACAAAAAACGGAGTCTTCTGCAACAGTTTTTTCAAGTCCCAAAAAGGCATATTCTAGTCCTCAAAGTTTTGGAAAGGCCTTAAAGCGTGTCAAGTCTACTTTGCCTCAAAGCCCCCGAAAAAGAATAGCAGTCATTGAGAAGTTGGCTTCAGATGTAGGAATTCCAGTCTCAAAGCAAAATGCTGTTTCTCAAGGAAAAGGAATCACAGAAGAAGTGAAGGAATTGGTCAAAGAGTTTTATCGAAAGGATGAAATTTCACGAATTTTTCTAGGCAAAAAGGATGTAAAATCTTTTAGCGACCCAACTACTAAAACCAAAATGTGTCTTTAAAAACGATTGCTGATGTACAATTTGAAGGAAGCTCACGAGATTTTTAAAGTTGAAAATCCCACCATTGCTATAGGACTATCAAATTTTTGTGAGTTTCAACCAGTAGAAGTTGAAGTAGTTAAGTCGAAAGATCATGAAGTGTGTTGTTGCCCCTGTTGCGAGAACTTTAACTTCTTGTTGCATGAATGCAAATGGAATGACAATATCAAAAGTATTAATGATTTATTATTACACACTGTTTGTGATCAGCATTAAGCTGACTATGAAAAAAAGATGCAATAAATGTTCATCTTCATTTGAAATACTGTTTAAAGAAAAGCTTTTATCGAAACAAATTGAAGTCGAACAATGGAATGTGGGGAAGCTTGAAAAAAAATGTTTCATTGATGATGCCTTGAAAGATGAACTGGTTGAACAGTTTACACAACTAACTGAGCATTTATATAATGTAAGTAGGCAAGCGAAAGAGGTGCGAAATCAAAAGGATAATCTGAAGCCGGACGAAGTTTTGCTGCAAACTGATTTTGCACAGAACTTTCAGATAAAACATCAAAATGAAGTGATGGCGGCACACTGGCAAAGTACTGAAGACCCTAGCGTTACAATTTATACAAGTGTCATCTACTTCAGAAGAGAACCTGATGAAGACATTCTAAAGCAGACATATGCTGTTATTTCAGACACAAAACAACACACCTCTAAAGAAGTAAAATTATTTAATGAAATGATTCTTGAGGACTTCCAAGTTAATTTCAAGTTTAAAGTAAAGAGAGCAACTATTTGGAGCGATGGGGCAGCTGCCCATTTTAAGAACCGCTATTCTATAGTAAGCATGGCAGTGTCCGATGTTTTTTCGGAATGGAACTTTAGCGCCTCTTATCATGGAAAAGGTCCACACGATGGAGTGGGTGCAATATTAAAGCGCCACGTCTGGAAGAAGGTCCTACAAACAAGAGTAATTGTGAAAAATATGCAGGATTTTTTTGCAGAAGTTCTATCGACAGAGTTAAATGTTCGATGTATTTATGCATCAGAGGATGACATTGCAGCAAAATGTGTGGAAGTTGATACTTTTTATAATGTTATAGAGCCACTAAATGGAATTAAGTCTGCACATTCAATTCAGAAGGCAAGCAACATGTGTGTCAACATGTATGTTAATACAGGAAATGAATGTCCAATGGCCAAAGATGTTTCGCTCTTAAAGAAGCCAATTGAAATTAAACTAGAAAAATATTATGCAGTTGGTTACGATGACAAATGGTACATTGGAAGAGTTGTTAAATATGACCAAAACAAGCAACTTTGCGAAATAAAATTTTTACAAGAATCATATCGTGGATTTCAGTGGCCTACTCAGGATGATATCCAAACTATATCAACTAAGTTTGTTTTGTGTGGCCCCATAAACATTATTGGAAACTTACCTTTTAGTGTTAGTACGCAAGAAAGAAAAAAAAATAGAATATATAAAAGTTGGAAAAAAAATAATTAATCAATGAATAAAATTGCTAGAAACACAGATCTATCTATAGTATTCTTTTTGTTACGTTGGTCACACCACTTTTGTATGAAATTTTATATTTGTATTTAATATAAATACATACCATATTTGAAAGTAGATAACTTGTGTATTATAAAAAACTTAAATTTTAGTTTATTGAATAAGAACTTTCAGAGAAATTGCTTTCAAAGTATAACTAAGTTTTTATGTGGTACTTTTTTTGTTACGTTGGTCACAGCACTAAATTTTGTTGTTATTAACTATTATTTACATAAATTACTGCACTTTTTTATTGATAATGCACTTATTACCTGCATTGATATCATAATATGAAAAAAAAATAGAAATTCACTTATTTTGTCCTTAATTATCAACAAAAATGCAAATTGAATAAGCTTAAATGTTACGTTGGTCACGATGGAATGTCCCTATAATGTTAAAATACAACCTTGTTTCAATTGTTTTCAAACCATACTCCGCTTTTTATCAATAATAGACGTTTTCACAAATAAAAGTACATCATGTGATACCGAGTTGAAAGTTGAAATCGCCAAAAAATAATTATATAAATGTAAAACAATCTTATATGACGTCCATAAGAAAAAATGAAGCTGATGATAGTTATGAAGAATTGAAACGTAAAAGATGATTTCAACTTTACCATTGTTTTTAGCATAAAAGACTGCTCCAGAGAAGTTTATATAGATAACAAAAATTTTTGGACAAAAAACGAAAAATGCCTTTTTCAAATTTTTTACCATAACTACAAAACAAAAATGGCTACAATAAATTTTTTTTGTGAATATTGACAAGCATCAAAATCTTCAACTTTGTCCCAATTTAACCAACTCTCTATCTCTTACCAGTTCTAAGATCCCAATGGTGAGCTTCCAAATTGAATAACCCTGTATACAGTGCATTTCACTTTTCATGAGAACACCCAAATAATTTTTTTATTTTGAAAGCAATCGATACAAAATTTTTATCAATTGTGTAGACCAAGATAAGGCATCTTCATGCGTGAATGGGGTTTTTATAAAATTAAAATCTGGTCAACTATGATTAAAATAGCAAGTAGCGTTTCAAGTAAAGTCATAGTAACGATTAAGATAGAGTAAAAAAAAGTATTACTTAAGAAAAGTTGTTGTAAATCACTCAAAAACCCAAAATGCCAAATTTTGCTGAAAAATTTTCACTTTGTTTTAATTGGAAAAATTATTCATCTTCAAGGAATTTAGTTGAAAAAAATTTTATTTAAAATATTATTTGTTAAATTGTTGTTATTTTGTTGTATATTATTGCGGAATAAAATATGCAAATTGTTTTCTTGTTTCATGGCACTCTCGTTATTATTATTATTATTGTCTTTATTTAAACCACAAGTAATTCACAACAATGATAATAATATGTAAACATAAAATATAAAATATGATTGGGGTAAAAATGGCCGAAGTTCAGAGTTGAGCTGAAGTTGCAGGCAACTGAGTTTGTTCTCCTCTTCCACTTAACCTAGAATTGAACTTAATGAAATACAATGCAAGTGACAATCATTAAGATTTTACATAACATAGCTATATAGACGAATGGAATCAATCTGACAGTGCTCTGTATGGAATCATAGTTTATTTGTTTGTGTGGAGTAGTTGAAATTTTAACAAATTAATATCTCTTAAGTACATAAAAATTTTGAAAATTAAAAATGAAAATTTGTCAGATAAATTTGGTATTTGGGAAGTTTGAGTGATTTGTAACAACTTTTCTTAATACTTTTTTGTTCTATCTTAATCGTTACTTTTCATTTTAATCATTGTTGGCCAGATTTTGACTAGAAATCACCGAAATCACTCATAAAGATTCCCTGTAGTGATCTACACAACTAATAAAAAATTTGCATTGATTACTTTAAAAATAAAAAAGTTATTTGGGTGTCCTCATGAAAAGTGAAACACACATTTTCTTGGGCAGCGTCATATATACGACGTAGTTAATGTAAAATTGATTTCCGTATCTTTTTTTAAATTACTATTATAAACTAAGTATACTCTTTTTTGGTCAATAGATCAGACATAATATTGTGTCAAACTTATCATAGATAATCTGTAGATACAATAATTTTACTTCGCTGTAATTTATATTTTGTGATTTATGTAATATGACTTGTTATCTGCCTTCCAAAGAGATTGTAGTTAAAATCAATTGTGACTATTTTTTCGGACATTAACTAAGGAACGTCCCAGATGTAGTAAATATAAATATTTAAAAAATTGTAAATAGAGTAGTATTTTATTGCGATTTTTATAATCAATGGACTAGATAAAAAATCTTAATCAATTAAATTTTGTCAAAAGTGACCTAACTTTGAAGAGCCTTGCAGACCTGATAAATTCACTTATCTATGATACATACATGTTATAGGTATGCAAAATTTGAGTTAAAGTTACCTAACTTAAGATTGTTTTTAATGAAATCTTGGCAAAAATAACATCATTTTAAAGCAATATATCATCGTCGAGGTAAAACCTATTTTACCTTTGAAGAGCTTTACGTTATAGGTTTATTTGTTTAATATATAAAGAACTATCATATTTGATTTTGGCATCCTACATCAGCAAAATATTCAGGAAGTACGGGAAGTGTGGGAAGTAACAAGGAAGTATATGAAGTATCGGGAAGTACGGGAAGTATCAAGGAAGTATAGAGGAAGTACGGGAAGTACATAGGAAGTATGGGAAGTATCACGGAAGTATAGGAAGTATCAAGGAAGTACGAGAAGTATCAAGGAAGTACACAATACTTCCTAGGAAGTACAGGAAATATATACTTTTTGGGAAGTAGTGTACAACATTTGGGTCAGCAGTTTTCCCCTCGGGCACAACTTAACAAAGAAATAAAAACAATGCAAGTATACAATTATATGTTTTAGTCAAGCACTTAAGGTTCGCAGACATATCAAGCTCGGCATGGTGGTATTTACACTGCCATTCCACACGTGTAATTAATGTAATTAAATGACAGGCGCATTATAGAGAATATATTAAAAAAGAAGATAAACTAAAAAAATTTTTACAGTACAAGTCCCTAACTTATTAAATTACAAATTCACAAATTTAATTTTACAGGTTCTTTAACCACATTACTACTACGTGTTGTTCTTGAGAAGATTCAGAAGGTGTATCCTCAAACAACTTCAAAGGTGTTAAAGAACAATCGTTGTCGGCTTTAACATTTTGTTCAGGTACATCTATCTTCTTGATAGAAGTTGATGGCTGTAGTTCTTCATGATTCATATCATCGGTATGGCTTTGTTCGGGGAATTTTAAAGGTTTCAATAGTTTTCTGTTTCTTCTAAATATTCCCTCATCCACCTTTACCAGATAATTATTATGTTTAGAGTCCTTGAATACAATACTAGGTTTCCAGGCTCAGGTTCCTTTATATAACAAAATCGGCTCATATTTAAGTAACTTTGACAATTTTCTACATGTTCTGTCGCACATTTTCTTTTGAAGTAATTGATTATGCTTCAATTGTTCTTTAATTTTCTTACTGAATACTTCGGATTTAATAAAGATTTAGAAGTAGGTAGGGTTGTGCATAATCTATGACCCATCAATAGTTGACTAAGAGAACATAAATTTCTTTTTGTAGTTATATTGTAGGTAAGAATTACTAGAAACGGATCATTACCTTCTTCATATGACTTGGTAGGAAGTTTATTGTACGTTCAATCATGTCATTAAATACAGGACAATAAGGGTTTGAAGTTGCCAGTTTAACATCATACTGACTTCTTCTGAGTTAAAGTGTGGACTGTTATCTGTAAATATTTCCTGTGGTAGTCCATTTATCATAAATACATTTTTAATACATGATATGACACTCCCAATAATTTTGTTTGTAAGCTTGTTTACAACAATAAATTTAGAAAAAGAATGCACTATTTTTATAAAGTTCAATGGACCCAAGCTTTTAAAATCAATCTCAATTTTTTGCTATGGAAGATCTGGAACATCAGGAAGCTGCAGAGATTCATTTGTGATTAATTTTGAATATTTTTGACACGCGAAACAGCTTAAGGTAGTATTTTCTGTATGTCAAATTCCAGGCCAAAATACTGAGTCTTGAGCTTAGTGTTTTGTACCAACAACATCTTGATGTGATTTATGAAGCAAGTCCAAGAATTCTTGTTTTAAGGTATCCAGTATGATAATTCTTTTGTTGACAAGCAAAATATTTTTATGAAAAAATAGCATTTTCCATTGACCAAAATTTCTTGATTTTGGGTGATAAATTAGTTTTATGTGCTGGCCACTCGTGTTGAACATAATACTTAATTTTTGTAAAGTACTATTCTGCTTGACAGTAAGTTGTAACTGCTTTTCATTTTCTGTGAATGTTGATATCAACTGCATAAATCCTTAAATTATTCTCCAGATACTGGGTATATACAGTGTTAGTAGATGGTTTCCCTACTTAAGGTGTCAGGTGTTTGCAATTGTTTACCTGGTATGTACTGTAGCTCAAACTAATATCTCAGAAGTCGATAGGTGAGTTGTTGAACTTCAGGAGAGATCTCATTTAAAGGCTTCCTGATCAGGCCTAAGAATTGTCTATGATCAGTTTGTTATTGAAAAGAGCGCCCAAACACATAAAAATGAAATATTCACATCCATAAAATAAAGCTAGCAATTCTTTTTCTAGATGATTGTATCTTTGTTGTGTATGGATTAGAGATATTGGTGCAAACTCTACTGGATGATCCTTTAAAAGACCATGACCCCGATTCCATAAGGACTCACATCTACAGATATAACATCTTCTTTAGGATCAAAATAATGCAATACAGGTGCAGAACTGACTAACTTTTTCAATTTATTAAACGAACGTTGTTTATTTTGTGACCATTCCCATACTATATTATTTGAGAGTAATTTCCTTAAACAACTTATTTCTTCAGACAAGTTAAGTATAAACTTGGCTAAGTAAACTACTATTCCAAGAAATCGTTGTAATTCTTGCCTATTTTTGGGAGGATTCATCTATTATATCTTTAATTTTATCATCTAGTTCTATTTCTTTAGAAGTTATAACATATCCTAAAAATTTAACTTGTTTATTAACAAACTTTGATTTTCCTAAGTTTAAAGGTAATCCAGATTGTGAAATTCTATGTAAAGTGTTGGTTAGATTTCTATTATGCTTACCTAACGTACATCCAAAGATAAGAATATCGTCAAAAGAGTTTCAAACATAATTTTCTGAAATACTTCTGGTTCTGATGATAATCCATATGACATCCTAACGTAACGATTGCACCCAAAAGGTGTGGCAATAGTATAGAATAGGAACTATTATAGTCCAGTGGTTGCAAGAATGCTGAAAAAGCATCAAAATCGAAAATATTGTGCACCAGCAAGTTCCGCAAATAAACTGTCTTGTATAGGAATTTAAAAATCTCACGCTTTACAAATTTATTTAATTTACAAGGGTATACACACACATGTGCACACATGCACAAATGCATGCATGCACGTATGCATGCACGCACGATTGCATGCATGCATACACGCACCCGCATACACCACACACACACACAGACACACACCGCGTGTGCCCACACACATGCATGCACGCATGCATGCACACACACACACACACACATGTAATTACTGTTGGTTGTTGAATCTGACTCGATGGGATGAGTTCAATCAGTAGGTTTGTCACTGGAACAATCATCTTATTAACAATCATTTCATCAAGCTTTTGTTTTACTTTATTTTTAATGCAATCAGTATTTTCCATGCAGGACTAACTTGATTAATGGCGTCTTCACTAAGAATAAGATTGTAAGTAGCTTGTTACGTTCAGGTTTACCATTCTAAATATTTTCCTTTGATTTACGACTTTTTTTAAATATTCCCACACTTCCACTATGATATTGTCTATGATCAGTTTGTTATTGAAAAGAGCGCCCAAACACATAAAAATGAAATATTCACATCCATAAAATAAAGCTAGCAATTCTTTTTCTAGATGATTGTATCTTTGTTGTGTATGGATTAGAGATATTGGTGCAAACTCTACTGGATGATCCTTTAAAAGACCATGACCCCGATTCCATAAGGACTCACATCTACAGATATAACATCTTCTTTAGGATCAAAATAATGCAATACAGGTGCAGAACTGACTAACTTTTTCAATTTATTAAACGAACGTTGTTTATTTTGTGACCATTCCCATACTATATTATTTGAGAGTAATTTCCTTAAACAACTTATTTCTTCAGACAAGTTAAGTATAAACTTGGCTAAGTAAACTACTATTCCAAGAAATCGTTGTAGTTCTTGCCTATTTTTGGGAGGATTCATCTATTATATCTTTAATTTTATCATCTAGTTCTATTTCTTTAGAAGTTATAACATATCCTAAAAATTTAACTTGTTTATTAACAAACTTTGATTTTCCTAAGTTTAAAGGTAATCCAGATTGTGAAATTCTATGTAAAGTGTTGGTTAGATTTCTATTATGCTTACCTAACGTACATCCAAAGATAAGAATATCGTCAAAAGAGTTTCAAACATAATTTTCTGAAATACTTCTGGTTCTGATGATAATCCATATGACATCCTAACGTAACGATTGCACCCAAAAGGTGTGGCAATAGTATAGAATAGGGAACTATTATAGTCCAGTGGTTGCAAGAATGCTGAAAAAGCATCAAAAATCGAAAAATATTGTGCACCAGCAAGTTCCGCAAATAAACTGTCTTGTATAGGAATTTAAAAAATCTCACGCTTTACAAATTTATTTAATTTACAAGGGTATACACACACATGTGCACACACATGCACACATGCATGCATGCACGTATGCATGCACGCACGATTGCATGCATGCATACACGCACCCGCATACACCACACACACACACAGACACACACCCGCGTGTGCCCACACACACATGCATGCACGCATGCATGCACACACACACACACACACATGTAATTACTGTTGGTTGTTGAATCTGACTCGATGGGATGAGTTCAATCAGTAGGTTTGTCACTGGAACAATCATCTTATTAACAATCATTTCATCAAGCTTTTGTTTTACTTTATTTTTAATGCAATCAGTATTTTCCATGCAGGACTAACTTGATTAATGGCGTCTTCACTAAGAATAAGATTGTAAGTAGCTTGTTACGTTCAGGTTTACCATTCTAAATATTTTCCTTTGATTTACGACTTTTTTTAAATATTCCCACACTTCCACTATGATATTTTGTATAACTACCTGTTATAGGAGACATCCTTGATCACGTATTATAATTTAATAACTCGATTTGTTCCCATAAAACTCATTCTCATACAATTGAAATAAGTGCTTTCTCAACGCCCTGTAGAATGTTATTAGTATATTTATTTGAAGTCAAAGTACGTCAATATATCTCTATTGTCTGATATAGCATCGCAAATGTATTTGTTTATCAACAATCTTTGCTTTCTGAAAGGATATGCTTGCTTTATTAAAAGTAGTACCACAAGTTTGTAGAGACTAGATTTTCTACATGTGCGATCAGGGAAGGCGATTGAATTCGAATTTGTTGGTTTGTTTATCTATGTATGCATTACAAATACTCTAGAAGTTTTCTTTGACATATGGTATTCAAACATTTTAATCGATTATCATATCGTTTCCTGAACTGGATTCACTTTTATTCTACATTTCGTCCCAATATGTATTTTCTGTTTTCCTGATGCTGTTAATTTGAGAGCAATGCATTCCTTCTCGGATTAGTTTATATTCTCTGTCCATTGGTAGGTTTCTTACATTGTTATTAATGACTAAAATTAATTTCGTTTTAGCTCTTTTGCATATACCCACTGGTTCAGCTATGTTTGTAATATTAACTAGTCTCGCTATTTTTGTGACAATTTATCATTGAGTGAGATCAATATGTTTAGCTGTTTTACGTCATCAGCTTTAGGTGCAAGATAAGTATTTCGGCACATGGAGGTATGCTACCACGTTTTTTTGCATATGAAGAGATTATTGTTTATCAGCATTTAATGTTGGTGTGTAACAAATGAACCACAAATAAACTCCTCACATTACTCCGATGGACGGAGCAAGTTTACAAAACCCTCTTTGAAACTAGTTTCTTTGGTGTTTTTTGTTACTTTTAAATTGCTTACTAGAGATTGTTCTAAATTTACTATCTTTAACTTAAAATGCTTGTTTAGAAGAAAGTATAAGCATTATCGTTTGTGTTTATTACCAGTAAATTTTACTTGTTACAGAACGAAATGCGCACTTTGTAGATCAATTATTAAAAATTGTTCTAGAGTATATTTTTTTTTAAAATAGAAATTTTTGGTTTATTGTAAATAAAAATTTGATGGCAATATCCTTTCTTTGTTTTTTGACCCCCCTCTCTTCGCTTTTGTAGCTAGCATGGCGTTTCTAAATTTCTTTTGATCTTTTTATACGTTATCGTGATTTGTGTGGGTCCTTACTTTCCTTTCCTTTAGGGTTGTGCCTAACCCATGCGTTTTACTGTGGCAAGTTGATATTGTACCAATACCAGTAAACACATGATTGTACTGTTTGAGAATGTCTTCTACTGATTAATTTATTAGCATAAAAATTAATAGTGGTGGTATCAGAGTAGAAACTTCTTGTACGACACTGACTGGCAGAATTTCTAACATTTTGCTGCACCTAACCCTAAAATTGAGAATGGTGTTTCTGTACTCAGAATGTAGAAAGATAAACATTTGTACCAAGTATTAAAACTTCAACCAAGTTCTACTTGTCCCATAACACTAACAGTATGACCAGAATATGACATCAAAAATGAAGTAGGTTTTGAAAGATTATTATTTTCAATGTTTAACTTCGTAAAATCCTATAAGTTAAAAATATTTACTTGACTACCTGTGTTAATTTTTAGTTTTATTGCAAAACCAGCAACAGTGAGTATTCAAACCAATCAGCTGTACTAACTATACATTTAGAACTCAATGAACGATTCTGTGTAACTCTCCAGACAATATTACTTTCTTGTTCAATATTTGATTTTGTAGTAATCGTAACAGACTCATCAATATCATGCCCATTACTATTGCGACAAAATTTCCTATAATGTTCTATTTGTTTACATTGACTACAATTACAATTAAGGGCTCGACAATTGCCCTTAGTATGTTGCAACCCACAAAACTTACATAGGTCACTGACTTCACTACTATTACCAGTATTTTTTGATCTGTTTAATGTCTTCTGTACATGCTTTGTAGCATTAGAAAAGTTTCCGGTACTATTAATACACATAGTTTTAATAGCATTCACGTGCATTGCATTGGATTTATTATCATTTAAGATTTCCCTTTGTTTCTGTGCACTGCTTTCTAAAGATTGATAAATAGATACAGCTTTTTTCAAAGTTAAATCACTTTCCTACAATAACTTTTTCTGCACTTTTGTTTCCACAATTTCCATTTACTTGAAACATCTATCAAACATCATTTCACTAGCAGGTTTCACTTCCACCATAGCTTTTTCTACGTGTATTCTCCAAATTTTCCACCTTAAAGAGCGTTTTCTCTTCAGATTTTTAACAAAAACAGAGTAACTTTACTTTTTTTTATAACCACATTTTCCTCTAACTCATTTCACATGACTTTAACCAACTGACATCATGTAATGTGTTTTATGTTGTATTATAATTGTCTTGTTGCGGTCAAAGAGACACAACTTAACAAAGAAATAGAAACAACACAAGTATACAATTATATATTTTAGTCAAGCGCTTCAGGCTCAAAGACATATTAAGCTCGGTATGGCAGTGTCTTTGCTGCCGTTCCACATGCATATAATTAAATGACTGGTGCATCTAGAATATATCACAACCAAGTGATATTTTTATTGTCTTTTCGCTCTTGTTTAAATAAAAATGATATAAGCATACTAATATAGGTGATACCTTTTGAATGAACATATCTTGATATAAATACTGCTTTTCTCTTTAAAAAAAGTTTTATTTTAACATCTCAGTAATAAACGACAATGTACAAAACTAAATGTAATAATTACGGGAAGTTTCTTTTTGTCTAGGGTTTTCCCATTTTTTAAAACTTACAATATATATAACAACATCATTAATGCATTTATTAGACCTATTTTCTAAAAGTGCCAAGTAAAAAATAAAGTGAGAATGATTATAATATTTACATATACTATAGCAATCAGCTGAGTATGTTTACCATCGCCAGATCAAATTTTTGCCGAACAAGAAATTGTGAATCTATATTTATTTGTTGCTGAGAACAAGTAGAAACTCTGATAGTATAAGATGGTCTAGATTTATTTCATAAACTTATGCATTTCCAGATACTGTCATGGTAAACAGGGACCTTCTAAACAATATTTTATTTTAGACAATAAATAGTGTATTCATGATGATGTATTAAAGCTATAATGTGAGCATGATATTTGTAGGTTTTACTGTAGCATGCTGAATCCTGATGTTTCAAGTTTATTTGAACATATTGCACATATATGATGCCATATACCATCTGGTAATAGTTCTAATCTAATCTTTTCTTGAAGGTATATGTTAATTTTCTGTCGCTGATTGACATTTCTGGACACGGTACTGTACCTGCTACTTGACTATAATTTATTATTGAAATATCATGTTCCTTAATAACACAAGACATCTTTAAAAAATATTCGTAATTTATATAAATCCTTGGTTTTACTAATAAATTTACTTTCTTTATTATCTTTAGAAATTTCTACGTGTTTTGGATCCCAACGCACCAGTTCACATGCCCTAAAACCACTTATATTTGTCTCTTTACGTAGTACATTCAGTACAGATTCTAGAGCAAGTGGAAAGTCTTGCTTCTGAACGTGCCTTCCATCATGCTCCATTTGCCACTTGGCAACTTTTTGTTTCCAGCTTGATTTCAGTGTATGATATACAGCTACATCCGAGGTCTGAATGAGATGGGTTGCATTTGGGTACAACACAATTAGTTCTATACCACAATATTTACAAAACTTGCTGAGTGGATAAGACATATGGGATGAGAGCCATCTAAAAAGAGAACTATTGGTTTTGGAATGCTTTCTTTTTCTAACTATGGTTCAAAAAATATTTGTGATGTTCTCATAAAATGCTTCTTGTGTAATGCAACCATTTTTTTCGATTTACCCATTGCCCACCCAGAAAGCATAGTTTAAACTATACCGATTAGAATTCTGGCATATCTAAAACTAACATTGGTGATGTAACTGGCCAGCAGCATGTGCAGACAATGGTACTGTTCCGTAACCGTTCACTATGTATAATTCACCTTGTATATACCAAAACACTCCTGCATACATAATCGATTTCTATACATTATCCCTACCTACATAAAACTAACCAAAACCAAGGAACAGATAAGAAACGAGAGTGTTTGAGCAACTTTCAAGCATTCAACACGCGTCCTCCGATATGCCGTGCATATGGCGCGTTAAAGAGGCATAATCAGTTAAAACGTTACATTGAAGTGCGTGATAAGTGGACATTGAATCAACAGACAATTCATCAAGTGTAAGCCGTTCGCCACTTCATACAACAAGATTATAGTCGAAACTACACCACATTCAAATCAAGGTTAGTTATCCTATCATTTATACTAACAACCAATCTGTTATATTTATTATCTGATTATCCATTATTTTGCTGGTCATTTAGACCATCATACACAAGTCTACACCAAGCCTAGCTACAACTTGGTATTTCATTATCCTTACTTTAACCCCTAAACAACAACGCGTGTTTTCAAATACGCACGCGCCATCTTTGGTCGCTTCGACAGCCAAATTCTGTTACCCCTCTGAGATACATACAGTCCACATCTAATTTTCTATTTTAAAAAAACACTATCATATTTTACATCAAGTCTGTTTTATCCCTTTAGTGGTTTTTGAAAGAATGCATAATTATTAATACTAAATATTCAGATTAATTCAATTATTGTGTTACTTCAGCCATTTGAGTGCAGCATAAACAGCGTGTATTTATATAGTCGTAATTTAACTTTACCGTACGTAGAATCGAATTTTACAACAATTTAAAAATAGTAAAGTTCTTATTATTGTGTTTTTAGCATTCCAAACATATGTTCTATGCTTGATTGTATTATAATAAGCCGTGCTTATTTATCTACAATCAACTAAACTTGAGTGTCCAGCACCTGTTAAATTCTGGACGTTCACATTTATTAAACTCAGATAACAAAATTTACGACTTTTGTGAAACCTTTGTTAAAAGAATTTTATTTCTTATTAAATTATAAACAAATCTTTATTTCATAATGAGTACCAAAAGAGCGGACATTGCAAACTTGCAATTGTTAAAATCACGCTTACAGGAGACATTTGAACTTTCGGAATCACTGGAGGACGAGAAGTCGCTTATACCCCTGTTTAAAATTAAGTGTAAATTTGTGGATGATATATACTCCCAGATTACAGAAACGTATCTATTACTGGTTCCTTCAGCCTCTGAAGTCGAAAAAGAAACATACGAAAATATGCGGAAGTCTATTGATTTCCAATATTTTTCTATTTTAACAAAATATGAATCTTTAAAAAATCCAGGAGAAACCAGCAATAATACTGTTGCTTCATCTTTGCCTTTAAACGGATTTCAATCAAATCCAAACATTCGTTTACAGCCGCTTACGTTAACTACATTTGGCGGTAATTATAAAACTTGGCAGTTATATTGATTTGTTTAATGCATTAGTGCATAACAATTTATCGTTATCTGACATAGAACGCCATAATTATTTAATTGGTTCACTGGTAGGGGAACCCTTAAATTTGATTAAATCCATCTCTTTGACAGCGGGTGGATATCGGGTCGCATACGACGCGTTAATTGAGCGCTACTCCAATATCCGCCGCCAATCCACGGCACATTGGCATGCCATAAAAAATTATCCGTCTATACGATCGGAAAATCCTAAAGAATTACGTAAACTGTTAGATAACTTTTCAGAAAATCTAGCCATTCTTGGTACTCTTAATTTTGATACTTCCTCTTGGGATTTTATTTTAGTAGATTTACTATTTGAAAAAATCGATCCTCAATCGCGAAAGCGTTTTGAGCTAGAAAACAACAGTAATGAAATTCCTACGTTAGATAGCTTAAAATGTTTTTTATCTAAACAATGTGCAGCATATGAAACTATTGCTAGTACATCATTTAATGCGCCTTTTATGGGTACGCAAAAACATTTCAAACCCGCAACGGGAACATATCAACATTTTCAAGCAAGCGAAGGTGCACGCCCCAAGGTAACATTTCGCATTGCTTCTGTTAACAAATCTAATACATTCGCGGCTTTAAAAGAACCCGAAAACTGTATTATTTGTCAACAAAATCATCGCGTTTTTAGATGCAATTCGTTTTTGTCTATGACGCCTTCTGATCGTTACCGAACGGCAAAAACGCAAATTTGTGCATCAATTGTCTTCGTAGTAACCATAACACCTTAAATTGTAAATCTAGTTCTTTTTGTAAAAGCTGTAATCAACGCAACCACACGTTATTACACGTTACAAAAACGGTACAATCAGCTGTTAAATCTGATTCACAGTCAAATAATTTACAGCAATTGCTACAGTTGCACACAATAATGCGGAGGAGCACGCCTTTGTAGCTACCAATGCTTTTTCATCTTCATGTAATTCAGAAAATGGTATTACAGTTCTACTATCTACCGCGGTTGTAGAAATAAAAGACGCATCTGGCAATTTTCATCAAATACGCGCACTACTTGATCCAGGGAGTCAAGCAAGCTTCCTGCGTGACAGCTGCGTACGAAAATTTTCTCTTTCTCGTTGCTTTTCACAAGTACCAATTTTTGGCCTCGCGCAAACAGAAGCTTCTTCAAATCGTGGCGCCACTAATTGTATTATTCGTTCACGTTATGATACAAACCTTGAAATAAATGTAGAGCCATTTATACTTTCAAATATATGTTCCAACTTACCTAACACCAAGTTACGTAGCGATTGGAAACACTTAACAGGATTGGATTTAGCCGATCCTAATTGGCACATTTCAACTCCTGTAGACATGCTCTTAGGAGCTGACGTATATCCTTCCGTTGTAAGCGAAGGTTTGATTCATGGCGGGCATCAGCAGCCATCTGCAATCAATACAATATTTGGTTGGACACTGATAGGTCCAGTCCCACAAACTCAGCAATTACCAGCGGTAAGATCATTCTTTATCTCTGCCGAACATTCTATTAATAATACTTTAAAACAATTTTGGGAAATTGAAGAACCGCCTTCAAAGCCCATAATTACGAAAGACGAGGAAACAGCTGATGAAATTTTTAAGAAAACACACACGCGCGACATCGACGGTCGCTTTTGTGTAAACTTGCCTTTAAAACGGCACCCTCTAAATTTGAAAATTCGCGCGCGATAGCGTTGAAACGTCTAATTTCTCTTGAATACAGACTTGCTAAAAGGCCCGAATTACATAAATCATATTCGGAATTTATGCGAGATTATTTAGAAAGTGGTCACATGACTGCCTTAATTTCTCCGCCTATTTCAGATGATTGCTATTTTATTCCGCATCATCCAGTATTTAAAGAGGAAAACGGTAATTCTAAATTACGTGTTGTATTTGATGCGTCTGCTAAAACGTCAAGTGATATATCTTTAAATGATTACGCAACTTGTAGGACCTAAACTACAAAATGAAATTATTTCAGTTTTAATGAGATTTCGTTTACATAAATTTGTCTTCACCTGTGACATAAAGCAAATGTTTAGACAAATAAATATTTTTGAAAATCATAAAAAATATCAGTTAATTCTATGGAGGTTTTCGCCAAACGACCCATCTATAACATATCAGTTGAACACGGTTACATACGGCGTAGCTTCTTCTCCTTACCTGGCAATTCGTTCACTTAAAGAACTAGCTCACGAAGGAGTTTTAAAGTATCCTCTTGCCTCGATGGCTATTGATAAAAATCTCTACGTTGATGATTTTGCATGTGGATCAGACACGATTGATGATCTCATAGCATTACGTCATCAATTAGTAGATCTTTTACATTCCGGCGGATTCCAACTTTGTAAATGGAATTCGAATCATCCATTGCTACTTAAAGATATCCCTGAAGAACATCGTTTGTTTCAAAATCAAGATTTTTCAAAGGATGTAGGTGTCAAGATACTGGGCCTCCAATGGCAGGCCTCAGATGATACATTTTCATTTATCGTCAAACCATTAAACCCTTTATGCACAAAACGTGCGATCTTATCAGACATCGCGAAGATTTATGACCCACTTGGATTTTTAGGTCCTTTGTCACTCTTTGCTAAAAACCTAATACAGCATTTGTGGCTGTTAGGATTAGATTGGGACAGTATACCACCCGATGAAGTTTGTTCTCAATGGCAACAATTTCGGCATGAGCTCCCACTCTTATCTTCATTAAAAATACCACGATTTCTAAATAATGGCATCTCGGCTTCCTGCCAACTACACGCCTTTTGCGATGCTAGTGAGGTTGGTTACGCTAGTGTGATTTACTTCAGATTTTGTTTTCCCAATGGGGAAATTTCTAGTAAATTGGTATTTTCGAAAACAAAGGTGGCACCTATCAAACGACTGTCCTTACCGAGGTTAGAGTTGTGTGCGGTGCTACTAGCAGATTTAGTTCAATTTGTTCTTGCTACATATGGCGAGAATTATGCGATCACCGACGTCTTCACATGGAGCGATTCCATGGTAGCTTTGCCGTGGGTCCGGTCACCACCGTATAAATGGAAAACGTTCATTGCAAATCGGGTTACGCACATACAAGAAGTTATATCGCCTACTTCTTGGCGGTACGTTAATTCCAAATGCAATCCCGCTGATCCAGCTTCACGCGGCTTGCTCCCAAACGATCTTCTTTCATGTTCGCTTTGGTGGGCGGGTCCTGTTTGGCTTAGCTTACCAGTCGAGAATTGGCCCACCGAGCCAATCCGACAACCTATACAATCAATTATAAATTCTGAAAGCAAGAGAAGCAACTGGAAGAACATTTCATAGATAAACTTTTAATACAATTTTCTTCATTAAGAAAAATTCAAGGTATCATTACTTACAGTTTTCGCTTTGGAACTATTTCAAAAATTAGTCCGGTAGGACCTCCGACTGCAGAGGAGCTTCAGAAAGCACTTAACGTTATTACTAAACATATTCAGTCAACATCGTTTAAAGCGGAAATACAATTAATTAAAACTAAAAATAAACTTTCTAAATCGTTTCGAAAATTATCACCATTCATTGATTCCGCAGGTATTTTACGAGTAGGAGGAAGATTAGGTCATTCAACACTTCCGTATTCTGAAAAACACCCTGCATTATTATCCTAATCCCAAACTTACTATACCTTGTTTAAAACTGTGTGCTGCAGTACTTTTATCTAAACTTCAGTCATTACTCAGAGATACTTCCACCTCTCGCTACCAATTTTGCATTCTCTAATTTACCATAACCGTAAATTTGATACATTCATCCTCTAGTAAATGGAAATTGTGTGTTTCAATAGAATAGCCAAAATTCAAAGAAGGATCCCATCACCTCATTGGTTTTTTTGTACCTGGTATTGAAAATATTTTTGATTGTGCTTCTACAGGTCTTGCAGCACAAGCCTTCTCAACTCATACTTTGTGGTTTTCTGACCCTCCATGGCTAACACTTATGAAAAATGAATCGTGTGTATTTCTAAATGTTTTACCAAAACTTTTTTTTACTTATTGATTACTATCATAAGATACTGGCGCTCATTTATTGCATTTTTTGTTGAAAAAATTTTTGCATATTGTCAGCAAGAGACATAATTTGTCAAAGATTATGGAAGTGCAACAATTGTTTTAAATTAAAATCAAAGTTAACCTATCCACTAATGACTCGTCTACCATTTGAAAGGGTAAACCAAGCTAAAGCCTTTACATCAAAAGGAGTTGATTATTCTGAAGCATTTAACATTATCATTGGAAAGCATACAGATGTTAAAAGTCAAATGGCATATGTATGTTTATTTGTCTGCTTGGCCACTAAGGTTATTCCTTTAGAATTGCCCGCTGACCTTCTATAGAATCATTTCTTTCAGCACTGAAAATATTTTTAGCCTGCCACGGTCAATGTGCCACTATTTTTAGTGATTGTAGTACAAATTTTGTAGGTGCTAAAATCCAATTTCAGCCCTCATTTTGGTGGTGTATGGGAATCGCAAATAAAATTGGTAAAATCTCATATGCGATGTGTAATTGGAGATCAATTACTAACTTATGAAAAGCTATATATAGTTCTTAACTCAAATCGAAGCGCTATTAAATTCTAGATTACTTTGTTGTCTTAGCAATGATCCTAATGGTTTGTTGGCATTAATGCCTGCATATTTTATTTACTGTGTCTCACTAGGATTTTTAACCATTCATTGATGTTACAAATATATCCATTAACCAGCTGACTCAATAGATATAAAGTGCTAGACTCAATGGTACAACATTATTGGAAAACATGGTACCAAGGATATTTATCTTGTAACAATTTTTTTTGTGTAACAAAATTTCTTTACAGTGGAACAAATCTGTATTAAGAAAAAATAAAGAAAAATTGCTTAAAATTATTTATTTGCAAACCTAAATAAGCTTTTGAACTCATAATAAATCTTTTGTCCTATATGGAAAACATCAAACGATCTGTTATTTCCTAGTTTAATTAAATCGCAAGACTAAATTCCACAATTTGTACAATAATAATATTGAAAATACCTCGGGTGTTTTGAAATCTTGCTTAGAACGTTTTAAATAGCATTCCTATCATTGAAAGTTCGAGTAAATAACCTATTGTTCACATATACATGTCAAGGTTTTTAACTGGTTCCATAAACACGGCACGTGGCTGTCGAGCATTTGTTCTGATTAGCATAAAATTGAGGGGAGATAAAAATTCTCCAGGACAAATTGTCTTCATGAATTTTTTTCCTATTTCGATCACTTCCATGTTATTCTTCGATCAAAGTGGAATGAAAGTTGTTGATGCATAAAAACCCTCAGGGCAATAATAGCACAATTTAAAGTCCTTTGAATTCAATACCTGCAAGTGAACGGCAGAAAATAAACTGAAACTTGGTAATATCCAGTGCAAGGGTAGCAATCAGTGACCTGTTGATTAAGGTTGAGTTTATTATTTTGGCCGAATCCTTTATTGGGTTTTCACAAAACCAGTTGTGTTAAACAATCCCTTTCTCCACATATGGTCAAATTACTTGCTGTAGAAACCCCCATAGTTTCAGTTCACAAGATCAATTTCTTGAAAGCCTTAATATCACTTAATATTATCAATTCTTTATAACTGCATATATTTTGTGAAAGAAATATCACTCATTAAATTTTTGTAATATTTTAAAGCTCTCTCACTTAGAGAAGTTTAAATGAAATTGTTTTATTAGTAACAAAATAACATTTGTATTAATGTTGCTTCAAATTCCAGTTCTTTAAATTAAACTTTCAAATTTGTAAATGGCTGCCAGATCAGACATTCATAAAGATAACAAATATGTAAATAAATCTTGTTCAAATAGTCAAACCTAAAGTATCTATGATATAATTAAATTGTTTAATATGTTTGTTATTTGATTTGATCATTTGTTATGAAATAGATGTGTTATCATGCAAGTAATTCTTTCTGTAAAAACATCTGTTAAAAATGTTTCTATGTTGAAGACATCTGATTGATTATGCTGTAAGTGAATCCAAGAATTTAAATAGAAAAATTTTAAATTAACAAATACGAAAGGGCTTTCTGTGTCTACCCTATTTAATTGATTAATAATTGCTAGATACAGTGGCGTCCAACTTTAAATTAAATTGTTTTCTGTTTATCTAAGAAAATTTCAGCCCAGACCCATCTTTAACTCTCTCTTGGGGTGATAGCCAAGTTAGCTGTGGGCAAACAGTTTTAGTATTTCCATCTTCTAAGCTTAAAGATTTGATTTTTAAAAGTATAATACTACAGCAAGTTGTGTGCAACGTAAAAACTTTTGCAGTAATTGTAAAAATTATAGCAAGGCCTCAATTTGTTTCTTTAACTCGCCTGAAATTATTAAAATCTGTTACATTGACGCTCTTAACGTGGGGTATAGTTCCTTTAAGCACGCAATATACTTAAAAACTGTTACACTCATCTCTGCAATCTCGTCAAAAATAGAACAGTGATAGAAGGTACAATTATAGTCATTATCAACGACAATCTTCCTCCACTTCACTGGACCTTAACCATCATTGATAAAGTCCACCCTGGATAAGACGGTATTATTTGTGTGGCAACTGTTCGAACAAAGTCATATTTATGTTTGACCAATAGTTAAATCGTGTCCCCTTCATACTCAATAATTTTTTGGATAGAACGTTTATTCATTTTTTTTTTTTAGTATTCTGTTATAACTATGATTTTATTTCTCAAAATCGAATCCATTAATTTATTTTCCTTTTTTTTAAATAACCATTAAGTTATGAATTTACATTAAAATTTCGGGCACGAGAATGTTTAGGTCGTACTTAATGTTTAAATTCTATTTTCCACAAATAAACCTTGATATATTGTAATACTTTAAAACCCACTTCATTTTGATACCGCATATGTTATTTTGTTAAGCGGTACCATGACCAAATTAAAAATAGAACTACATTACATGTGAACTTATAGGTGATGTAACTTGTTGTTTTATGTGGGCACTCATTATTCTTAACAATAATTGTGAAGATGATTTATTTCAGACAATTTATGTATTTATACATCTTTGTGCATAGATTCTCCTTTTCCAAAACTTTAAGGCAATTTAGATTTATGTCGAAATCTATCAATGTGAGAAAATTAATCCACAATGGTAAGTCCTTTCATATTCTAATTTAACCATAGTGACTGCACCAACAATATAAAAAAGATTACAGTTCCTAATCCTAGCTATCATAGTCAAAACAACCAGGCAAACCCAATAGTAAGTGTATAATGCTCATAAAATGTAACTAAATATAAGAAAAACCAAATAATAAAAAAAATGATATAGCACTAGAAATATATGAAGGCCCTACCAAAAGATGATTCTCCACATTTAAAAATGACAATTACAGTATACCAATTTTCCTAGAATACATTTTTAACCATAACGTTAACTTACAGAAACACCTTAACTAACACAGAATTGTCATTGGCACACTTTAATAAGTCGTATAGGCAATATAAAATACAGGTATGTAACCAAGGTGCCTAACACTAAACATGTAGGAACAAAAGGAAATCATTAGGTGCCAAATCAGGAATATATGGCAGATAACCCATCAATTTGATGTTTTGAGTGCTCAAATAGTCACTTGTTTCAGTCGATGTGTGAGAGCTCGCATTGTCATGATGGAGAATGATTCGGCGTTGTCAGTTTATTTTTCTTATTTCTCCGAAAACTTGTGGCAAACAAATGCTTGTATACCAAGTAGAATTAACTCTTCTATGATCCTCAATGATCGTGACATGTCTATTTAT
Organism: Platerodrilus igneus; assembly: GCA_036346225.1. Lineage (NCBI taxonomy): Eukaryota > Metazoa > Arthropoda > Insecta > Coleoptera > Lycidae > Platerodrilus > Platerodrilus igneus. The sequence continues at coordinate 327,539 of JARFIW010001471.1, forward strand.
TCTGCAAAAACACGTAACCATTTTCTTTGAAGTGCTACGAGCGTGGACAACTTTTGTTAGATTTCATTCATCTTGGAAGACCCATAGAGTCGACTTGCTGTTTGCTTTCAGGTTCATACGAATAAATCCAAGATTCGTCACCTGTGTATATGTTATACACTGCGTTTGATGCACCGCAATCATATTTTTTGAGTATTTTTTTGCACCAATCGACACAAGTCTTTTTGAGCAATTGTCAAATTATGTGGCATCCAACCTGCTCATAACTTTTTCACAGCTAAATCTTCATGTATTATTGAATGTATACTTGTCATACCATTGCCTAGGGATGTCTTGCATTATCAATTCGCACGCAACATCGATGTTTTTTGGCACAACAGCCGATTTTGGACGACCTTCTTTAAATTCATTTGTTAGCGAACTACGACTATGATTGAATTCACTATACCAACGATATACAGTGGTTTTAGTTGTAGCTTCTTTCCCAAAAGTCGAAATAAGTTGATTCAAGCACTATTGTAGAGATAATCCATGTCGAAAATCTGGCTGAAACTAACTTTTTTCTTCTTCATATGATTTCCCTATACCTAAGACACAGACTGAACCACATCAAGAACTTTCCACAAAAGGTCAGGATATAGATGTCGTCATAGTGCCCCATAATGCAAAAGAGATGAAACTTATCCGTCTCGTGACCTTTTCGAACCTTCAGTCTAACTCTGGGCTTCACTCCAGCGGTGTATTGTGAGACATGATCGTGTGGGATGTTTTTTTGACAGTTGCTTGGATGCCACTACACCTATGATATAAAAAAGCACACAACACCACAAGGGAAAGTGTAACAACTACTGGGACTTTTAAATACTCTTCTTATTGCACATCTAATTGATTTGCTAGAAAAATATAAAAGGGAAGCTGAAAGAAAATCAAATATAATCACAATAGATATGCTATTTACATCTCAAAATTATATCAAATTTTGTGCGTCAATTGTTAATTGCCACTTTAAAATTACACTATAATTTTACTTCCAACTTCACCTTAAATTGTCATTATTTGAAAAACTAATTTATTTTCAATGAAAATTATGTGATACCAGTATCATAAAAGGTTAGATAAAGATAATAAGATTGATTCCTTTATGTGTCAGTATAAAACATGTAAATATTTTTCTTCATAACTCATTAAATAAAAGGTTTGGATTTAGTTTATATATAATTGTAACAGAATAATTTTATAAATACATAAGCTCAATTATGTGCCACATCAACATCCAAATTGACTAAATAAATTAGGAAATTAATTAATAATTTCTTAAGAATCCTATAAATTTGGTCACCAAAAGCATTTTTTTACATTTAAATTTAGTTAAAACGCCCACCGCTATCAGCCCTGAGTAATATTTACATTTGTAAATTTCATATATACTTAATTAAGTAATTCAGGCAAATTAAAAAAAATTTGTTTTAAATACATAAATTTTATCCATAGCATATTTATTATTAATCATTATTTAATAGCATAAAAGCATAAAGTAACATTTCTATGAAACTTTAAAGTTCAAAACTTAAAGCAAAGAATATTGACCAAGTTTAAACAATCTTGACCATTCACAATAGTTGATTACCAAATCCGATTGTAAGGTAGCCAACTCTTACATCAAATTTACAGCATATATAAATATACTCAGTGACATGGAAATTGCAACTCCAAGAATAATTGATTAAAATTTCGTTGCAATAGTTCAAGTGGTATTGGTATATCTGACACTTCTGTCATTTTTTAACATTTTTATCTGGCATATTTCTTGCAAGTTTTAGTTGAATTTCATGTTGAATTTGTTAAACTTTATTTGATTTTTGTATTTTGAGGGCGTGGTTATGTCCTGTTTTACTTCAAACAAGGGTCAGAACCAAAAGTAACATCATCATTAGGTCTTCAGTCACGGAACTGGTTAGACGTGTACCATCATTGTTTCCTCTTCTGAACCAACCTACACATTTCCCTGAAATTTGCACAATCTGCACCTATCACCATCTGCATGCGATATTCCGATCTAGGTCTACCTCTACCTCTTTCTTCTTATCCCTACTTGTAATATATCCCGTACTATTCCCCAAAACTGCCTTAGAACATATCCGGTACTTCTTTTTCTTCTATTTTTTTTTGTTTTCCACAGATATCTTTATTCTCCTACTATTTCTATAACCTATTTGTTATTAACTTTGTCTGTCCATGCTATCATCCTCATACATCTGAAGCACAACATTCCAGAAAGCTTCTATCTCTTTCTGTCTGTTTCTCTTACTGCCCCTATTTCATAGACATACTATGCTGTGCTCCACACATATGCTTTCAACAATTTTCTTCCTATTTTTGTTTGTCATCCTTGAACACAGCCGCTGTTCTTTCTTGTTAGATGCAGTTCTGTCCCTTTCTATTGTTTTACAATTATATGCCCTATTTCCCTAATATTCAGTGGTATGTGAAGGGGGTGGGGGAGGTACGCCCAAGGTCCCAGGTTCGAATCTCGACACGGCCCGCTTGATAAATGTTAGGCGAGCATTTTTCACAAAAATACACCCTCGTTCGGATGAGAGGTAAAATGGAGGTCCCATGTGTGAGTGTGGTCACGTACGTTAAAGATCCTTACCTTGCTTGGAACAGCAAGGGTTCGACAAAATTCCAAATTTTCCAGGTAAAAGAAAACTCGCTTCCTGGCCAATGTAGTATCTTCGGGTGGAGCATTGGAAAAACACATGTAAGGTATGTGAAGGGGGGGGGGGCTCCGTGACGTAGTTGGTATGCGTGTGACTACTACGCCCAAGGTCCCGAGTTCGAAACTCGACACGGTCTGCTTGAAAAATGTTAGGTGAGCAGTTTTCACAAAAATACGCCCTCCTTCGGATGAGAGGTAAAATGGAGGTCCCGTGTGTGAGCGTTGACACACACGTTAATGATCCCTACCTTGCTTGTATCAGCAAGCGTTTGGCAATATTCAGAATTTCCAGGTAAAAAAAAACTCGCTTTCTGACCAATGTAGTACCTTCGGGTGGAGCATTGGAAAAATCAAATGTAGGTATGTGAAGTGGGAATAATCAGCCTGTGGCTGCCAAGTTTCCCCAGCACTTGAACATTTGCCAAATTAATAGTTTTTCCAATATATCTTTTCGCACAATCAACATTAGTTAAAAATATTTCACAAACAACACCTGTAGTTGTTTATAATAATCATCAGATTTAAGTGCACTTATTTTTTCGTCATTAGGTTTTCTATCTTGAAACTGGTTGGACACGTACCTCCATTTATTTATTTTCTGAGCCAGCCTACACAGTTCACTGAAATTCCCACAACAGACTATATACACCTCGGTTTTCCTTCTAATGTTTTCTATTTATATGCCCTATTTCATCGAGATTCAGTGGTATGTGAAGGGGGTTAAGCAGCCTGTGGCTACTAAAGATCTCTAACACTTAGACATTTGCCGAATTAATAGTTTTTTAGTAATTCCTTTCACACAATTAACATTGTTTGAGAATAATGCACAATCAATACCTGTAGTTGCTTTAATCATCATGGTTAAGTACAGTTATTATTTTTTTATCATTAGTTTTTCCTTCTTGGGACTGGTTGGATGCGTACCTTCATTGATTTCTATTCTGAGTTAGCCTACACATTTTGCACAGTCTACATTTTTCACTATCTGCGTGCATTAGTCTAACCTAGGTCTACATCTACTTCACTTTTTTCGTATCTCTGCTTCTAATATATTCCGCACTATCCCCTCATGTTTTAGTATGTGGCCTATTTTTTACTGTTTTCCACATATTTCGTTCCTCCTCTACAATTTCTAGTACCTCTTTGTTCTTAACTTTGTCTGTCATGATATCTTCATCATACGTCTGTAGCATCACATTTCAAACTTCTCCTACTGTCCAGGCTTCACAACCGTACAGTGCTGTGCTCCACACTTACGTTTTAAGCACTCTTTTTCTTGTTTCTATGTTTGTTGTCTTTGAACACAGTAGTTGCCTTTTCTTGTTAAATGTAGCACGACCTTGCACTAATCTTTGTTTTATATTTTTACGCTTTTCCCATCTTGAGTTATTTGGCTTCCTAAGTAGCAGAAAACCTTAACCTTTTGTAAGTTCTTGTTATCTATTTTTATTCTTGTTTTTGATATTTTTCCCCTCTGCATACTAGTATTATTGTTAATTTTCATACCGTATCTTTCTGTTAGAATTGGTTCCATTTTATTAAGAGCCGCTTCTAACTCTTCTTTGCTAGATGCTAATACCGCTATATCATCTGCAAATCTAAGCATATCAATCTTTTGTCCCTGCATAGTAATTTCAAATGCTTTCCTGCATTTGACAGTATATTGACTCTTTATTGTACAAGTTAAAAATTAATGGGGATAAGGCACATCCCTGTCTCACCCCTTTCCTAATATTTACCTCTCTATGTTCCTGCTCCAATTCTATTACGGCTGTTTGCTCTTTGCTTAAGCTATGTACTATCTGTCTATCCCTAAAACTCATTCCAATCTTTTTGGGTATTTCAAACATTTTTTCCATTTTACATTGTCAAATGTTTTTTTCAGATCTACAAACCCTATATACACGCTTTCCCCTTTTTCTATTGCTTTCTCCATTATCACCTTCAGAGCTAAAATAGCCTCCCGTGTTCCCCTGTTCCGCCTAAACCCAAATTGACCTTCTCCTAGTATTTCTTCAGGTCGTTTTTTCATTCGTCCTTGTACAACTCTAGTTAATATTTTTAACACGTGCGCTGTCAAACTTATTTATAGAAAATTTTGACATCTATCTGTGCCTCTCTTTTTTGGTATAGTTACTATGATGTTACGTTTGAAATCTTTGGGTATCTCGCCTGTCTCATACATATAGCTTACAAGTTGGAAGAAACGTTTTGTTACTGTTTATCCAACATCTATTAGAGTTTCTGCTTGTACCTATTCTGTACCCTGCGCCTTTTAATGCTAATTCAAACTCATCTCTAAGTATAGGATATCTCAAGACATCATTCCTGTTCTAATGCTGTTAGTTCCTCTCCTGCTTATAGGTTACCTATATATTCTTGCCATCTAACCACATTCTCTACATTTTTTACAAAGACGTTTCCTCGCGCGTCCCTTCTATTTTTGCAATATGGTTTTATACTCCTAAAATTCATTCTAATTAGTTTGTATGCTTCGTCTGTCTTTCCTATTTCCATCTTGCAGTTTTCATCAATCCATTGTTTTTAGCTTTCCTGCATTTGCGAATAATTTCACATTGTATGACTTTGTGTATCTGTTTTCCTGTTTCGTTTGATCTATTTTTGTATTTTCGTCTTTCTTCTATTAAATTCAGGATATCCTTTGTTATCCATGGTTAATTATTTTTTTTGTGTATACCCCAGAATATCTCTGGCCGCCATGTCTAAGCTGGATTTAATGTTATTCCATTCTGTTTCTACTTCCTTAGTATCAAAAATTTTCCCAATGTCTTTCAGCAATTCATTTGACTATTTTTCAAATCTTCGTGGAAATCTTTATCTTTTAGTTTCTCAAAGTCGAAGTGCCTTTGTCCGTTTCTTTTCTTCACATTTTTAAATTTAAGAGCTGTCTTATAATTACGATGTTGAGGTCAGTGTCTATATCTGCTTCTGTGTAGCTTTTACAGTCTTTTACCTGATTCCTAAATCGTTGTCTAATAAGAATGTAATCTATTTGATATCTTTCTATATCCCCTGGCATCTTCCACGTATAACGTCTTCTAGTACGATGTTAAAACAATGTGTTTGTGATGATCAAATTGTTCTTGTCGCAAAATTCTACCAGCCTATTTCCCCTGTCGTTTCCCATGCCTAAACCAAATAAACATACTCTTGCTCCTTCCCGACCCTCACCTACTACTGCATTAAAATCCCCCATAATTATTAAATTTTCATGTCCTTTTACGTATCTTAGTATGTCTTCGATATCATTGTAGATTGCTTCTGCCTCTTCCTCGCTGTAGCTAGAGATGGGCATGTATAATCGTATTATTACTGTATTTACCAGTTTAGATTCTAATCTAACCATGAGTACTCTTTTATTCTTTTGTAAGTAATTTTCTATACAGTGTCCTATTTTTTTTTGCATAACTATTCCCACACCCGAATTTCTTCCCTATGATTTTGTATGAATTAGCCTGAAGTCTCCACTCCAAAAATCCCCCGCCTCTGACCACCGAACTTCGCTGATTCCTACTATGTCTAGTGCTAAGTTATCCATTTCAATTTTCAAGTTCTCTAGCTTACCTACTTACTTCATACTTCTAACATTCCACGCTCCGACTCACAAAATGTTCCCGACTCTTATTCTGGACTTTCCGATCACATCCTCCGGAGTAGTCTCCTCCTGGAGATCCGAATGGGGAACTATTTTAACTCTGGAATCTTTTACCCCAGAGAATATCATGTTTATTACAATTTAAGCACACAGTGTACTTGGGAGGTAATGTGGTGGTTTCCCATTGTCTTCCACATCGCAGTAGTGTGCCTTAGAATATCATACCGACCCCTATGGTCTCTGCCACTCTAAGTACCGAAGGAGCTGCTGTCTTTTTTCGGGGACTTGTCTTAGTCTGGTTCCTCACCAAAAACCCCACCATTTTGGTAAAACCTTTGGTTTGGCTCTTTACTCATTGGAACACGCAAGCCATTCCATCCGTTCTAGTAATCTAGAACTTCATCAAGGTGCAGGTCCATTCGGAACTGCAAAAGTAACAATTTATAGAAATTATAGTAGTCAAGCTTGATTTAGGGCTTAAACAAAATTTATATCAATATTTGTTTAAACATTAATAAAACGCAATGTGACTGGTTCTCTAAAAATAGTCTTTTGCAAGAATGATAATGCGAGTGTTATCTGTATATAGCAATTTAATAGCAAACAAGAGAAGGTTGCCCTATCAGATTCCGGGTTATAACCGTGTGCAAGAGGACATTGAAACACAGTAAATATGCCAATTTTTATTTTGAAATAATACCATGTTACTGCACCTCACAATTTTCTTTGTTATTAAACTATAACTGAGTAGAAATTTTCATAGACATGTTTCTATTTTATACGTACAAGATGTTATATTTCAAAGTGTTCGCTAACTTTTGTGTAAGTTCATAAAATTCACGTATTGGTTAGTTAGAATTTCAGAATTTGATAATGCATTGAAACTCAGAAACAGAACTGCAAGACTAGTCTTGAATCAATTTTCTTTTCTGACTTGTCGTATTTTTGTTTTTCTGGACAGAAAATGAGTCAAAACTTGATTCTACTAAACAAATAAGGCTTTACCAATTGGATCGCGCAGACGTTATCATAAAGCAAACAATTTTATTTATCTATAAATATTATGCACAAAATCGTCTATAAAATGCAACACATTTTACACATTTTGTGCATTTTATTAACTAAGGTTCTTGTTTTGATTAAGAGTAAAGAACACAAATGAAAAAGAGGGCATTTCAACAAAACTGGTATTATTATTCAAAATATTGTTTTACCTTCTAATACAATTTCTTCATCCTATTTTCCCTTTGTTTATTTATTGAGACAACCTAGAACTGCTCTCAGAATCTCCACAGAAATAAAATCCGAGCTAGGCAGTGGATTTCGGTAGCCTTTTTTTTTGTAACCGTCCAACATCTAACATCTTAGCTACAAAAAAATGTCAAAGTCTAACCTTCTCATCATTGAAAATATTCCTTGCTTTGATTTGTACAGTTTTTCTGCTTTTGTATCTTCTTTCTTTTTCTGTCTTTTTTAATGACTTTTGCTTCTTCCAAAATTTGAATAGAGTCGGCAGTGTAACAAAGTAGAATGGAATTCTGAGACTGTGCCTTTATTCACCTGAGGTAAATATCTGGAAGGTCACATTCATAAAGTTAAACTGCAAGTCCTAGAAAAATAATATTGTTAATAAAAGGATATTCAAGGTACAAAACAAGAGTTACTTCAGTTAGTCACCTCATATGACACGTAAGGAATTATTTTACTTTAGTTTCAAACATGTAGACAAGTTATATGTGTAACAACATTGTGCCAACCTACAATGTACTTTTTCTAAATTACAGATTATCGAACTCGTAAAACTTGGGTTACACAATGATGTCATAACAATAAGTTTCATCTATTTCTTTACCATTTAATGAAATTTGTTTAAATTTTTGACATTAGTTGTTGAATTTATAGAATAAACCCTTTTTGGCTGCCAGATACTCTATAAATTTTATAATAGTACAAATGGCTTTTGCATTAACAAGTGGCTGGGTTTCTATGCGGGGGTTGTTTTTTTAGTTTACTTAAGTTTAATATCAATATAGTTATATCAACAAAGTTAGAACATATATTATCAAAGTTTTCTATTTTTTAAAAATGTAGAAAGATGCTTAAAATGAGAGTAAGCACAGACTAATTAATATTTAGTATCTGATGTATTATTATTGTTTAGTTTCTATCTTGTGTGTTATAATACGAGCGTCTCGCGGCAGTAATGACACGGCTGCAATGACAGTTGTAGACAAATTGAGGTTACTTAATTTTTATTGTTTATATAAATTGGATAAGGTCTGTGTTAAAGTTAAATTGATTGTTTATCTCGTTATTTATATAGGAAGAGTAAAAAATGAATATTTGCCAAGATTGTGGTTCTGAATTTACGTAAAATAAAACTTTGTATGGCCACTTAAGAAAATTTCATGATTTGAATATAAGAGACCAGTTTCTATAAGCAACCAACTATGGATAAAAAAGAAGTTAAATTCAGTGCAATGAAGGAAATTAACTTTACACGAATGTTATCCATATATGTTAGCTCTTGTATGTAAACAACTTGGTATTTTGTACTAACTTGTTGCTATTCTAGGTATCTTTCGTACTTGTGTCAGTATGCAGTTTAAAGGTAGTTTGCTGGTATTTTTTTAATTTGATTTGTAAATTATTAATTACTTGAGTGAAATGTGTTTAGTAATAGTAATAGAGGCTTGAGGTTTCAAAAATTGTATTTTTATTTTTTAAAAAGTGAACACGTTATGTACCCATATACATTCTCAATAAATACCTAAATTAATTAAGAAAGAAACTAATTTTATTTTGTCGAGAATGTTGTTTGCACCGTCAGTCGACTAAAATATGTAAAAAAAAAGGTAGAAAATTAAGATTACTTTGGTACTCCGACTAAAACTAAAACTAAAATACTGCACTGTTAATTTAAGAACACTCAATCCGACAGAATTGACGAAATTACAATAACTTACCAGCGCTTGTAACACTGATAAAACAAAGTGAGAACTGAGGATTAAATTAGATTAGTCGCGTACTTGTAGGTTTCCTATCAAAATCGCTAGGATTGTAATGATTTCCAGTAATTTGTACATGTATTTCTGCGAGTGGTTTCCCCATCGGATTTTATTCCCAAACAAGAGAAAGAAGAACAAAATCCAACCTTATAAGCTTTAGCGTTAATTAAACCTACTTTCTACTGAGGTAATACACTGTCTTATCTTAACATAAAATCAGGTGATGTATGATCAGATCTTGTATGAACATTAACATTAATGTTTGAGTTATTAACCAAACCATCCCTAATAAAAATTTCTTCCGTTAGGGTAGGCTTTGTAAGATCATTATTCCTTGTTGATTTCTTCTTTGTTGAAAAAAGCCGCACCTGATGTTCAACTTTTTTATTAATATTAATCTCCTCTGTAGTTTTTAGATCAATAGATTTTGCTTGATTTAATGTGTCAATGATTTTATCAAATTGCCTCATTAAACCCAGATGTTCGTCATCAGTTAACGAAGCATTCTCACATAGGCCTATTATTAGCTCAGCTTTTTTTTAATAATATCATTGTTTGAAGATTTAGCTTCATGTAAAATATTACTTCTGAAAACTTCATTAACGTTACTAATATGCAAAGGTGTGGCAATGTCAAGATTCGATTTGTAAAACTGTATTGCACAAGCATGTATGTGTTTGCAAATGTTAAGCTTTATCATGTTGTCAATACAGGTGCATTGAAATGTATAAATAAACACATATGCTGCACTTTGTACAACTTAGGCATGGACCTTCACAGGCCTCATCTACTCTGGTAACTTGAAACTGTTGAAAAGCACAAGTGGACGACGTAACTAAAAATTCCTTATCATTTTCAGGACGTCTAATAAAATCTGATGTAATTTTTAGACTTGCTTTATAACTTTGTTTAATTCTATTAATTTTATCATTGGAAGTATTCTTTGCAAGTTTAATTATACGTTTAAACAAGCTATCTCGAGCAATTTTCATTACTGCATTAATGCTTTTGTCCAAAACGTTTTACTTTCCAACCTTCCAAATACACATACTTCAAAACTTTGTACATCGATTCAAGATACATGTTAGTGTTTATTCCTAAACCCAATCGATAGCAATATGCCCAAGTTGTTGGACGATTTGCATAATTATTATGAAAATATTCAGCAAATGGTTGTGTATCAACATCGGCATAAAGATCTTCTACTACCTGATTTAAAATGTCATTAAATTCATCAATAGATACACACTGTAATAAAACACGAAGGGATTTATATACTACTACTTTCTTTTCAATCCCTCCATTGATTTTTGACAAATTCTTGCGCCAATTACGATCCACATGCCAGGTACATAGCAACTGGTGAGGTACCTTGGCCATAACATAAGACCATGCATTATAAAATGCTGGAGCATCATCAGACATAAAAACAGTAGATAGATAGATAGATATATTGATGCATTAGAAATGTATACATTTTTTGCATAAGTCAACAGTAATAATACATTATTATATATAAAAGTGGGTACATACATATAAACATATACATATAGTTTAGTTTAGATTAAAAGAAAAATGATAAATTATTTGCACAAGACGTTGTGGTAGTACAATGTTATGGGTATAGTCTAACAAAATTTTAAATATTATTTAAACAAGTAACGAATACAGTAAAAAATATGTAAAATATTATTTTAGGTCAATCGTGAAATCGTAACCATAATATTCATTAAAAGAGTAAAATGCTTTACTACCCTTTTAAACTTTGTTAATGGTAGTAACTTTCTGGTTTGTGGAAGATGGTTATAGAATTTTAAAGCATAATAGTTTAAAGAGTACCTAGATTTTTGAAGTCGTGTGAATGGAATTCTCAAGAGGTTGTTTGTTCTTATATTATGTGAATGTGTAACAATTTTATTTTCGATAATAATTCTTTGCATATAATTTCAAGAATAGTGTAACAATTTTATTAATAACAATAATAATTTGCATTCAACTTCAAAAGTAATACGCTAAGCCTGCATCGTCCTTTAATAATCTAGTTATATTCAGATATCTGTGTCGTATACAGCTATTTACAAGCACATCTCTGTTTGATTGTTCCCCTCCTGACGGCGCGACCGCCCGAGCTGGTTATAAGATAGTCGGCCACAGGTGATAGAGATATCAACATGTTCCCTTGGCTGGAGGCCGGCAATCTGCGAATCCATTTCAAATAGTGAGGATATCTTTGAATAACGGTCGGTAATGTATATATTGTGCGAACTTGTATAATTTAAGATAATTTATTTAGCGCGACAAGTAGGATGTAACTTTAAAACACACTAGGACACAGTAAAACACATGTAAGATGTAACCTTTGGAAGGTGACGTAATTCAACTTTGAGAGTACGATTGCTGCTGAATGTAAGGCGACAGGATATGATTCGACACGTGGAACGAAGGAATTATAGAAGTTGCTTTGGATGAATTGGTTTCAAACTGCAGTTTTGGTTCGTAGATAGCTATAAGTTCTTTTTATGTGTTTCAAAACTAGGAACACGTTAACTTGCTTTGATGCGTAATACATTTACACTGAAAAAGTTCCAACCAATCGTTGAGCTGGATTTACCAGTAGTAAAACGAAAGTTCATTGATTTAATGTTCTAAAAACAACATGCTTTGTTCCATATGAATCGTCGGTAATGTCAACAGGTGTTACTGACGTCATATTTTTCTACTTTGTATAGCTGACAGATGTTATTTTAAAAGCAAATGCTTTGAACAGCTTTAGTACAATATATGTAAACATGTCTATTTTTGTGATCAGCTTTATCTACATTAAAATTAGTATACATACTTTTGAAAGCTCAAATGCTAATATTGTTAGGAGCTATTAATTTGTTATCTACCTGAAAAGATCTGCCCAGGTCCGAATCCTATTTGTACAACAAGTTCATGTTTTAAAGTAAAGTGTTTGATTGAAAATAATAAAGACAAACATGAAAGTTAAAAGTTTAAGATTGATGCAGTTAATGATTAAATTTTTTGTTACAAGTTATATTATTTTAAAAGAGATCTTTTAGTAAACAATTGGTTCTAGATTAAAGGTTTTTTATTTTGATCAAGTGTGATCAAATCTTATTACATAAAGCTAAAACCCTTCTAAGTAATAAATTGATGCCAATGTTATATTGGAAATACTCTTTTTTATTATTTCTTTATGTATTTTTGCAGGACACAAATGGTGTTCCGCTTTTTTATTTATTTAACTATCACAATTTCTTACAGGAGCTGCGTCTTATTTTATTAAGACAGGTTTTTGTCACCAAAGGCGATCTTTTTTTTTCTTTGGGTCTCCACGTCCGCCCTTAGAACTATGCTATGCAATTATCGTGATTACATCAGGACTTGGTGGCGCCTATTTGATTTAGCTTAAGTTTGATTTGCAAACAGAATTTGACTTACCCCCCACTTCTCATTGCTCTACCCAGGAATAGACCCCTAGTTGTGCCGGAAGATTTTTGGAACAATAAGTATTAATTGCGCCACAACCTACGCAAGGAAAAATACGTTTCACTGGCTCACAACGTGGGGCCAGCCATATAAAAAAAAAATAACGTTTGAAATGTACTTGTCTATTATTTACATATATACTGCAGTTTTTGTGGACATGTAATAGACATCCTAGGATGCATATACATGGCAATGTTAAAATTCTTAGTGAACTGAAGTATGCTTTACAGTTTTCTCTATATCCAATCCTCGCTATTATTCTGATTACTTTACGTTGTAACGAGAATAAACGTTTTATATGTGTGGAATGACCCCATGCCAGTATTGCATATGATAAATGAGAGTGAAATAACGAAAAATATGCTAGCATGATAATATTATCTGAAACCCAATTTTTTAAGGAGCGGATGCAGTATATTGATTTATTTAATTTAACTGCAATATCTTTCACTTGCTGATCCCATTTTAAATCACAGTCCAGGTATAAGCCCAGGAACTTGACAGACTCAGGATTTGAGAATGAATACTGTTTTAGTGAGAACAACATCTGTGCACTTTTTTGAGTTTAAACTTAATTTGTTTGATGCAAACCATGTACTTGCTGAAAAGTGACTAATCACGTTTTTATTGAACAAGTCTACACAAGATAAAGAACTGGTTATTAAAGTAGTATCATCAGCAAAAATAACAGGTTTGGACTGTGTGATGTATGATGGTAAGTCGTTTATATAGATTAAGAACAAAATAGGTCCCAAAATAGAACCTTGGGGTACGCCATTTTTTATAGTCCTCAGCTCAGATTTACTGCTGTTGTAGTATACAAACTGTTGCCTGTTTTTTTAAATAAGATTGTATCAGCAGGCAACTGTTTCAGTCAAATGTATAATATTTTAATTTATTTAAAAGAATGTCATCAGATACACAATCAAATGCTTTACTGAGACCAAGAAAAGAGGTCATACAGAATTCTTCTTTTTCAAAACAGTCTGTTATTTTTTGTATAAAGGATAGGATAGCGTCAGTTCTGGATTTATTTGGTCTAAAACCATATTGATTAGATGAGAAAATATTGTTTTTCTCAAAATGCGTTTGTATTTGATTACTGAGAATTTTTTCAAAAATTTTTGATAAGATAGGTAGTAAGGATAGAGGGCGATAATTTGATGTAGTATTTGGGTCACCTTTTTTAAATAAAGGAATAACCTTAGCTAGTTTTAAGGAGTCCGGAAATATGTTACTGTTAATACACGAATTTATTAGTTTAGTAAGAGGGCTAATCAAAATGTTTTTACAGCATTTAATTACTTCCGTATTTAATTCATAAGCATCTGTGCTAGTTTTGTTCTTTAAAGAGTTATAACATTTCTGACCTCATTTTCTGATACTGTGTTAAAGGAGAAATTTTCACAATTACAGTTTATGAAATATGAATTTATATTTTGTTCAGAGCTGTTTTTTTCTATGAGTGTCGTAGCACTTTTTGCTACATGGACAAAGAAATTATTGAAATCATTTGGAGTTAATGTAGAGGATATATTTTCGTTGCAGGAGGGTCTTCTTGCATTTATAATGTGCCACATAGTCTTTATCGGATTTTTTTATTGTTTTATTTTGTCAGAAGTACTTTTTAACTTAGCTGTCTTTATGGCATGGCGATACTTAGCTCTGAGATTGTTAAAATTTAATTGATTTTGTTTAGTAGGGTAAGTATTTTTTAGCTCTTACAATATTTCCAGTGTACGACGCATTTTGCTTAAACTATTATCAAACCATGAGCCCTGGATATCAGTTGATTTATGAAACACTCTAAGCGGGAAGGAAACTGTAAAAGCTTTTATAATAATCGCAAGGAAGCTTTCAAAATTTTTTGATGTCAGTGTTATGTATTATTAAATTCCAATCGACCTCTTCAAGACATTTATAAAGGTTGTATTTATTTTTCTGCGATTTTGGACGAAACATTTTTGTGGAAAAACTTAATTTCTCATACTGGACAACAGCTTTAAACTCGACACCTGAATGATCAGATATTAAGTTTTTGCTCCTGTATACTGAAAATGTTAAGATTTGTAAATATATTATCTAAACAATTTTTTTTTCGAGTTTCAAAAGTTACTATGTGTTTCAATTTAAATGATTGACAGAGGTCTATTAATTTTGTGGAATTTTTGTCATTTACATTGAACCTAACGTTAAAATCACCACAGAGTACTACATGTTTTCTAATTGATTGTACATTTTGATAAAAAATGCATAAGTTTGGTTTAGTAATTTCTTGATCTAAAACTAGGTTAATTTTTGGTGACAACTTATTGCTATTACTGATATATATTAAATTACTACTTATACTACATACCTTACATGTGATTTTTCAATTCTCAACCCGAAGGTACTACATTGACCAGGAAGCGAGTTTTTTACCAGAAAAATTTAGAATTTTGCCGAACCCTTGCTGTTCCAAGCAAGGTAGGGATCTTTAACGTGCGTGACAACACTCACACATGGGACCTCCATTTTACCTCTCATCCGAACGAGGGTGTATTTTGGTGAAAAATGCTCGCCTAACATTTTTTAAGCGGACCGTTTCGGGATTCGTACCCGGGACCTAGGGCGTAGTAGTCACACACATACCACTACGTCACGGAGCCACCTTTATTCTTGACGAGTTGAGAATTATTGAAATATTTTTATGAACAGTTCTGCAATGACGACTTAAAGTTGCTTTATTGGTAAAGGATTTGCCACATGTATCACACAAAAATTTACTAGTTAAAGTAACTGGTTTCCTATATTCAAAATCATGAATCTTTCTTAAATGGGCATACAAATTCTTCTTTTGTGTAAACTCAAAACCACATTCTTGGCAAGTATTCATTTTTTACTCCTTGTTTACAAATAACATGATAAACAAAATTAATAGGTAATTTTCATAGATCTCATTCACTATATGTAAACAAAAAAAATTAAGTAACCTCAATCTGTTTACAACTGTCATTGCAGCCGCGTCATATCTAGGAATTCATGTTGAATGTCACTTATTTATATTAAACGTTTAAGAATATGTATTTGGTTTTAAATTATATTAAATATTATTAGTGTATTGTTTAAGTTACTTTAATATTCATGTTTCTACTTTTAGAGATAAATTATTTTATTAATTGAGTTATTGGTTTCAGGTTTAATTGTGGGTGCTATTATTAGATATGGAGGCAGTTCAAACACTGCTTCAAATATGAATGTTTATGTTTCATTTGATGATAAACATAATTCTAGTTTGCCTCCAGATTTGTTGACATTGCATTTTCCAGTTAAAGGTGCTTCAAATTATAGAACAAATAAAACTTACCAGTATACATTTCGTAGTGCTATCGATATTCAAGATAGTGAAATAGATTTAAAAGCTACATTTGATCCTGAAATATTTTTTAATATTATTCTACCACCAATTATATTTCATGCTGGATACAGTTTAAAAAGGGTGAGTAAATATATTTTTTAATTTTTTTATATTTCATTGTTGAAATAAAGAACCTTACTCTTTTGTTCAGAATCAAATAAAAAATCAATTATTTAATTTAGCCGTACGAAAAATATTACCCTTTTTCAGTCAGGCATAAAGATACAGAAGTGTTTTTAGAGTAGTTTAACTCTTTTACATGAAATACAACCACATCTGACTGGAATTGCAACACTTTAGATATAAAGTTATTTTTTATTTTCTTTACCTTATGTTATACCGATTAAATCAGATTCTAGGAGGCTGTTTTACAAAACTAAGAGAGGAGTGCATAAATTATATCACAGATTACTTATCACTTTTCCTTAAGGAATTTTATTTTTTAAATACTTATTTATACAAATTGAAACATGTTAACATTCCTTAATACTACCTTCATTGTTTTGGGGTTGTTTTTATTATAAGTTCGAGTTTGTTACACTGACCTTCTATTTCTCCCTAATTATCTGCATTGTTAAACATAATTCCATTTATTTCTTTATGTTGACCAATCACTGGTCCTGCACTTTTAAGAAACGCATCACTTAGGTTGCCGTAGTTTAGCAAATGTGGGTGGCATTGAATTTTGACATTTTGTTGTTAGGAGGTTATATTTTAAATTAACCTCGCCACACACCATGCTAATCGAAAGATATTGTTTTGAATCCCTTATCACAACATATTTGAGACAAAATATGTTGTTAATTCATGGCAGAAGACAAGGACAGGAAATTTTCAGGTTATTTGACTGAAATTTTTGGTAAAATTCTCAGCAGCGAGGGAGGTGATTTCGGTACATGTATGTAGCTTGACCTCTTTTAACATCCAAACGCCGAACCAAGTAGATGGTTAAAGGGTACTAGTCGTTTATACATTGAAATTTACGACTTAGGGTTGGATAGTGCAGCCCACTATAAGCGTTATTTACATTTACGTTTCGGCGATGCGTTAGAGTTTTGTAACTGTTACCTTTGGCGGATTTTATGAATCCAGAGAACCATCTATTTTAATTCTGCCATTGATGCGTGCTTTGGTCCAGAATTGCTGAGAGCTTCGGCCAGATGTTTACATCCAATACTACTTAGCATCAACTGGGGGCTATGTTGTCGCTAGACCTGAAAAGCTTGTGTTTGTGTCCCTACTGAAATGTCGCCACCCATCCATCAGCGTTATTCATAGTTACATTTGTTTCCTCTATCTGAAATTTAAGTTCAGGATGAGCGATTTGTCCCAAAGGTAGTTACTATTTTTCAGGTGACAAACCGTAGTAAACTGCATATAATTGTACTAGTAACTTCTCTTACCTTTAGTCACTGAGCACCTAAACTTCAATTATGCATTCTTCTTTTATTAGAGTAACAATGATTATGCATGACCACACCAATGTTTTGCCTTATATTTATTTTTAACTGGGCGTCTTCATGGATATAGTCATATCCTGCGTTAGAGTACCCTTATTTAATTAATTCAATGTTAGACAAGCTTAGGCGAGTCAGCAGCCATGGTGTGGTTGTTTTAGCATTATATTACATTTGCGGCTTAATATTATATATACACTTTGAGATCACTGCACTTTAATCTTTAGTGTAAAATTTCTTAAGTAAGTTTTTAACTTTTTTGTGAAGTCACCTTGGGTGTTTGCCTGTACAGTGTGTTGCCTATATGTTTTTTATTGTTTTCTTGTGCCATCAGTAACAGAATTAAATTTAAGACTATCTAACAGCAATGTACGAGGCGTGTTTTTTAAATAAATACCATTTGGTATGTATAAAAACAAGTAAACTTTTTGTAACAATTTCATTGTTACATGAAAGAGCACACTTTTACTTACTATTCCCCATAATTGCCACCAAGATTAAAGCATTTATCATATTGAACAGCAAGGTTTTGTATTCCGTCGCCATAAAAGTTGCCGTCTGATTTGACAGCGTGCGGTAACAACGCCTATGCTAACGAAGAAATCGTGAAGCGTTTGTTGTCTGTTACTTTTTGTCGACTTTCTTCACCAAATTGTCAGTATTCACTGAAGGTCGCCCACTCCGTTCCTCATAATGAACATTCTTTCGGCCATCGTTGAAAGCTCTTACCCATTTGCGTTACCATCCCATCACTCATAATGTTTTGTCTGTACACTACACAAATCTGACGGTGAATTTCATCTGATTTCACGCCTTTAGCATTGCGAAAACGAATAACAGCGCGTATTTCACAGTCGGCAGGAATCTCAATCGGCGGAGGCATTTGAAATACAAAACGCAAATGTCTAAATGATCGATTGTAGTCACAATGGCGTCTGCGGCTAGCCAAAAGATGTAAGTACACAGTGTGCATGTGTGGAACACCGAGCGCGGAGCTGCAGCGACGGAATTTCAAAACAGTACTTACTTAAAAACACGCATCGTATTTACATGCCTACAGTTTTTTAGGAATAAGTAGCTTTGAAAACTGCTTTGTAGTTAACGAATTGTTGTAATTAGAGTATCCCTTACTATTGGGGTTTAGATTCACTTTATCTATCTTGTACAATAATTCTTTACCTTGTGTCATTTACTTTAATAATTTTCCTTAGGTTTTAGCTTAACTTGTTTTTAGGTGTACACTACATCTTTTGCGTTACTTAATTGTAGAGCGTAGTTGCTCGGTAATGAAACTGAGCTGTAAATTTTGTAGTCCCATTTGGAGGATTGTTACGTACAGTTTTTGGCCCTTTGAATATCTAGCAGGTACTTCACAGAGAATTCAGTGAATTCCTCCACTAAACATTCTGTACCGGTAAAATACCAAAACCTCGACTGTACGAAGAAAATAAGCTGATTGTTCTGTCGACTACCTTAGTGGGACGTGTGGTGTAAGTGTTTGATGAGGGTAAAATGCTCTCGGATATGAAATGTGGTCTTGATCGGGAAAATACCTTGGACGCCACCTAATCTCGCAGGGATGCTGGGGAAAGCCCTAGAATGAATAACAGAAGGGGGTGCCCAAAATCTTGAGATCAGGAGAGTGATTCTGGCTTAAAAATATACCTGAAAATTCATTGAAACAAACATTATTTTAAATCTAAACCAAATCTTACCATGTATACCTGTTTATGACTGCTTACTGGCACGAAGATTTCTGAAAGTAAATGTTAAATAATACCTAAAATATTGAATCACGCTTCAAACAATATTCACAAGTTAATTTATTTTGGCAAACTGTTACTATACCGTTTTCAATAATGAACAGAATAAATATACACTCTTTACTACATTTACTAAAACCTTATTAATTTTATGACATGTGCATTCCACCTTATACAAATATGGAAAGTTCCATATGTTCTAAATCTATTAACCAAAACGGGAACCTATTAGCTAAAACTTAAATCTAATCACAGATGTACTTCTAAGTACGTTAATCAATAATACATTATGGTACTAATCTTTTCACTGATACAATATTAGTCTTTTCTCATGGATTTACTTTATAAATGACTATTGGAAGATATTTTCTTTCCCTCCGTTAATGCTCAGACATTCAATTTAATTTCCACGCAGGGGTTAACCATTTGGGACCAGTCTTTCTAAAAAAGGACCTGAGCCACTTGGTAAGGAATTATCCGATCTTCAAAAGTCCCTTGGATTCAATCGCGACCTTCAACTTAAGTATTTTTCTTACCGAAATGACCTGTTGAGAGTTGGGATATTATGAACAGAGTCTTCCTTTTGAACAAAGAAACTGCTCTTTTTAAACTACACGAGGCCTTCTCAGCAAACTTTGGACGGATGGGTCAAAATTGGGATTTTGTTTAATGTAGCTAGCTTTATTTCTGCTTATATTTTTTTAACTTCTGTAATTCGAATTGTATATGAAATCTGAATTGGCACAAAACTGCATATGACCTGTTTTGAATGAGATCACCGGCGCCATTCTATATTTTATAGACAAAACAATTAAAACTATTTTAATTGCCAAGATGACATCATACCTAACCTTTTAACAAACTGACATGAATTTGTATAACCTTCGACTATGAATGGAATATGATGCCAAATAATTTTTTCTTAAATTAGAATTTATAGAAGATTGAAACTTATATTTTCTGAAGGGAATAACCCAATCTTATTGGTGGACTTTACTTATACAGAAACTACTAAAATGAAATATGATTATAATTATTTCCAAGGGAATAGCGCATTTTCTCTAATAATGGTAGAGTTGAATTTCACTACTAGACAATTTAGATGACTTGTACACCGAAGTTTTAATTAGACACTTGAGCCCTGTGGAAATTACTCTGAAGTTCGATTCCCCTACCTATGGGGACATTGTTTTGCGACAAAAAACTGTAAATTTTGTTTTTTCTTTTTGTTTTGTATATATATATATATATATATATATATATATATATATATATATATCTATATATATATTCTTTTAAACATTTTGGTTTTTATTTGTAGAGTGTTGTGTCAAGTAATTGTAGGACTCTTGCCAGAGTCTTAAAAGCTTTGATTCAACTGAAACGCTCTCACTTCCTGGCATTTTATAATTTTATTTCAAAGCAGCTGGTTTATTCCACCAAACGTGCTAGCTCCTTTTTGTCAGTTTAAGATTTAGGTACCTCATCGTGATGCTCTCTCAGCTGCCGGAGCACTCAACAGGATTTAAATTATTTAAAATAAAAAGCATGTACGAAATAAATAAATATGGGTATCTTTGAAAAAATAATTGACTGATATGGTTTATAAAATACTACTTAAAAATTTAGCAGATTAAAAAGTAATTTACGATTCAGTTCTCTGTTTAAGCTAGCACTTTCCATAGTTGTGTAAATTTACTTAATATGATATACATTGTTGCATGTGTAACTAGTCATTAATTTTTTTTAATAATCAGATTTATATTCTATTTTATATTAATAATTCAATTTAGATTTCTTACTTTAATTTTATCTTTCTTGAGTAATTATACACATACAATAAACTTGACCTTTCCCATTAATGCTTGACCTTGTAGCATTAGAAAACAATAATACAACTTGCTTGACGGTGCTTCTTATCTTGGACTTTTATTGGAAAAAAACTGCTGTGTATTAACACGGCAGGTCCACTATATGTTTTGATTCATAAATTAGTTGAAAGCTGTTCAACAACACACAGTCTTAATAGTTTTAATAACCATTTCGATACTCAATTTGTTAATGTGATCAAGACTAATAATAAATTATTATCAGTAATTTATGCATTAATTAACCACCAAATGAGCAGTGATCAAATAATGAATCAATCAAGAATTCTGTTAAAGCTTTTTATATAGCTTCTTGCATTTTTAATGGTCTGTAGAGGATTTTTGATGGGAAATAATTGTTCTGATGTCCCATGAACTGCTGTCTTGAGCTTATTACGTTTTATGAAACTATTAAGAATTTTAATGTAAAATTTTATCATGAAGATGATTGTGAAACACGTTTTTCAATAAATGTTTGCATTTTAAAGTTATAAACATTCAAAGTTGTAATGGTAGAAACTTGCTAATAAAAGCCAGGTAAAATATGCTGTTTAAAACTTATTTTATAGCACTTTATATTCACAATATTTCTAATAATGAACTTTAAACAGTACCAATAATATTAATAATAATACACAATACCTAATAATTCACAACACATCTACAAATTGAATAGTTATGTCAACTGATATTATTTACTTTAAATATTACAATATTTAATTTCTAAATTTAAATAAGTGTGTTTGCTTTACAAATTACTAATGGAATAAATTTTGAAAGCATACCATTCTAGAGCAAATGTTGAAAGTATTTTATCTCTACAGTTTGGCCGTATTAATATTAGGTATAATTGTTCAATAAATGTTTGCATTTTTAAGTTATAAACATTCAAAGTTGCAATAGTAGAAATTTGCTAATAAAATCAAGGTAAAATGTGCTGCATAAAACTTATTTTATAGCATTTCATATTCACAATATTTCTAATAATGAACTTTAAACAGTACCAATAATATTGATAATAATACACAATACCTAATAATTCAAAACACATCTACAAATTGAATAGTTATGTCAACTGATATTATTTACTTTAAATACTACAATATTTAATTTCTAAATTTAAATAAGTGTTTTTGCTTTATAAATTACTAATGGAATAAATTTTGGAAGCGTACCATTCTAGAGTACATGTTGAAAGTAATTTATCTCTACAGTTTGGCCGTATTAATCTTAGGTATAATTTGTGTTGAACTTTTTGTAACATATGTAGCAGTATATGAGCAGACTAGCAATACAAATTACAGTAATACAGTTTGTATTACGTTACAACAATGCAACCTGTTTACTCCTCATTTTGGCTTCTTACTGTAGGTATGCAACCGAAGTTGCACCTAACAAACTTCATAAGTGTCATAGAAATGCAGACCTGAATGCCCCTTAATAATAGACTCGTTCATCAACACACCTTAAAACCGAATAGACTCGCCCGGAATTTTCGATTATTAGAATACAAACATTAATTATAATGATCAAGGAGGCGAGCTTTCATTTGTTTTTGGATATATTGACATGCAATAGCCAGGAGCAAGCAATAACTTCTAATCTGAGTTTAAGCTTTTATCACGGTGCACCAAAGCCTGGAGGTTAAACCAGAAGATTGTGCGTTATGCACAAACGTGGATACTCCACGCCCTGCCGATAAGGTGCACCAAATCCTACCACCAGAGCCTGGACTTCCGCCAAAGGAAGTTACTTCACAGAACCATTTTGGTAGTTTCAAAAATATCCGTTAGTAACAATACATCGGCGGCTCCGTGGCGTAGTGGTATGTATGTGACTACTACGCCCAAGTCCCTGGGTTCGCATCCCAACACGATCCACTTGAAAAATGTTAGGCGAGCATTTTTCACAAAAATACGCCCTCGTTCGGATGAGAGGTAAAATGAAGGTCCCGTGTGTGTGTTGTCACGCACGTTAAAGATTCCTACCTCGCTTGGAACAGCAAGGGTTTGGCAAAATTCCAAATTTTCCCGGTAAAAATAACTCGCTTTCTGGCCAATGTAGTACTTTTGGGTGGAGCATTGGAAAATCACATGTAAGGTAGTAACAATACATCCGATTTCAAATATAAATCAGAATAATCTCTTAATATTTGTAACGTAACATTTTTCCTGTGGCAATGTCAAGTTATCGCTTTGTTAATCTCTTGAATTTCTAGTTTTATGCGAGTTTTCTTTTACAATTTAGTTTCATAGCACTAAATAAAATTCTCTGTTTGGATGCTAGTAAAGTTGCCTAGATGCGGTTAGTTTCTCTTGTACAATCTACACTTTATTTGAATAAATATCATGCTTATAATTCTTATACATTTTTTCTCTATATTTTAATCCAATTAATAAGTTTTGTCATGTTATTATTTTTGGAAAATATTTTCTTTTAATTCATTAGCGGTTAAATCTCACTCATATACAACTGATGTAAATGTTAACCTTGGTACTAAATGTTAATATCAAGAGTTGTTTTCTTCCTTCCTTAAAATTCTCGCTTTCACTTACCTGGTATTTGACAGCAGTTTTCCGTTAGATACCGAGATGATAAAGTCATACCTGTCTTCTCTGAATGATATGCAATGTACTTTAATTCGTTTGTGTTTCTTAAAAATATTTCTATAGGAATGATGTTAAAGAGTTCAACTTGCATCAATACCTGAGAGTCCATCTTTAAGATTGTTAGCACATGTGCATATTTCATTTTCTTACGCAAATTCATTATAGGGTCCTATTCTTGCTCTTACAAGTTCTACATTCAAGTAACTATGTTTTAATCATCATTTAAGATTGGTACAATATTTTTTGTGGAATAAAAGTTACTGGAATGCATACCTAACCTCTTTCGTCTATGCCAGATGTAACTTTTAAAGAACGTGAGTTTTTACAGTGGTGAACTTTCCTAGCTTTACTTCATTGGTTCAAGTATTTCAAGTAACTTGATTTGTCCATGTGGCAATAAACACAGATGGGTAACATGTTTTACTATTTAGTTATCTTACCGTAAAGTACGTGTTTTAATTTATTGATTTATATACAAAGTTTAACGCTTGTTTGATTTAGATATGCTCACTATTACATTAAATAAGTAATGCAGTATTTGTTATTGCGTTCATTTCTAAATTATCTGGAGAAATAATTTAGCAAATATTTTGTAAAACCAAAAGTTTCATGAAATGGTTGGTTATATAATAGCTATTAAAAATTTTTGGTATACATAATATTTTAAAAGTGTTTTGTCGATTCATGATTATTATAAAATTAAAACGACTGTTTATCTTTACAACAGTGTATTTTTCAAAATAATTTTATCTGTTAAACTTGCATTTTCTATGTAATGTAGATTTAATTTTACGAATGAAAGAACTTATGGCCTTAAGCCTGCAAGTTGTTGATTTAAAAATAGTATGATCATACAAAAGCTTTATGATTTTACACTATGTTTGACTTTTATCCAAAGTCTTACTAAATTAATTTTTCTGTTTTGTTAACAAATTTTCACAATTTCAATTTATCATAATAAAATACTGAAACATTTCTATTTCAAAATCTGCTTTGCAATTTTTTTATTGTAATAATTTCCTACCAGGTTATAGCTTTTCAACTTCTCTTTATCTTTCCCCTGAGACTTTAAGTCTTTTACAGCCTCTGCAACCAAAAACGGTCGAGTCTAACTGTGACAGGGTAATTTATTCATACCCTGTCGTGCACCTATTCTTTTCATCACACCTGGAAAAGGGTAGGGTGTACGTTTTACAGGTAACCCGTGACGTATTTCGTTTGCTCGGTAGTATTGTTGGTCAGTTTCGTGCTCTTCGGTAAGAGTGTTGTAAAAGTCATTTTTACTCGGCAACCATTAATTTCGTAATATTGTTCAGGTACGAATACGGGAATACACCTTTTTGTTTTAGTAACTGAAACTCCCTATCGTCTGAACAGTACTTTTTGAATTCACGAAATTCTTCCTCTTTTAGGTCATCTGCCAGCTTGTCTATCGACAAATCCATAAAACGGCAGGAATCCAAAAATCTTAATTTCAAATACACCTTTTCCTTTTTCCCATTTTCCTTCACCTTTGTGTCAACTAATATGTGCTTGTTAAACGATATATATATATATATATATATATATATATATATATTTTTCTTAATCTTCTTTGGGAATGAAACCACTCATAGTTTTTATAATCTATTTTATTTACGTTTCGATCCATGACCTAGGATCGTTTCTTGTTCTGTGCCTATTACATCTAAACTTTCCTGATCCTTACACAATGCTTTTATAAATAAATGTGAGTTATAGCCCATTAAATTATGAAACAAAATAGGTACAAATGTCGGTAGTTTGTAGTGTAAATTATAGTTTGAGTATGCTGCACCTTGGAGTTTTTATGTCAGTAATGTGTAAGTGGTCTTTTCCTCTCCCCCTTCCCCCTGCTTTTTGACATATACAACAAGTGGTGACTTCCCGCATTTCTTTCTTTCATATGTAAGCGGTAACATGGGCACGATATTTTTTTCAAGTACTTATTGTATAATACTTTAATATCCTTTTCTAACATTTGCACAAATTCTTCGGGACAGTTTTCGCCCCTATAGCTAACAAATTTAGACGCGCCCTTGTCAAACGAACATTTGATGTAGTAGGCGCACGAATGTGTTTTGTGAATGTGTGTCTCACTTGTAAACTGAATTTCGGGATTTGGTTGACACATCTAAACTAATCTTAGTACGGATTCGAAATCAGCATATACTACAATAGGAAGTTTCATCTGTTTCTCTAAATTCTCAAATTTGAATATGTTCTTACATATCACATTTCCATATTTGTTCATGTTTGTTTTGGTAGCTGGCGATTCGGTGTACACATGATTACTGAGTTCTGAACCCTGAAAGCATCTATCACATAAATGCAATTTTCTCTTACCTCTGGAAAATTGACTTATGACCAATCACGACATATCTTTGATCCAACAATTGTGGTTTCCAGCATTGTCATCTATAAGTAATAGGTTGATGTGTATTATTTCTTTTTCCGATCTATAGTATAATGGTCCAACAATTTTATACACCGTCTTACCATTTTACTCACTGCTTGTAACCCATATACGTTTACCGATATAGCTCTATTATTATTTTCAAAATGACGAATATCACGAACTTTTGTTTGGAAATGATATATCATCTCAATTAAGGACCGTGCTAAAGTGTGGATATGATTGCGTTTGGTATAAATTTATATCTGTTTGATAAATACACGAAATTATCGCCCAAGAAAAGCAATGTTCATCATCGTTTTGCATGTTAATGATGACGTGCTTACTCTCGATTATTTGCAAGAGTTTGATGTATGAAGATGACCATACAGGATGTACTTATTTATACTTAATTCAACAAATAGAATCCTCTGCAATACCCAAAAATCCCGCTCCTGGCATTCCGACCCCTTACTTTCAATAGTTTCTACAAAATTACTGTATACCTTATTCATATCCAACTCTGCGTCCAGAACTTTGAGCGCTGTATTAAACAACTTGATCTTGCCAATTTCTTTTGTTTGTCAGATAAAGTGTTCAAACAGCTCTAAATTAATCATGATATATATATATATATATATATATATATATATATATACAGGGTGTCCAGAAACTCATCGACAAAATTTTAGGATGTGGTAAAGGAGATCATTTCCTACCAAAATACTCCTGTATGTTAGAATCCAATTGTTTACAGTTTCAAAGTTATTTCACTTTTTATGTTTTTTTGGAAAAAGCGTGCGTAACCATAGATTATTAAGTATTAAAACTATAATATTGGCTCTTTAAACGTAATTCTTTGTTTGCGATGTAGATGAAGGTTGCCTCTTTCATAAATGACATATTTCAAAAAATCATCCATTATCACAAGAGAAAATCAAAGTTGTCGGCGTCGCTTCGGTTTATGAAAAATAGTTCGTGTTATTAAAATCTAAATTACTCAAAAAAGTACCTCTTACCAGAAAGTGCACACTTATCGAAAAAACATCCTTAATGTATCCCCTTTTTTTAAAGGTATAACTCATAAGCGTAAGTTTAGAAACTAAGAAAATATTTGAGTTTAATCGTACGAACAATACTTTTATTTAAGGATTCAACTAATCAGTTACCTTACATTTCTTAAAAACTAATCACTAAATAATATTTAATCCATTCAAAAATTGATTGTTTATAATAAATGTTCAAATGTTTGACCACCTGTCTGAATACACAAACGACACCTCCTGAAAAAGTTACGTTGTAAGGACCTGAATGCACGGCGATTTCTTCTTATTGTTATTGCGGACTCACGAGTTTTTCTACGTAGGTCCTGCTTATCCACTATGTTTGTTTGGTATACCAAGTCTTTGAAATATCCCCATAAAAATAGTCGATGGGGTTCAGCTCTGGTGAACTTGGCGGCTAAGGGATAGCGCCACCTCATCCTATCCATCGATTAGGGTAGTCTGCATTTAACAATTGTGTAACATTGCGGGCATAATCGGCTGGAGCGCCATCATGTTGAAACCACATTGCTTGCCTTAGTGCTAAAGGAACATCATCTAGTAGAGGTCTTAATTCGTTTGCAAGAAAGTGATGGTAATGTTGTGCATTCAGCCTACCGGGTAATTCAAATGGACCAATCAATACACCACCAACTATATCTGCCCACAAATTAATACTGAAGTGATGTTGAAACTGTGATTGCCGTACCATCCTTCGGTTTTCAATTGCCTAGTAGTGAAGATTATGCATGTTAAAAATACCGATTCTGTGAAAGGATGACTCGTCACTCCATAAAATTTTATCAAAAAGTTGTAGATCCTGTTGATTTCGACGAAGCATTTTCCGACAAAACGCTACCCTTTGTACATAATCTGCAGGTAATAAAGTTTGAACTTGCTGCACATGATACGGATATAATTTATTCCTGCGCAACATTGTATGAACTGTACTTCGTGCTATTCCAGACTCTCTGGCAATTGTTCTTATGCTGATTGTTGGAGTTTGTAAGGCCCTTGCAACGACCTCGTCTTCAACATCATCTCTAGGTTTTCCTCCTCTTGAATGTAAAACACCAGGTGGTTCTCCTTTCAGGTATGCTTGATGCACTCTTTGAAACACCCTCCTATCAGGAAAATTAACCCAGTTAGGGTTACGAGCCCTGAACTCTATAGCAGCTTGCAGAGCATTGCCGTTGCAGAGTCCATACAAGAAATGCATTTCGGCATATTCTCGAGCAGTGTATGGCATTCTTAATTGTGGAATTTACAAAAATTAACAGTAAATCCACAATTTACAAAAAATAAACTCACAACTTAAACAAGAACTGCACGAATAAAGTCACCATAGAACCGGATGTAATTGCCAGAACAGCACACGACATACTAATATTTACTCTGTAAAACGTGGGATAATTAAATTGTAATTAATGCCTCATTCACGTTTGGGTTGTAGTTGAAGTATTTGCTTAATTGTATGTAGATATGACAGTGTTTGCTGTTGAATTTGCGAAGAATTTTTCACATTATTATTCATTATTTTCATTCTACCTGAATTGTTGAATCCCTAAATAAAAGTGTTGTTCATACGATTAAACTCAAATATTTTCTTAGTTTCTAAACTTACGCTTATGAGTTTTCTTCTAAAGAAAGGGGATAAACTAAGGATGTGTTTTAGGTAGGTGTGTACTTTTTGGTAAGAGGTACTTTTATTGAGTAATTTCGATTTGAATAAACCAAACTATTTTTCATAAGACTGAAACGACACCGACAACTTCGATTTCCTCTTGTGATAATGGGTGATTTTTTGAAATATCTGTCATTTATGAAAGAGGCAACCTTCATCTACACCACAAACAAAGAATTAGGTTTAAAGACCAATATTATATTTTTAATACTTAATAATCTATGGTTAGGCATGCTTTTTCCAAAAAAACACAAAAAGTGAAATAACTTTCAAACCGTAACAATTGGATTCTAACATACAGGGGTATTTTCGTAGGAAATGACCTCCCTTACCACACCCTGAAATTTTGTCAATTTGTTTTCTGGACACCCTATAGACATCTATACTAATTACATATATTAAGCAAACAACTTAAGACTTGTTACAATTGTCTATTATTTTAAAGTGTATAACTTTGATCGTAAACTATCACTCACTTTGTTTTATCTATCGAGTGGTTAAGTATACTAATCTCCATATTTATTTGAACTTTTCATGTTTGTGTAAGATTGTAAACATATATGGGATAATAATTTTGTTACTTTAGTTATTATATATATATATATATATATATATATA
Organism: Platerodrilus igneus; assembly: GCA_036346225.1. Taxonomy (NCBI): domain Eukaryota; kingdom Metazoa; phylum Arthropoda; class Insecta; order Coleoptera; family Lycidae; genus Platerodrilus; species Platerodrilus igneus. The sequence goes on from JARFIW010001471.1 coordinate 357,229, forward strand.
TATATATATATATTGTTGTGGATTCAAAGGGGTAAATCAGTGTAAAACAATAAAATTTCAGCAACCATGTATATAGAAAAGAGTAAATTATGTACGAGCAAAATTAATTTAATTCATTTAGTGAAAACGGACGAGTATTAACGTATTTTTATATTTAATAATTGGAATGTTAGGATCACATGAAGGAAAAAAGCTTCAAAGCATATAGAAGTTCAAGGATACGCATAATTAACCATAAGTTATTTTAATCAAACACATATAAGCATAAGGGAGCGTGCTTGCGTAAGAAAATCAATAATTCCAAGGCAAAGGTATTCGTTTTAAAAACCAACGTCAGTTTTATACAGATACCAAGAAGCAGAAAGTCGAGGAATTGTTATGTTTAAACGGTCGATAATTAACCGAAACACCTGCTTGTTAAAGGTTACGTTCAAAGAATTCAAGCGTATGTTACGATAGGATTTCATAGAAATTGTTTTCAACCGTCAGTTTGGATAAACAGCTAGGGTAACAAACATCTTAAGGAGCCAAGGAAATGGACAATCGGTAATATACAACAAATAGAGACAGATATAAAGCAAGCAAGGAATTGAAATGCACGTGCGATATACACGTGGAGTTGAGATAGGATGTCAACAATATCGATTTTCTGTAACTCAAGTGGGGTTTTGAAGGAGACAGCAAACATGTATAGACCAAAGATGAATAGAACTTAGGTGGAGTTTGTGACGGCAGAGAATTTTGTCATTGGTTGAAAGAGAACAGTTTTCAAAACGAACGCACATGCAAAGGTCGAGAACAATTTTTCTGTAAGCAACAAGTACGGCGAGAGAAACTGTCGAAATCACGCGGCGGTTATACTCAAAACTTGTAGAAACTGTTTTAGAAAATAAGCTTTTTTAATGAAACGCGTCCAATAAGGGGTTAGAAAAATGATATAAATACCGGAGCTTTAATATTCAAGTTCTCTTTTCCTTTACTTCGATAAAGTGCTGAATACCGATTCAAACCACCATAACAATAAAGCTTTTGGTGAGTAGTTTGTGTGTGTAATAAAGTTACATTTGATATCGTGTTTAAAAGTATAAAACTGTAGTAGCGGACCTCCAATTATTAATGTGATGCACGTGTTAGTGCATGATTAAACAAAAGGTCCGGTTACTACCACTAAATTTATTAAATGGATACATGATATATGGGGGTAAGCAGAGCTGGTAATCAATTTTGTGTGCATGATATATGGGTATGGAATGGTACTGTGAGACAAAACGAAATATCAGATGGTAGAGGCCTGTGGATTTGACAAGCAGCATAGTTAATGGAAACAACGCCGAGGGCTTTTATGGTAACCATCTTCGACGGGAATGAAGAATTCTCCAGGTAATTTATTTGAAATTTCTGTTATTGTATAAACATTTGTGGAATTTTTGTCTTGTGTGGTTGACTTTTGTTGCATATTTATGGTTTTAGAAACTTATTTGGAAAGATACATGTACAGGACAATTTACTAAATTTGAGGATTGAAAAAGGATGTATTTCGAATATATTAAAATTTTTATTCAGGATATAAATTGTGTTGTAAAGGGTAAACGGGTCTGTAAATTTTGTTTTAATTTATGCAAGGTTTAAAAGGCATATACAAACAAAACTGGGTTATAATGAGCTCACAATACTCCAGTGTGAAGTCACTTTAGGGTAACATGTGGGGCCCATCTACTCACATTTAATTGAACTTGTTTAAAATCAGTATAAAAATCAAGGACTTTAATAACATACCATAAATTGAGTTCTATAATTATTGTATCAAACTGTTTTAACACATGTGTAAATATAATTTATTTGTTAATAGGTGTAAATAAAAAGTTGTATGGTTGTTGTATTATTTGGTGATTTTATTGAATGGTGTACGAGTGTGAAATAGGTATATATATATATATATATATATATATATATATATATATATATATATACATATCAATTATGTTATTTTTAATGGTCTGTTATTAGATAATATTAACGTATAAAGGTTATTGAAGACCAAATTAATAATAATCAGTTTAACATTCTCTTTATTAGTAATGTCAAGCTTTCGAAATTAGCTCCATCTTCATCAGGACACTGAAATACAATAACTAAAGTAACAAAATTATTTTTCCCATATATGTTTACAATCTTACACAAACATGACAAGTTCAAGTAAATATGGAGATTAGCATACTCAACCACTCAATAGATAAAACAAAGTGAATGATAGTTTACGATCAATGTTCTACACTTTAAAATAATAGACAATTGTAACAAGTCTTAAGTTGTTTGCTTAATATATGTAACCAGGATAGATGTAACACCTCAACTACAATTTGAAATTTGATTATCCAGATGACTGATAACCACTTGGTATTTTTAAAAACATATAACTTGTTTAGTATAGCATATATTGGACCTACAGTGACCTCTATTCAGTTAACACTATCTGTGTCTACCTTCATTCATCAACAGTACAGTCGAATATATTATGTATGTGAGGTTTAGTTAACAAGTAAGTGTATATAGCACTCAGATTTTCAGGGTCTGATTTCTTATTGATGCGTTGTGGTTCATACTTAATAAAGAACATTTCAAAAAATTTCCTTTTTATCAAGTTGCATTCTGTTGCCAAAATATTCACGCCATCAAAATTAATGTTGTGTCCTAATTCTTACGCATGAGATGCCAAAGCACACCGTTCTGGTTTAAGTTTCAAATCACTCTTATGTACTGAGATTCTTATTTTTAAAATCTGTACTGTTTGTCTTATGCACGTTTGTATAGAATCATTACAGAAGACCTTATATATAGTATGTAACTGTGCGTTTATTGCTAAGTTCGACTTCAATTTACTAAACCAATTTCCTATAGTTTTAATATATTTCTTGCTAATGATAATAGTTTCATACTTGAAAATGTTAGTAAGTTTATCTGTTAATGTTCCAATCTGTGGTAATGAAGTATATTTTACAGTAGGTGTGTTATTTATTTGCTGATTCTCAATCTCACTTCTATTGGCATGTTTATTATTTTTATTTGTATTCAAATTTCCTGTATTGCATTGAAAGATAATTTTATTTATCAAAGATTTAGGGTATCCATTATGTAGTAATAATACCAGTGACATATCTAAACTTTTATTGACATATGAGGGTGGTAGATTGTTCAGCGCGAGGGGTCTTATAAATTTATATATCGACTTACCTCCGCGGTTTTTTTGTTCTAAGCTGCAGTTCCTTGCTCTTCAACTAAGTGGACTGTATTCTAGATTATAGTATGTGTTACTTTGCACTTGCACTATGCAGCGGCACTATGACTAACTCACGTATCGAACGAAAAACCGACTGTTCTGCTTCAATATCGATGAGAGAGTGTTTGTTCACTACTACCCTTAGTCCCACTTATTTACACATGCACAAGGAATTTTTACGACAGGATATAAGGGAACAAGGGATGACAGTTTTACTATTAGATTTACAACTACAAATTTACGACTTAAAATTAAACACGACAACGTGCGACAAAGAGACCGAACATCCCGCCCACGAAAATAAGTATGAACTAACTTATTTTATATTTAAAAATAATTAGAGCTATTAACTAAGAAACCTAACCGACAAACTTATATAAGTGAATATATGTGTACATACCATTAAATATCAAGTAACTGGCAGTAAACATAGTTTCACTAGGGGGCGTTTAACTAACCCTTGAGCTGTCTTGACGGTAGCTGCCCGAACGATACCGTCCCTACCAGGATGAACATCTACTACTCTTCCTAAACTCCACTGTAGAGGGGGTTATTTTCTTCCTTTAAGAGGACAAGCGAATCAATAGGCAGGGTAGCGGAATTCTTCAACCGCTTACCTTTCTGCTGCAACGTGTACAGGTATTCAGCACTCCATTTCTTCCAAAACCCTTGGTTGCATTTTCTGCAACAGTTGCCAGCGATTCAAACGAGAGGGGTTTATGGACAACAAATCTGGATCTGGTAATACCGAGACTGGTTCAACATTAAGAAAATGACCCGGGGTCAAATACGAAAAGTCATGCGGCTCGCAACTCAGCGCGCATAGTGGACGTGAGTTGAGAATCGCTTCGATTTGAATCAATACCGTCGAGAATTCTTCAAACGACAAAATTTGTTCACCGATAATTCTTTTTAAATGGGATTTTACTGATTTAATCCCGGCCTCTCACAACCTACCAAAATGAGGAGCAGCAGGAGGATTAAACACAAATTCGATTCCCTCAACGCCTGCCGAATGGCGCATCAATTAAGAAATTTCACGAGAGGCCCCAACGAAATTAGTACCATTATCACAATGAATTTGAAAACATTTGCCTCTTCGGGCAATACATCGACGTAAAGCACCCAAGAAAGCGTCTGTCGACAAGTTAGACACTAGTTCCAAATGGATGGCTTTAGTACTGAAACAAATAAATAAGCAAATGTACGCTTTCAATGATTTTGCGCCACGACATCGATTCATCGTGACAGAGAAAGGTCCACCAAAGTCGACTCCCGTATGTAAAAACGCCTTACCTGGAGTTAACCTAGAAGCTGGTAAATCCCCCATAGGGGGGCTTAAAGCCACAGGGTTTACACGAAAACAACGAATGCAGGATTTCAAACATTGCCGAATAGCCCTCTTGGCGGACAAGATCCAATAATTTTGAGTTAGTAAAAATTGAGTTGTTTGATTTCCAGGATGTAAATATCTTTCATGACAATCTAATATAATAATTTCAGTCAACCGATGCGACCGAGGAAGCAAAATTGGAAATTTTGCATCATGCGACAACTCAGAATTACGTAGGCGACCGCCCACCCTCAACAAATCACGACTATCTAGAAACGGAATAAGGTTACGAAGTGGTTTACTAACAAGTTTTCCAGTTTTAATATTTGCAATGTCTTGGGCAGAAACATTTGTTTGAACTCTTTTAATCAATAAATGTATAGCCTCTTGCTGATGCGCTAGAGACAAACCATCATAATATTTTGAACGCAAATCTGCCGAACATTGAACATTACGAATGAAATGACGAATACATGTAATAATCCTACAAATTTTCTGCAGTTTTGAAAATTTATCCAACAACAAATCCAAGAAATTCTCAGACATAACGACTGTTAACGACAGAGTACGATATTTGACTTCCATCTGAGATGAGTCGATAAGTTTTGGCAGCAATGTTACTGGCCATTCTTCATTACGAAGCACTAACCAGGAAGGTCTTGTCCTCCATAATGGATGATGAACCAACTCTGAAGCCAAAAGTCCACGTGAGGCACAATCCGCAGGGTTATCCTGAGACTTAACATGAAACCACGAAGATGGAGGAATACGTTCTTGAATCTGCGAAATGCGATTGCTAACGAATGTCTTCCACTTATGCGAGGAAGACCGAATCCAAGACAAAACAACAGTAGAATCTGACCACGCGAAAATATTACTAAAGGATAAAATATCTGTATAAGTATTTTTGACAAAATCTACTAAATCTGCCAAAAGTACGGCAGCACACAATTCGAGACGGGGCAATGAAAAGCGATTAGTAGGAGCAACCTTCGATTTTGCGCATACTAAGGACATGGTAATATTACGTTCTAAATCGAACGAACGAAAATAGATAACAGCTGCATACCCGGCTTCAGAAGCATCGCAGAACCCATGCAACTCCACCTTTGTAAAATTATGACATACGATGCGACGCGAAATCTCAATGTTCGAAACCGCTGGCAATTCACCTAAAAAATGTTTCCATTTTTGTATGACTTCCAATGGAGGCTCTTGGTCTCAACCGTGACCTAAAAGCCAAAGATCTTGAACTAAACGTTTAGCGAACAGTACTAAAGGTGCTATCAAACCGAGAGGATCAAAAATTTTTGCGATAGCCGACAAAATATTACGCTTAGTGCAAGTGCGCTCTTCAACGTCTAAGTTGTATAAAAATGCATCTGTAAGAGCGCGCCACGAAAGGCCCAAAATTTTTATTGAACCACTATCTTTATCTTGAAATGTAATTGCGTCCGAACTGGACAGGGACTCCCTCAAGTTGGACATCACTTCCAAGCAATTACTACTCCATTTTCTTAACTGAAAACCACCACTAGTGCAAATACTATTCAATTCACCAATCAATTGATTAGCAGCTTTAATCGAATTGCATCCAGTGACTAAATCATCAACATAGGTATCGCTCGCCAATACCGATGATGCGAAAGGAAAATTAATCGATTCTAACCTTGCCAATTCTTGAACAGTACGCAAAGCCAAAAAAGGCGACGACGAAACTCCATAAGTCACAGTATTTAATTTAATGTCCATAATAGGATCCGACGGAGAAAATCTCCAGACGATACGTTGATAATCACGATGAGTATCTTTAACCAAAATCTGCCGATACATTTGTTTGATGTCAGCTGTAATTACGATAGGATGTACACGAAAGTGCAATAACAAAACTGCAATGTCCTTTTGCAGAGCAGGGCCAATAGCCAAGCTATCATTTAACGAATTTCCAGATTGATCCGGACACGAAGCATCGAAAACCACACGCAATTTGGTGGTAGTGCTATCACGCTTATGTACAGCATGATGGGGAATGTAATACTTTTTCTCATGAACCGACGAATTTTCAGGCGATTCCACTTGAACCATGTGACCGCTTTTCAAATAATCCTCCATAAATTTTTTATAATCCGAATACAATTCAGGATTTTTTAGCAAACGACGTTCTAACGACAAAAATCTTTTAATACAAATTGATCTCGTACCCACAAATGAGGGTTCAGAAATTTAAAAGGGCAAGGACACTACAAAACGACCGTCCTTGTTACGTCTATAATTTTCCACAACTTCTTTTCACACTTTTCTTCTTCAGGAGAAATGTGTTTCTTGAAGGGAATATTTTCTAATTCCCAAAATCGACGAATGTCGCTGTCTAAGGGCTCAACGAAAGCACACAACGACGTAACAGAACTAATCGGGGAAACGACCTTTCCCGTTAAAACCCAACCAAAGGTTGTTTTAATAGCAACTGGCTCGTTAGCGACATCCCAACGAGACTCGTTCAACAAAACCTGAGCAAAGATTTCCGCTCCGAGCAGCATGTCAATTTTACCAGAAATATTAAGATTAGCGTCAGCTAAGGCCAAACCTCGAGTATGCGACCATTCCTTGACCCCTATCGACGACGAAGGTAATTGATTACAAATGTTAGGTAAAATATAACACTCAATTTCATATGCTGGAGACCGTGCTCCCGAGGGGCTGACTACACACGATAGTGCACCAGACACCAATGACGAATTCAAGAAAAGTCATTGAACAGTGATATTGGCTCTCCGTTTCCTTAAATCTAATTTCTGACGGCATCTTTCAGTCATAAAACTTTCCATGGATCCGTTATCTAATATTACACGAACAGATTGCAATGTTCCTGTATAATCAAGCACCGACACCATTGCCGTAGCTAACAGCGTGGTTGTGTGTTCTAATGACGTCGAAATCAACGAGCTAGTGGCAGGTTGTTCATGCACAACCGACGACGACAGATTGTCTTCACTGGGTCTACTAGTAGCAGTAAGTCTAGGCGCCGCTCTCCGAGGAGACGCTGATCTTTGACGATGGGTTTGTCTGCGTGGAGACACCGATTTTTCTCGTTTATTGAAGTGGAGTAACGAATTGTGTGACTGATGACATTTTCTACACGACCAATTTAACGTACAATTTTTCATCGAATGTGAAGTATTTAAACATTTAATACAAAGATTTTTAAGCTTTACCACCTCAAATCTTTCTTGAGGGGTTTTATCGAGAAACTGCTTACATCTATAAATAGGATGCACAGCTTGACATAAACTACAATTTTTACCATCATTGGTGGTACCAACTAAAGAAGTTTTAGTCGAAGTGCTAACAAACCTTCCTTTTTCTCTTTGTTTCACGGAATCTCGAGATTTCAAGCCTGTTCCTGAAGCAATGTCATTTATTTCCAACACTTTACATTGTTTTTCAATGTACGACCTTAAATCTTTGAACAAGGGAATCTCGTCCCTATTTCCTAATTCGAAACGCTTTAAAATGTTTGTATCTAATTTTTTTGATAACAGATTAAACAACATGAAATCTGATAAATCTATTTCCATCTGCCTTAACGCGAATATATTTTCATCAAAACAACTAATTAATTGCCGGAGTTCCGTGTTTGAGTCTGAGTAACTGACTTTAGGGCATTTTTCAAGAGCATTAAAATATGTTGAAAGTAATAACCTCTTGGATTGAAAACGATTAGTATAGATTTTATATGCTTCCTCGTATGCATAATCATTTAATGGCAAGTGTTTTATTAAGGCACGCGACGACTCATCTAGTGTATCAACGAGATGGCAAAATTTTTCCACATGGGAAAACCGACATTATCATGAATCAACCACTTATAAATTGCATTATAACTCTCAAAATCCGAAATGCGTCCCGAGAACCGCGGGACAGAAAGATGTTTCAAGCGTACTCCACTATTTACGGACAAAGAATTATTTATATTTTCCTCCTTTGGCTTATTTTCTACCCGATCTAATTCGCATTGTTCAGCGATAATACGAATATCTAATAGATAATCATCGATTTTCACCCTAAGGGCCGAGAATTCAACCAATTGTTCACTCTCTTCATCAAAGAAAATATCCTTGCAAAAAGACTTGAAATGGGTTTCAATTTGCTCGACACTTTTAATCGATGCTCTAATTAAAGCAATCGATACGTTTTCCGGTTGGTTAATTTTACTGTATATATGATCCAACCTTTTAACTACAAATTTAGCTTCAAGAATAGCTTTATCAATTGATATAACGATATTTGATTAATGATTAATGAACGACAATAAAAATTAATGTAAAAACAATGCGTACTTGAATACGCTACAACTAATTAATCTACGAAATTAAATTATTAATTGACAAATGCAACTTATTACAGTGCTCGCCCGACAAAGCGTTTCAAATAAATTCCAACCCCTTTGTTATACAAGTTGCATGAACCTGAATGGTTCCTCCAACTTGACACGAAAAATAAGGTAAAGATTTACAATACAATAACCCTCATAAATAGTTTACATAAAAGACACCGACGACCACACTAATCTTTACAACAAAAGATAAGGGATGTATTGTAAAATCTACCGTTATAACCAGATGTTTCTACCATTAAATGTGTAAGCAGGATGTTATTCTCTCTGTTACACGTGTAAACATACTCAAACTACGACAATTATTAAATTTTAGTATAAATAAGGAGCTTAAAGGATAGGAACTAATTAATTAATTAAATAATCCGGCGTACGAAGGCCCATTTGTTCAGCGCGGGGGGTCTTATAAATTTATATGTCGACTTACCTTTGCGTTTTTTTTGTTCTAAGCTGCAGTTCCTTGCTCCTCAACTAAGTGGACTGTATTCTAGATTATAGTACGTGTTACTTTGCACTTGCACTGTGTTTTTTAGGGGTTTAACAAATAAATTCACATTCAGCGGCACTATGACTAACTCACGTATCGAACGAAAAACCGACTGTTCTGCTTTGATATCGATGAGAGAGTGTTTGTTCACTACTACCCTTAGTCCCACTTATTTACACATGCACAAGGAATTTTTACGATAGGATATAAGGGAACAAGGGATGACAGTTCTACTATTAGATTTACAACTACAAATTTACGACTTAAAATTAAACACGACAACGTGCGACAAAGAGACCGAACATAGATAATTTTGATCTCGGGTGTCATTTGTTTTGACGGAATTTGCTTTAACTGATAATGGATGATTTGATTGGAAATGTAATATCTCCCAGATGATGTGGGTTTTTGATACCAATGTAACATTATACAGTTATCTTTTTGAATATTTTATTTCCTCACGTAACTAAAGAATTTATTATCAAAGTAATCAAACAGAAACGGTCTAAAATTGTCGATAAAATGCATGGTATAGTTCTCAAATTGTTTATAGATTGCTTAAATTTATTTTAGATAATAACACTTTTACATACAATATAATTGATGATTGAAATTTATTCTTATCACCATTTGTTGTTGTTTATAGTACTGCATGTGTTTGGAAAAACTTTTTTTTTGGTTGTTGTTGCTATTGTGGTTAGTTGTACCTGTTTGTGATGTTTAACGCATGCTGTACTATCTACAACATCCAAGAATTATGGTAGTAGTTTCTGGTATAAAACTTTGTCTACTTAAATTAGTGGTGGTGTGACGATTATTCCGGCTGTTATGTTCCATACTTCACGTGTAAGTTCATTTGTACTAACTTGGGGTAAGTGTTTGCTCCAAGTATTTATTGTACAACTGTTAGGACAGCATTGAAGAAGACAATTTACTTCATTTACATATGCTAAACTTGGATTGAGGGTGGCATACCTAATTTGTTATAAGCGTTTAGGCTTGATTATTGTTGTGTTGCTTGTACCGGAAGCCTACCATATGCATCAATCTGTACACTGTAGAATTTTTTTGAAAAGAAAATATTTAACATAATTTGTGCTTTGTAATTTTAGCCAACTGAATGTGTTATCTGCGGTTTTGTTTTATGGAGATAATAATATAAATTGATATAAAACATAAATATATATATATATATATATATATATATATATATAACATAAAAGAGAGATTGCCTTAGGAACAGCCCATAACGCTGTATTCAAACACTTATTCCGGCATTTGTACTATTTGAAGTAACTCTTATATCTATCAAATACAATTATAATTTCCTAAGAAGCTTGAAGTGTACAAGCATGATTGACTATTATTGTGTAACATTATTTTGAAATGTTAACTTCTAAACAGATTAAATAATTAATTAAATTTCAATGACTTGCATTAACTTATAGGAAGAATTCTATAATAAATTACTTTTAAATTTTAGTTAGCATCCCTTATAATAAAGACCAGGTTTAGAAATAGCTTTAGACTTAAATATTACAAATTCCAGCGGCTGTCATCATAATTTAATGGTCCTACCTTGCAAATCCAATACAAAACTCTTTTAAAGCTTATGTCGGTTATAGATTGACAAGTCTGATAAATTTAAATGGAATAGTACCTTTTAACATAAACAAAGAAAAGCAATTTTCAGTTCTAAAACTTAATTTTCTTAATATTTTCGTTGATTGACAAGGATTACAGAAAATGAAACATTACAAATAGCCAAACTATTTTCCAATTTCATTTGTTCAAAGATTGCAAGTAATTTTAAGTAGTCTGCAGACAGCCATTGTATTAAAATCCATTTTGGCTCAAGTGGGTTAACCGGTCTTTTGTTGATGGCAGACAACTGTCACCAATAGGTATGGTCCACAATTCAGTAATTAAAATTCTAAGAAGATACATCATATTTAAACTCATAGAAAAATTATTGCTTTCCGTGACCCTCATCTTGAAAGGGGTTGGATTTGGTTTCTAAAATCTTGTTTTAGGGAAGTTCTATTAATAGTCATTGGATAACTGAAATATGACGTAAATAATGGTTAGAGTAGGAATTAATATATAACTTAAGGTTTTAGTCAAAAGACAGATTACCATGGGGTTGTCCGTTGTCAAAAGGTAGAAACGTAGCTACAGAAGTTTGCCGGTAGCGTTCTCCAGCATCACAGATATGATATTGCACTTAGTATCACGATAGTGAAATTGGAAAGGAGTAATTAACTCTTCCAGTTCGCGAGGGTTACGCCCGTGTGTTTGCGGATTTATAAGTGATATAAAGTATATAATAAAAAGCTTGTATGCATGTGATGCACAAGTTAAGTTAAGCTCAACAAAGATCCTACCGGGTTTGTGTGCCATTGAATTGTTTAATAATTGCAAGGAACAAGAGCAACAAGCGAGATTCTCTCTCTCAATTTAAGAGCTGTTCTGCATGGGAAGGCAAGCCATCCAACAATTGACGATTTTTAGTAAGTAAGTTTTTTATAGTTAAGCTAGCTTGACCAATTTTTAGTTAATTTAGTTGTTAGGACGTTTTGGCCATAAACCGTAGGATTAATTTGGTGTAAAATTTATAAGATAGGTTTTCTATATAAATCATTTGGGAATTACTTATGTATGTAAAATTATCATAATTCCATATCAATCATTCAATTAAATTTCTAAATTAAAATCCATGAATTTCCTAATGTAAGAGGTTCACGTTCATTGCTCTGTTAATTAAATAGTTTTTGTTTGTCGTTGATTAAGTCAGTAGTTTTTTTAATTTTTTTTTATCATGAAAGTTGCATAAGTAGTCAAAAAGGTAAGAATTTATTAAAAGAAACAATTGTCCTCCTTGGGATGACAAGTCTCTCGAGGTTTTGCATGAACATTTGGACATTCTCGACTTGTTTGGCGCCCTTGGTAATTGTCATTAAGCCACAATATTTATGAAGGGTAAGTGCTAAATTTTTTTTGTAGTATATTATATATTAATTTAGCCTTGTCTGCAAAATTTTAACCCTCTATATGATCCACGACCTTCCGCTAGCTAGTGCCGGTGATCCTCCTTTAATTTTTGTTTTACAGGCCGGCCCCATTTTATAATTTTAATGAAAAATATATACTTAGTAGCTTTTCCGCCTGAAACAATTGATATAATAAATTCCAAGAAAATTTTTAATTAGTTTTATTATTTACTTGGTAATTATTTCTATTATTTATGCTGATGATTTATTGTATGTTACTACTGTTTTCCATTTAGGTAAGTTGTTTGTTTTCTTTTTTTTTTTGTTTTTTAGAAATGTGCGGTTTTGGGTATCTGCCGTTATCGTAAGAATTCTTTTAAGTTGAATGGGGCGTTACAGCTTATTGCAATTTAGGTGGCGTTTATTTGGATTATTAGTTTACATCTGATCAGTTGCCGTTATGTGGGGAGGGGGGTTTTTTTCTTCCAGGACGCTAGTCCGTGTACTTGCCTTTTCTTAAAGTTTTACATTTTCTCTTGTAATTATCACGGTTCATATCTAATTTGGGACAGTTATAATGTAACTAAGATATTTGATAGTTGTTGCAAATTTCAAAATTTACTGCATGATTTATTTCCATTTAATGTGGCTTAAATTGTATCAGCCAGATGTTTCAACTTGTTTGTGACTATTTTATTAAATAAAAAAGCTTTCATTAACTATGTTGTATTGATTGTGCACAGTAGTCACTTAAACTAGACACGAGTGTTTAATATGTATTCCTTTGTAACCAAAAAATTTATGAAATTAAGATACTCACAGTACTATATTGTATTTAATATTATATGTATTAAATCATTAGTGTGATACAAAAAAAGAAATTAACCATCAATTATGAATTTAATTATCATATGTTGTGCCTTTCCAATTTGAATAGCATTGCAATTCAAATGTAAATGATAAGTTGGATGTCCCATTTAAAGCTAAACAAACATTGATTTATATTTATCCAACAAATTGTGGTTTTATTATCACAGAAATATACTATTTCAGTTTATATGCACATTCCAATAAGTTTTAATTTATAATTGGGTTATGGTGAAACTACTTGTACAGACCAATTACTTGCCCTAATAGCACGTACAATTTATGTGCAACTTTAACTTTTAAAACCTTTTGGTATAGCGTAAATGTTATATATATTTTTTGAATCTTTAAACCCTTTTGTTATACTCTGATGGAATACAACTAATGAAATCACACAAAAGGTCAACGCTTATATGGAAATAAACCAGAATAGACTAGTTTGTTCCACTGTTATCAGAATAATTCTTTTTCACTAACAGTGCTATTTTTTAATTTCTAAATAGTAAAGTTGTCAGAAATTTTCAACTATGGAAATTTATACAATAATTTTTGTTAAAAAAATCAGATGATTAGAAAAGTGTCAGATATTTATACAATAGATAGCAGAGTAAAGTATTTATTAAAGGCAATTGAAAGGTTTAATTATACAAAAGAGCATAATATGTATTAAGACTACTTGGCATGTCAGCCAGGCACACCTTTACATGAAGGAACTCTGTATCTAACTACATGGAACTACTAATTACCATAGCACGAATCAAGTCAAGTCGCAAGAGCTACATACAATTAGAATATGTTTAACAATCAAGAGCATATTTCGATGTGTATAATCCTAATATCCCTCCTATTGATTTGTGTTCTAATAAAGATACATTATGTTAAATACACATATTCAATTTTAACAATTCAACATATTTTTTTGTGCTTAAATTTATTTAATGACTTTCTAAGAATATCAGCAGGCACACTATCTGTCCGCAAATAATTAATTACTATTTCTTTTTTATTAACTAATTCACGAGTAAAATACCAATATCAATGTGCTTACTACACTTATGAAACACTGCATTTCTCGACCACTCAATCACAGTTTTATCACAAAACACTTGTACCGAAGATTTCACATATTTTTTAAAACCCATATGAGTTAAAAGACGTTTTATATAAACAATTTTGTGAGACACTTCTGAGAGCATCACGTATTCAGCCTTCGCCATTGATAAAGCAACAGACAATTGCCTTTTTGATTTCCAACTGATAGGCTTGCACAATAACACTAAAACATTACCAGTGCACGACTTTCGGTCATCAATATCTCCTGCCCAGTCTGAATCCGTATAAGCCATAAGATTGTTTTATTTTTTACGTATGTAATGCCATAATTGGCGGTGTTCTTTAAATAACGTAACACATGTTCTGCGATAGTCCAATGAATATATCCCGGATCAACATAAAAACGACTTAATGCACTTGCAACATAAGCTATATTGGGATGGGTTACATTTGCTAAATAAGCCACTAATTTACGGTACGACTACTTTTCGTTTCACGTCTTTTATTTTTGTTTTTCAGACACATCTGCCTTGTAATTTTAAAATTACATTGATTGGAGTCGATACAAATTTTGCATTCTGCATATTAAATTTTTAAACCAAACATTCAACATACTTTTTCTGTGACTAATTTTTCCAAGCGTACCTTTATGTTGTATATTAATTCCTAAAAATGTTGTTTGTTTGGCCCAGATCTGCCATTTTAAACATTGATTTTAATTTTACTTTGATTGATTCCAGGTTTTTAATACTTTTGCAGCTAGAATCAAATCACTAATGTAGATTAGCACTATAACACGATTATCATTTTTATCAAATACGTAAACACAAGGATCACTCGGCATACGTTTATCTCGGTTAGTTGTAATAAAATTATCTAGTTTATTATCCGCTCACGGCTTGATTGTTTCAAACCATACAACGGTTTCAAAAGCTTATCTATTTTATTGCCATACCTGCATTCATTAAACATTTCTAGCCATTCCTTATACAGGTCATCACATAAATCACCTTGTACAAATGCTGAAATCCCTTGATGTATATGCATCTCATTCATTACAGATGCCACGTGTTATGTACGAATAGTTTCGTATCTTGCTACGGGCATAAAAACATTATTTTAATCAACTCTATATCGTTGAGTGTGATTCAGTACAACTAATCTTGCTATATATTTTTTGATTTCATCATCCTGATTTATTTTTGTTTATACAACCACCTGTTTGTTAAAATTTCTTTATCTGCAGGCTTAGGTACAAGAATTTACGTATGGTTTTCTAAGAAGGGATCATATTTTTTTCATGGTGGTTAGTCATTATTCTTTATCATCACTTCGTAAAATTTTGGAAGTTGACTCTGGATTAGAAGTTTCAAAATTTCTAAATGGCATGATCTTCTTTGCGGGGCATTTCTTACTTCTTGCACCAGATGTGCTTTGTCTTTAGAAGAATCACTTTCATCTTTTTGATGTGATTTCTTATGCTTTTCATACGAAGCATCAACTTCAACCTGATTTGGCAAAATAAAAATTTCAATTGAATTTATTCCTGAGTGTGATCCGATGATTTCTATAAATTATACATCGTGTGCTTTAATTACGGTTTTCGTTCTGGATTTCCAAAATCTATAAACTTGTGATTTGTTCGAATAACCAAGTAGCACATATGTTACTTTTTGGTTGAAATTTTCCACGTCTCTAATTTTTATTTAGCGTAATTGCTTTACTGCCAACAATTTTAGGATAACCAGCATACGGTTTTTTACCTGATTATACTTCGAGGGGTGCGGTACTGTCGATACACTTTGTTGCACATCTATTCCGCATAGGCAGTCGTTTTAATATCTCTGCCCACAGCAAAGGCAGAATGTTTGCTTAAAGTAGCATACACCTTGCTATCTCAATTAAGGTTCGGTTTGCCCGTTTGGCTACACCGTTTTGTTGTGACGTGTATTTAACACTTAATTGATGCGCCATGCCCTCATTTTCTAAAAAATAATTTATTTTACCTGATGTTTTAAAGGGTTGTACGTGAATTTTGCTTTTTGCATACACTTTACAAATTAATTCACTCGATTTTGTAGATAAATTAAAACCATTTTCCATACCATCAGCCTTTAAACGTTTTAAATCTTTAACATTTAGATCTCCATATCCTTGATGCCATCTTTGCAGATTTTCATTGCTGTGATTGTTTATAAATGTAGCTTACTCACTATCTACATTGAAAATGTATAAATTATCACGTTTTACAGCTAATAGTACTATTAGTACTATTGCTGTTATTGCATTGTTCTGCTTTCTTAGCTCTACCTGGTTTTTGTTGCGATCTGTATTCTTTGCTTTTGTGTCCAAATATTTTACAATGAAAACACTTTCCTCGAAAATGAAATTTACCAATATATTTTGGAATAACAAATGCTGCTTTGAGCGGTTCGAAACAACCTTTAGCAAACATAGCACTATTGTTATTATTCTCACTACAGCTGTTTTTTGTTCTAATATCTTTATCACTTTATCGTGCTTCTTCCTCATTTAGCTTGACCTTTAAATTTTCAAACGTAGGTATTTGATCACACCTGTACAATTCAGAAATTTTCAAATTCTGCTGGTAGTGACCCCAACAACATTATAGACAACAATCTGTCCAGTATTTTGATACCTTCTTCTTGGAGTTGTTCTGTTTTCTGAGAAAAATCCGTAACACATTGTGACATAGTAACATTTTGTTTCTTCTCCATTCTTAGCCATTGTTTGTACAAAGCTGCTTTTCTCACCGGTCTATGGGATTCAAAAATTATTTTAAGACAATCTCAAGCTTTCTTGGAAGAGGTAGCTTTTTTTTACATGATTTAACTGACCTTGTGATATAGCTAGATTTATCAACGCCAACGCTTTTGAGTCACGTTTAAACCATTTCACTCTTATTTTATGTAGTTTTAGGATCCAATCCATCTACATATTGACACAAATCATTAAATATAAGTACACTTTTCATCTGAATTTTCATAATTCATAATTGTCCTCAGATAACTTTTCAACATTCGAAAAACCGGCTGCAGTCGCCATCTTCTCACATGCCACACGAACACGTTTTACTTTTATAGCAAAATCACACAAACTCTGGCTATTGGGCCCATAACCTGTCAGATATTTGTAAAAACAAAAGTAGTAGAGTAAAGTATTTATTAAATGCAACTGAAGGTTTAATTATACAAAAGAACATAATATGTGTTACAGCACGTTAGCCAGACACAACTTAACATGAAGGAACTCTATATCGAACTACATGGAACTACAAATTACCATAGCGCGAGTCAAGTCAAAGGCGAATGAGTTACATACAATTAGAAAATGTTTAACTAACAATCAATAGCATACATCGATCTACATAATCCTAACAAAAAGCACTAAATCCTTAGTAAAATCCAAAACACCAAATTTCTAAAAAAATATAAAAATTACACCTCTATATTTTTATTAAAATTAATCAGTAACTTATACAACTATCATTAACGTTAACTTTCAGTGTCAAATTCTTTGTAACTTTTTGTTTTGCTTAAATATAAGCCATGTATAAGAAGTGCTGAAAATAGTATTTGAGTTTTTTCCCATTTTATGTTAGTGTATATAAAAAATGTAGAACAAAGAGATATAAACTGTTCTATTATTTGGCAATTGATAAAAATTGCAAATCAATTCCTATTTTTTTTAACAGGATGTTTATTTTACCTTACATTTTTATTAAATTAAGCTTTATGATTGTTTATTAATATTAAACATATTCAACTAAAATATCAAATTACCATGGCAATTAGAACGTTTTAGTTCTGATTCTGTCTGTTATAACCACTTTTCTACTTCTAAATATTTCGGTATCTTTTGTATAATTTTACTGTAATTTAATCGTAATTAATATGTGTATTTCCATTGGAGCACTTGCTTGTATAATTGGTAGATATTCTGTGTTTAGTGAGTTACTAAAGATGATATTTTTTAGCTTGTTTATCGTTTGGTTTTACGTGAACCATAACAAGTATATTCCAATTAAATTCTTTCTTAACAAAACTATCATTATTTTTCTTATCTGTACAGACTTCTAACCAATTGATCTTTTATTTGTTATAAATATGTATTTATTTTCTAAGATATTTAATTCTGTTAAAATTTCCCAATTCTTTAACATTATTTATATTCTTACATGTAATATGATTTTCTATCTTTAAACTTTATTTAAAATTTGTAATTATTGGAATATATCTCATATATAGTTTTTCGAGGTTAATACATTTTAGTTATAGCCATCTTGAATTTTTTGAGGTTTTATATTACTGAAAAATTATAGCATGCAGTTTTTAAACACACCGTTAAGTACTTTAATAATGTTTGTTGAAAGGAGAAAAAGATTAGAAAGAAGTCAAAATAAGAGGGTTTGACCATTACTGCACTTTGAACTTGGTTTTTTTAAGAAAATTAACTTAAGAAAGAAGATATCATAGTCGTTTGGATTTTAGTTGAATACAAATAGTGAAATTTGCATGTCCAGAATTAAAATTTTTTAAGTTTTAATTGAGGTTATGTATATAATTTTTAATTCTACATTAAAGCTTAGGATTTCTTATATATGTTAGTAGTAATATAATTTAAAATAGTGTCAGTAATAATATAAGTTTTTACCTAAAGCCTAAAAATGGTGTAAAATAATTATTCTGTTATGTAAAAGTGTTATTTTGATTCCAAGAAGTAGATTATTTAGCAGTGGAACTAATTTGTGGTTGTGTTTACTTAGCTTAATTATAAGAGCTGCAATTTTTCATTACTACCTGTCTTACTTTTTTATTCAACATGAACAGTTAAATGTTTATATATTAAAACTTTGAAAGTAATAATTTTGATTTAACTAGAAGTTCAATTGGTAACATATAAATAATTATCGGTGTTTAGGTACCGAACTATTGCTCTAAGCAATAAATTTTGATTACAATAATATGTATCCAGGAAATATATGAATAATCAATTTAAATTTTTGAAATTAGTGCAAATGTATGAAACTCTATTGATATTTCTTTATTCCTTTGATGCACACACACCAACACATGCATGCACATATGTGCGCATGCACAATCATACAGGTACTACACATATGCATATGTTCAAGCACTTGTACACATGCATACTCTCTCGTACATGTACACACACAGCATGCACTGGAACAAATAATAAATATAATAATATATATATTTCAGAGATATTTTTTCCGAAACTTGGGTGCTATATTAACTTATGCAATAATTGGAACTACTGTATCCTCTTTTGTGGTTGCGGCTTTGATGTATGGCTGTGTACAACTGATGCCAGCAAGACTAGCAACTAGTTTTACATTTTTAGACGTATTATATTTTGGAGCTCTTATATCATCTACAGATCCTTTAACAATTTTAGCTATTTTTCATGATTTACATGTTGATGTCAACTTGTATGCCTTAGTATTTGGTGAAAGTGTGTTGAATGATGCAGTGGCCATTGTTATGAGTGGGTAAGTACAAAATATTATTACAAAAGTTTTTACTATATAATGTTTATTAAACAGTTCCATTCAGAATTATGCTGAACATTATCAATCTGGTTCTGGGGGATTTGAAACAGTTGCTTTCTTTAAAGCTGTGGGTGATTTTTGCGGAATATTTATGCTTTCTCTGCTGATTGGTGCAGTTATGGGATGTGTTACAGCATTGATATCCTTTTGCTTATATTAATTGCTATTTACAGATATACTGAAGAATATAAAATAATTATTGTGTATCTTATTGTGAGAGAGGTGACTATGTGTTGCATATACACTCTGTTTGGTATCTAGGTTGCCACAATTAAATGGCATATATATATATATATATATATATATATATATGTATATATACATATATATATATATATATATATATATATATATATATATAATCCAAAGCTAAACAGAATAAAAAATAACTTTTCAAATCATACTTCATTTGGGAAATACTTAAAAATGAATGTAAAATTAAGAGATCAAAATAGTATTTAGCATAAATTTTTATGTTTTTTGACTTTATCTTAGTGCTTCTTTAAGATATGTTAATATGTAGTTTACTAATGAAGAATATGCTGATATTATTTATGTTTAAGGGTATTGTAATTATAACATGAGCTGCATGTTGAGAATACAGTAGAAGATATCCAAATAGACGTCAACCTTGTTGTATAGCTTTTTCTAATGCATTTTGAAAGCTTTGTGAATTTGGAATTGCTGAACATCGTAGTGGAGGTGCACATCATCAGCACACTCTTGCATAAGAAATTGCCTTTATTGATGCAGTACTTGATGAGCCAACAACCAGTATTTGAAGATTTTCCCAACAGTTACAAGTACCCCTACATTTAATTTTCCAATACTTCGCCCAAAGGTACTATATTGGCCAGGAAGTAAGTTTCTTTTTACCTGAAAATTTTGAATTTTGCCAAACCCTTGCTATTCCATAAAAGGTAAAGATCTTTAATGTGACAACAAACACACCATACCTACATTTTACCTCTCATCCGAAAGAGGGCATATTTTTGTGAAAAATATTGCTTGACATTTTTCAAATGGCCCATGTTGGAAATTAAACCCGTGACCTTGGATTAGTAGTCATAACATGAACTTGTCTAATTCACTGAGCCGTCTTATTTACCAGTACCTCTATATTTGATTTTCCAATGCTTCAGCTGAAGGTACTACATTAGCCAAGAAGCGAGTTTTTTTACTTCAAAATTTTGAATTTTGCCAAGCAGTTGCTATTCCACACAAGGTAAGGATCTTTAACATGCGTGACAACACACACAAAGGACCAATATTTTACTTCCCATCCGAACAAGTGTATTTTTGTGAAAAATGCTGGCCTAACATTTTTCAAGCGGTCTGGTTTGGGAATTTTACCCAGGACCTTGGAATTAGCAGTCATACATAAACTTGCCTGATCCACGGAACCGCCTAAGTTACAAGTGCTCCTTCATTTGATTTTCCATTGCTCCACCCAAAGGTACTACATTGGCTAGTAAGCGAGTTCATTTTACTTGGAAATTTTGAATTTTGCCGAACCTTTGCTATTCTAAGCAAGGTAGGGATCTTTAACATGAGTGACAACACTCACACACATGAGATCTACGTTTTATCTGTCATCTGAACAAGTGGATATTTTTGTGAAAAATGCTCGCCTAACATTGTTCAAGCGGTTTGTGTCGGGAATCGAACTCAGGATCATGAAATTAGCAGTACACGAACCTGTCTGATCTACACAGCCACCAAGTTACAAGTACCACATACCTTTTTTGGAAAACTCTTAATTGAGAAGTCTTACATCCATACCAGCCCCAGGAAGTTTAACACTTACAGCCAGGCACGAGGTACTGTGCTTAACATTTGGTCGTTGGTTACTTGAAAAGAATGAACAAAATCCTAACATAGTAAAAATAGGAGGGGGTGGAGTGATGGATGAAGGGGGAGAGGGGGAGGGCGAAGAAGCGAGTCGGTGAGGAGGAAGAGAGAGAGAGGAAGAGGGATGTGGAGTGGGAGACGTAGAGGGCGAAGGAGTTAGGGGGAGGGAGGAAGATGGGGAGAGAGAGAGAGAGATTGAAATTATATTAAATATTGTTTGTTGAAGGGAAAAGAAAATGACACACTTCATCAATTTTAAATGTAATACAATTATTGGAACAGTATCATAATTAATACAATAGCTGGTGCCCTTTACAACAGTCATATTTTTTAAAAATATGTTTAGAAGTGTTTCTAGTTATTAATAATATTATAAACGTCTACTGCTATTGATGATAAACACTTATGGTTGGAAACATATTTAGATTGTTTTCTAATTAGTGTGGTGAGGGTATTATGTTTTTGCATTTTAAATTTAATAATTAAAGGAATAAAATTAACTGAGGTTGACAATTTGCAGCATTTGCATATGCATTACCAGTGAATTTAAAGGTTCATTGCTACATGTAAAGTTAGTCATAAATCATAATATGTTAGAATATAAAAATACAAGGACTATGCAGTACATATTAACCTCATATATTGCTTAAAGCTTTTAATATTTAGTACTTATCTGAATGGTAATTAAAATTGCATTGAATTAAAAGTATTTACTGTAGGTGCTCATAAAGTGACAAAGGTAAAAAAATATATGGTAATCAGCAAACATCTTGTGTTTCAAGTGGTTCTTGGTTGTATGAATGGCGTGCCTCTATACCAGAGGTGTTGGTATGCATCCAATATATCAGTATGGTATTGTATAATATTAATGAGTGTATTATTTGTCATACCACTTTTCTGCTGATAAAAATAGTAACTGAGGTATACAATATCTACTTTGCAATGTAGCAAGAAGTAAATTTTTAAAGGCCTTTTGTTTGATTTTGGTATGAACGCTTTTAATATTTGTTTAAGTTATTGAATTATATACTATTCTGAAACACAAGGTTTTGTAAAAAGATTTCCAAAAGACTGCAAATTATTGAAAACTTGCAGTTAGGAACGTCAGGGTTTTGGACGGTTTTTGGTATTTGTAAAGCATTTACTTTGTGTTTATGTATTGTGATTGTGTAGCTACTGCTGTGATTGTTTCTTGTTAAGAGCTATTTAGAAATTTAACTAGACAAAGTTTGAATTTTTTTATAATGAACTATTAATTCTGAGTAAACAATCTGTAGAGATGAGTCAGGTTGTTTTCATTTCTTGCTCAGACATCCAATTAGCCTTAAACATTAGGTCCGATATCCTTTTCAATCAGTAAGCTAAACTATTTAAAGTTAAAGAGTGAGAGGACAGTTTTGGTTCTAATTAAGCAAGATTAAACAGTGCAAGTACTAAAATGTTGTAACGAATTTTTAGAAAATTTAATAAACTAATTTGATCATTCTGTGCATTGCACTTGGTTGTCAAGAACAGATTTTACAAATGCTTATTTCTATTTGGGTAGAACAGCAGATCCCATAACACGTTATATGGATTATATTAGGTTATGTTTATTTTATTGCAGAGGCCGAATCCTCTTCTGGTTTGCTGTTAATTAGTCTCTGATTAAGCCTATCTCCCATCGATTCGTATGTGTAAGTATTTTGCACTAGTCCAATTTTCGTTCTTTCACTTAAGGTTCAAAATAGGTAATGGTGAACTATAGTAAATGCACTTTGTTGGTTGAGGTTAATTACAGTTATGCAAGTGCAATGCATCTAACATGGAATGATTCGGAACAGAAAAACATTGAGCCATCGACTTGGTTAGTGGCATGTAGCCAATATTTTAAATATTTATTAAACACGTTTTTCTTTTGGGAATTAAATTTATAATTGTTTTTGCTGTAGAGTCAAGGAGGGTTTTATTGCTCAATGCTTGATAAAACATAGAAAAACTCATCAACTGTAAATGGACTTTCTAGTCATTTTGTTTATGTCCAATTTTGGACAAATATAATTCAGACGGTTTGTTTCTTCAACCAGTATTCTTGTGTTTTTAGGAAAGTGGTTTTATGTAAATATTTAAAATGTTTAATTTTAATGTAGAATTATAATATTAAGTAAATTGATATAACAATTCATTTACTGTTGAGAGTTTAATGTGTGTAGTAGCAGTCCATTAATTATAGCGCACAAAGCAGTAACAGTAATTGTACAATGTTTGTGAGCACCAAAAAACATGTTCCATAACTATAAAGTTATGCATATGTATGTGCATGCTTGCCATGCATGCATGTGTACATGTGTGTGTGTGTGTGTGGATGCATGCATGTGTGCATGTTGATGCATACATACATGTGTGCATGCATGTGTGAGAGATATGCATGTGTGCATGCATATTTGTGTATATTTGCATGTATGTATGAATGTGTGTGGTTGTGTCAATGCTTGTGCATGCATGCATATGTATGTATGTGTGTGAATCCACAATGTGTGTATGCACATGTGCTTATACATATGTGTGCATGTTTCATGCATGGGGCTGCATGCATGCATGTGGGTATGTGTTATTTAATCAATCATTGAAGCTACATTTTTATTCAATTTCAGTTGAAGATGGCATTTTAGCTATTAATTGAGGCCCTTTTTGTCTACTACTTCTAGTTAACTAGATATGATCTAAAATTTTTTTTAAATGACACTGTCAATTTTTATAATGGATTTCAGTTCAATTCTAGGAAACTCTTGCAGTCCAACCTGTGTCTAGAATTCAAGTTTTTCTAGTAAAATTTGCTATAATTTCATAGATATTTTATGGTTTGTATAAATGTGTTCTGTTTGCTTAGTTAGCAAATGCTATATGATCTTCACTGGTTTAATTACTAGTATTAACAACAAAGTTGTTGAGCATATTATGTTTATTAACAGCAGTTAAATGCAATTGGCAAATAAAGTACTTGCATGTGGTATACAATTTTCATTCTTTAAATTTAGGTTGGGGTGAAATGTAATAATGTAATTGTGATTTTTAAAAACTGGTGTTTTTTTCACTACAAAAATCTGACTTGCAATCAATTATTATAAAACCAATACTTGTATAAACAATGAAAATAAAATGGAGGCTATTTATTAAATATGACAACAAAATGTCAGTAAAAAATGTGTTTTTCCTAATTAAGTAAACACTAATCTTTCCTTTGTATAATCTAATAAATATATGCAGTTTAGCATATAAAATAATCATGAAGTAAATAAATTTCACATATTTTCGCCTGTAGTAAAGTAGTAAATATGTTCCTACTTGATAAGGGCATTTACAAGAAAGTTCGTATTGATTTTCTCTTTTTTGTAGTTTGAAATATTTTTAATATGTATGTTACTTTAGTGCATATTTTTGTAGTTGGAACTAATTGCTTGCTCCTAACTTTAAATAACTAACCATGATTATTTGTTATTTATAAAGAAATTGTCAATATTACTACTGAGGATTTTGTTAGTTTAGTTGTGTTAGTTGAAATAATTTGTTTAGTACAAGTGTATGAATAAATGGAAATTATTGTGTTATTTATGGGAGCTTTTAGATATGCATCTACAAATATTATGGTATCTAACTTAGTAAGAACGTCATTAACTGTCGGTTACTTCATAACACATTTTTATAAAATTTCCATTTTATTCTTGCACCAGGTAAAGTATTTAGACAAAACTAAACGATACCCCAATATATACTAACAAATAGAGGATATATCATTATTAGCTGTAATTATTATGTAGTAAACTAAACATATATTTTTGCTAAAGGTAGCATAGGCGTATTATTCAGCTATACCTCTATTATATAGCTTCAATAAACTTAAAGCACTGCTTGGAAAACAACTACACGAGATATACTTTTCATAACAAACATAGAAACAATATTATTAAAAATAAATTGCAGATGCAGCATATTCTTATTGAATCTGACATATGTGGCAAAGCGTAGAACACTTAATAGTAAAGCATGATTTGTGATAAAAATTTAAATGTTTGTTTTCATATTATGTATTTTATGTGAAGCTATCCTGCTTGTATAGTAAGAATAAGGATTGTAATATAGAATTTATCAAGCATATGCACATTAATCACTTCTCTAAAAAATCACTATATGGATTCCTTCAATTGCAAATGTTTTTAAGATTAATAATATTGCATAATACTATTGTAATTGTTTGCTGCATAATTATGGTCATTTAGTATAAGCACATCTAGTTAACATTTTACTTTAAATGTTCTGTATTTCCTTAATTTACATTACATGACAAAATTTACTCGTGTAAAGGATTTTCCCTTACTGGAATCTGCTTTATTTGTTTTGATGTCTTATAGTACATTTTTACTTGCAGAAGCTACAGATTTAACAGGTAAAGTTACCCAATGCCATTTTATTACAAAAATTTTTAAGTCTATTAATATTATAGGTATAGTTGCAGTACTTTTCTGTGGAATTTGCCAGGCACATTACACATTTAATAATTTATCAGACGATTCCAGGATAAGAACAAAACAGATATTTGAGTTGTTAAATTTTTTGGCAGAGAATTTTATATTCTGTTATATTGGAGTTTCAATGTTTACTTTTCCCAAACATCATTTTGATCCACTGTTTATAACGGCTGGATTTGTATCCTTTATTGTGGTTTTAATATGTGTATGCTTATAATTATATAATTTTTAACCTTTACTAGACATGTGCGGCTATTGGTAGAGCAGTAAATGTCTATCCACTTTCTTTTCTGCTCAATTTAGGAAGAACACCAAAGATTCCTAGCAACTTTCAACATATGCTGTTTTTTGCTGGTTATATTGAAATAAATTTAATTAGTGATGTAACTTCACTTTTGGCAGGTCTTCGAGGTGCAATGTCATTTGCTTTAGCAATACGGAATACTGTATCAGATGCACGTCAAGCCATGCTTACTACAACTTCCCTTATTGTTATTATAACTGTGATTATTCAAGGTGGTGCTGCAATGAACTTACTTCGTTGGTTTAAAATTCCGTATGTTGGTTAGCTAAATTGAATTACAAAATAACAACTTTAATGTTTTAGAATTGGAGTTGACGATGAAACTGAGGGTTTGTCAAATCAAAGTTCCAGAAATGTAAGTGTGAAGATTTTGAATTCATAATTTTAAGTTAATTTTAACAAGATTAAGTGATATCCTAGAAGTATTAATTTTTATATGTCGCATTGTCATATAAAAATTATCGTTTTGCAAATTTGTGTTTTTACAATTTTCATATAATAAATTCAACACATATGTGACTGCTAATATCTTTAAAAATTGGTATGAGTATGTTAGTGTGGTAGGTTTATTTTAAATATGTATTTTTGAATTTTTTTGGTGTTAATTTTGTACATCCATAAAAAAGTGTGTTGCACATTTGTTGAAACTTACAATGTGCCTTCCTGGTTTGGATCATATTAAGTACTCACATTTCCAAAAGGTGCCTTATAAAAAAAAGTAGTGTATGATTAATAATGATGTATAAATGTGTTGTTAATAAAGTAATTGCTGCCACTATATAAAGTGTTAAAGAATTATAAAATTTAATATCTACACATCTACCTAAACCTAAATTTCCAGTAATAATCTTATGAAAGTAACAACTTGATTCAGGTTAATTTTGTTGGAAAATTTAAAAATGTAAGCCAAAAATCTGCATGATTACAATTATGTAACAATATTCCACTTAAATTGCCTAAACATAGTTCACAGTTGAAAATGAATTCAGAAAATTAATAATTTTGCTAGCCTACATTTAAGTCAACCACCATTTAGTGAATCAACTGATATAGTCTCAATCCAAAGATGATCAAGGTTTAACATCTATCAGTGTGATGAAAGTTTTGTGTAACGGAACTTGCTTAATATTTTTTTATTCAGAGTGAACCAAATATATATATATATATATATATATATATATATATATATATATATATATACAGTGTGTCTACTTAAGTTGCGGCATATGGAAAACTTTTTTATTTTTAATTTTAGGAGAAAAAGTCACTCTTTATAAAAAGTTCTGCTTGTTCTGAAACCTAAAATAAAACCTTCAAATAGCTAAATTTATTAGTCATATACGAGGTTTATCAATAAATATGAATTTGGCGCAAGAGTAAAATACCTTTATTTTTGATAATTTCGAAAATTGTTATTATAAAATGTTGTTCAGATAGAAAAATCACGTTCAAATATGCAAAATATCCATCGATTATAAAATTTTTGTTTTAACTTTTCTAAAATAAAAATTTATTTAAGCTTACATGTTATTTCATTTAATCTAAGATGCACTGACAAGAACTGTCCATGAAATGTAATTTCTCAGCATTTCGAAAGACTTTCTTTGATAATAACAGTAGTTTAATAATAATGTAATAGTTTTGTTACACATACGGATCTTATTATTCCGTCCCTCAATTAATTACCTTTCTTTTTGACAATCTTTTAATGCAGACCGTTATTTACTCTTTCTACAAAAAGAACTAGATGATTTTCTTGATGATCTACCCCTACTTGAACGTCAACAGATATGGTTCCAGCAGGATGGTGCCATAATGCCATAGCAGGTTAGATGTAAGACAATATCTTGAAAATTGTTTTAATGGAAGAGTTGTGCATCAGTTTTGAAAATTCTTTGGCCACTTCATATTCCAGCTTTGATCCCACTCGACTTTTTTTTGTGTGGGCTACTTGAAAGAGGTGTACCTCCTAGGGCCATTCACAGATGTTGTCCATTTAGAACAAACCATTAAAGAAACCGTTCAGAGTATAACGCCGACTATGATTAGAAGAGTGTTGACAGAGTTTCGAGATAGAACGATTACTTGTATTTATAGAGAAGACGGATATGTTGAAGCGGTAGTTAATTGAGGGACGGAATGATAAGATCTGTATGTGAAAAAAAAACTATTACATTATTATTAAACTATTGTTATTATTAAAGAAAGTCTTTCGAAATGCTGAGAAATTACATTTCATGGACAGTTCTTGTCAGTGCATCTTAGATTAAATGAAATGACACGTAAGCTTAAATAAATTTTTATTTTAGAAAAGTTAAAAAATTTTTTGTATAATCGATGGATATTTTGCATATTTGAGCGTGATTTTTCATTCTGAACAACATTTTATAATAACAATTTTCGAAATTATCAAAAATAAAGGTACTTTACTCTTGCGAACTTTTTATAAAGAGTAACTTTTTTTCCTAAAATCAAAAATAAAAGTTTTCCATATGCCGCCAACTAATAAAAACTAATAAAAAATATTAAGCAAGCTCCATTACACAAAACTTCCATCACACTGATAGATGTTAAACCTTGATTATCATATATATATATATATATATATATATATATATATATAAGCCAATAGAAATGCATAATTAGTTTAATATAGTTTAATTCAACGGGTAATAACGTCAGAAAACGCATCAGAGCATGTAAAATCAATAATCCCAAGACGAAAAGCGTTCTTAATGAACAAACAGACGTCGGTTATATAGAATACCGTGAAATGTAAGCTCCGAGAAGTGTTATTTTAAACGATCAATAATTGAGCACACCTGCATGTTGGAAAGGTCAGCTTTTGCTTATTTGTGAACATAACAAGGCGAGCTTCAAGGAAAATATTGTTCAACCGGTGGCTTCGCATAAATGCTAACAAAAGTTTCTTAAAGAGCAAAAGGGATGCACAATCAATAATATGCTACAGAACGAGACGGGTATAAAAGCATTTGATTGAGTACGCACGTATTCGATCCACGTGGAGTCCATAAGACGCGGTCAGCAATATCGATTTACAACGCAAGCGAGGTTAGAATGCAACATCAAATATGTATAAGACAGGAATAAAGATATTACAGGCGGAGTTTTAAGACGTCACTAAACTGTATCATTGGTTGAAATAGATAGTTTTACAACAGATGAACACGCGACAGGTGGATGCGATAGTTTATATGATATAGCGTGTTGGCGAGGGAATATTTCTGGAAGTTTTAAGACGGTTATACAAAATTTGCGGAAATATTATTTTCAGTTATGTATTTCACGTAAAGTGTGGCCAAGGGGGGCCTGGTTTTATTGTATAAATACTGGAAGAAAATTAATAGGGCTCTCTTTAATTTTGCATCGCTTAACGACGATATAATAATCAACTGACGAGGTTTGTGAGTATTAAAATTTGTAAAATTCAGTAAAATAGTATTAGATTATTTGTGGCCTTATAGTTAGTAACGCGAGTAGTGGCGAGTAATTTAAATTTAAGTGAGGTCCAACGAATACTTTAACAAGCTTGTAAAGTAATAATACAGTAGTAAACAAGTGTAATATACATGGATTTGGATGTTGGAATTGATATTGAATGGGTAGCACGAAGCTCAGCTTAGATTGTGTTTTCATCTATAAACATCTGGTGGAGCAGCGCGCATAATCACGAAGTCGAGGGGTTCAGGAATATAAAGCATCATCAACGGAGATGGACTCTTGACGCATTTTTCCAGGTAACTCATTTGAATTTGCTGTTTTTGTTTGAAAAAGATACGTATAACTGACTATTATTATGGTATTTTGGAATATAAAACAAAAGGTGTACGTAAAGCTTATTAAATTTCTTGATGAATTTAAATTTAATTGTTAAGAGTACATGGGTTTATTAAGTTTGTGGTAATAGTATGCAAAGCATACATTAATAAACTGGGTTATCATGAGCTCACCATACTCCAGTGTGCAGTAATAAATAAAGATAAGGTATTATTTGGGGCCCATTTACTCCTGTTTGCATTAAATGTTATTGAAATTACAATTTTAAAAACATGGACTTTACAAAGATAGCATTTATTGAGGTGTAACTAGAGCACCGAACTGTACATAACTATGAATTATTGTTTGTAAAATATTGTATGATTGTCGTATTGTTTTGTGATCTTATTGAATGGTGCGTGATTGGTTAAGAGAATGATAGTAAATTTAGGTATACCAGAAGAGGCACAGCTGAGCTACCCAGGGAAGCTGCTGAAGAAATTAACTTGATGAAGCAGAATCCGGATAAGAAAATTTTGTGAAATTTTATATTTTGAAAATTAAATTTTTTTAAAAGGTTGTTAAAAGGTTTTAAAAGCTAAGTTCCATGGCAATTTATTACGCCCAATCTGTGGGGCTCGAATGTTTTTTAGAAAGTACCAGTTCCTGTGACCTAAAGTCACATTCCACGGCAATATATATATATATATATATATATATATATATATATATATATATTAAATATTGGTTCTCTTAATTACTTTACAACAAAATGCTGAGTAAGAAAGTTTTTAGAAATAAAAAGCTATTTCTAGTGCTGCGATCAGATTTTGAATCAGTTCAGTCATTTTCGAGTAAATAAAAAAAACACTTATTTTATAATATCATTCATCATGTTAGACGTTTAGACGTGATTGCCATAACGACTATAATAGTAAAGAATACATAACAACAAACATTGAATTATTAGGTAAAATTATTCAATTAAATGTTCACATAACCCTTCATTTGCAACTGGGCAGTAGCCTAGTCGACCATAGACTCTCGTCTTACATTTGCTCGAGTGTATTGGGATATTTGTCCACAGGCTTTAATAATTACTGCTTTTGAGTCAACTGTTGTTGCAAAGGAGTGTTCATTGTCGTACAGCTTATTTTATAAACTACCCCATAGAAAGAAATCACACAGGTTCAAGTATGCTGAATGAACTGACCAATGTACAATACCACCACGGCCTATCCAATGTTCTGTGAATATTTGGTCCAAAAAATTGCGTACTGCAGGACATCCATCGTGTTGGTACCATATTGCCTTTTCTAAATTTAAGGGTTGAACAGAATACAACGCCGTTGTACGGCGTTGGATGTCAATCAAGAGGTAAAGAACCGCTTTAAATACTGTACACACAATGCACGGCGTTTGATGCCGTTCAACGTTAATAGTTGGCAAGCTTTTACGCTCGCGAATGTCAAGTACGTTGAACTCATAACCTTACTTTATTACTCTGAATGTTGTACGAGCTTCTGTTGTTAGTATCCTTTTAAAAAACGAAATATTCCTACTTTATTGTTTTATAATATTTATTAACATGGCAACTTTTGAAGAAGAATTGATTAAAGTAGTTTGTGAATATCCAATTATATACTATAAACAGGTTATTGGTTATAAAATTCATTTTGATGTAAATAAAAGTAATCAAAATTAATAAAATGATAACAACTATGGTTATTTTAATTGTTAAAATAAAATCGACGGCGTTCATTCTGTGCATATTTATTTTCTTATGTTGACGCCGTTAAACGGCGTTGTATTCTGTTCAGCCCTATAAAGTCGAAACAACTGATCCGATATCTTCTTGAAGTAATTGAAGGTAACGCTTGCCTGTTAGTATACCTTCAATAAAAATGGTCCAATTACTCTATGGCCTAATAAACCAGCCCAAACGTTAAGAGTCTTACGATACTGAGATTTTGTTTTAACCAGTAGGTACAAGTTTTTCGTACTCAATATCTAAAATTTTGTCGGTTGTGTAATACTATACGATTCATTGTCTGACGGACACGTCATGCCACGATGGCGGTTAAAACGGAAAAACAAAATTGAATGTAACAATATTCAATAGAATTGACAGGGGACGTTCCAAAAATGGCATTAGTTACATAACATGAAAGGTAATATTTTAACGTTGTTTGAAAATATCATTACCATATTTTCAAATGTTAGGTTGTTGATTAAACAGTAAATTTTAATCTGTCATTTGATTTGGACTACATCCCATGAAAACATACATGTGTATTATACTATATATATATATATATATATATATATATATATATATATATATATATTACTCATATTTAGACCAGGGTAGAAAATTAATGAATTACATAAAATAATTTTAATCACCGTGTATAAGGAATTTTATTAAATAATACGCTTTATTAAAACCATGAAGCATAAATAAATTCGGTCGTCTCAGTAAAAATAAGAAATTTAAATCATGTACAAGACGCTTTATATCAAAAGAAACAGTATTAAAAAAAGCTCTGCGTGTAATTTATTTATTCCTAATAAAGAAACAAAGAGAAATTACATGCAAAATTTATCTTAATTAACTCTATTTCAAGTAACCGGTATTGAACAAAACGTACAGATAATATCTATAGAGACTTGTAAAAACCCACTAAAATGCAAATCCTAGAGGTGTTAGTTAGAAGTAGGATGTTTGAACACACCTGCGTATTTTAAAAGGCAATTTCAGTTTAATTTGTTTAGATAAACATGTCGATTCTAAGGATATTGGAAACGGTCAGATGCTTTAGCACGAAATACAAAACAGGGTTTATTTAAAAAGCTCATTCGGCGAAAATTTTGCAGATAATTAATGTTTACAAAGAATCTTGGAGAAACCGGGGCTTAATATTCACGAGAAGGTGCGATACGGGGTTATTTAACCCAGATAGTCCACATGGACTGGAAAATAATCGAGACTAAAGAATATCAATTTGCACCAATACGAACAGGTTAGAAAAGGAAAGAGAAATGCGTCAAGCAAAGACACATATAGTAAAAGGCGTGATTTAAGCAACGTCACGAGGGTCACAATTGGTTGAAAATAGGATGCAAATATCAGAGGTAGAAACAACAATTTCTGTACAAAATTAATTAGTTTTTCTCGGACATGTTTGCGTGCCGTGTGAGAATTTCTGAGATTTAACTGGGGCGAGTGAAAAATTCGTAAAAACCGACGCGCGAGTGACGGAATGGGAACATAGCATGAGAAATTCTTAAGAATTGTCTGTTTTGAGGACAAAAGCGACGTGCCGGCTATTCGCTATATATACCGGTGGTAATATGAATTTCGGCCTCTTAGACTTTTGACTATTCGATGCGTTAAAAGCTCTCTTACATCCGCGACTTGATTCAAGATGTTAAACAGTGCATTTTAGTTTGATAAAATAATTTAAAGTTTGCTCGTATATTTTAGTGATTCAAAATAGTTTGGTATTTACGTGCTAACATGAATGTACTTCAGTGCACTTAGATACAAGGTAATAAAATTTAGTATCACTGTACCAATTAGCAAAATTTACAACGACAAATGTATACACAAAAGT
Source organism: Platerodrilus igneus (assembly GCA_036346225.1). Taxonomy (NCBI): domain Eukaryota; kingdom Metazoa; phylum Arthropoda; class Insecta; order Coleoptera; family Lycidae; genus Platerodrilus; species Platerodrilus igneus. The sequence goes on from JARFIW010001471.1 coordinate 391,276, forward strand.
AGGCAGTTTTGGCGTATATTGGTGAAAGAAGTATGAATTTCTTTGTTATTTTTCGGGGGGTGTTAATAATTAAATGGTTCAAAAACGTGTCTGGATCCACAAAACCAGGGTCAGATATACACAGATGAGTTCCGGAAAAGCCCAGAAACAACTTTAAATAAATGGTGATGGAGAAAATTTTAAAAGCGTTGAGAATTAGAAGCCGTAAATATAATCCTGTTGGAATGGTGTGATTAACTAAAGGGACGATGTACATTGAAGCTACGAGGACAGTAACATTCAGGTAAATTATACTATTTTGTTTGACATTTTGGTGTGTGTTGAATAACTTTATAATTGATTTACTTTAAATGGACATTAGTGAAATTGTACTAACAATAAAATTTTAATTTTAAGGTAAAATTTGCTTGTTTAAGTAGAAAGGGGTATTTAGTATTGATGTTCTGGATTATGATAAAAATATGGGTATGTCTTTGAGCTCAATTAGACGAACCTGGTTAATTAACGTAAAGGGTGGTAGATGCTCCTTTGTACTCTGCATATATTGTTATAGTAATTAGTAGGCATCCTACAAGGACTTTAATTGTGGATGCACATTAAAATGATAATAAATTTAATTTTGAAATTTTCCGATATTAAAATTTAAGCTGAATATTAATTTTGAAATTTTAATGTATTGTGAATATTGATGTAAATAGAGTTGACGTTGATGTTTGTGGTAGGAATGTGTTTGTTTTTTTTGTATGAGGATGAAAGCTATCTAGAGGAGCAGCCGAGGCGATTAACAAAGAAAATCCAACCAGGAACAAGAGGTTTCCACAAATATATATATATATATATATATATATATATATATTGCTGTGAAATGTACAAAACGCCTCGCCAGTTTCCTGGAATAAAATCACAAAAATTTTCTTTGGAACTCGAGCCTCGCTTTTGGGCGCTACGATTTGCTGTGATTCTCTTCTGATCATCGCCTCTTTACTCTTTCCGCCTCGGCTGCTCACCTAGTTAAAACTTTCATCCTCATTCATAAAAAAACAAACACATTCCCCACAAACATCAACGTTAACTCTATTTACATCAATATTCATAATACATTAAAATTTCAAAATTAAATTTTAGCATAAATTTCAGTATCATAAAATTTCAAGTTTAAATTTGTCATCATTTTTAATTTGCATCCAGAATTAAAGTCCTGGTAGGATGCATACTAATTAAATTACAATATGTGCAGACCTAAGTCTGAATAAAAGGGAGCATCTTCCACCCCTTTACGTTAATTAACCAGGTTAGTCTAATTGAGCTCAAAGACCCAAATTTTCATCATAATCAAGAACATAAACTGCTAAATACTCCTTTCTACTTAAACAAGAAAATTTCACCTTAAAATTAAAAATTTGTCGTTTGTACAAATTCACTACTGTCCATTTTTTAGCAAACAAATTATAAAGTTATACAACACACACCAAAACATCAAAAATCGAACAACAAAGCATAAGTTACCTGAAGGTTAATGCACTCGTGGCTCCAATGTACATCGTCCTTTGTTAATCACACCATTCCAACTGGGTTATGTTTACGGCTTCTGATTCTGAACGCTTTAAAATTTTCTAACCACCATTCATCTAAAATTGTTTCAGGGCTTCTCAGGACTCATCTAAGTATATCAAAAACTTGTTTTGTGGATCCAATCACGATTACGAATAACATTTAATTATTAACACCTCCGAAAAATAGCAACGAAATTCATACTTCTTTCATGCTATATCCCAAAACTGCCTACTTTTGTTTATTCATTTATCGTTGCAAATTTGAATACTTGGTACAGTAATACTCGCAAATATAACTAGACTTTATTACCTTGTATCTTCTTTTCTAAGTGCACTAATGCATAATAACTGGTATCGTAGCACGTAAAGAGCAAACTGTTTTAAAGTATTCAATAATCACCAAAATATCAGAGCAAACTGTTTAAAGTATTGAATTAAATTCGAAAATCTAAGAGCACTGTTTAAAGCATCGAATAATCAAAAATCTTAAGAGAGCGAAACTGTTTAAAGTCCGGGTTTATATAATAGCCCGCCCGTGCGTCGGTTTTGTCCCACAACGGACAATTTCCAGAATTTCGCATACTCTGTTCCCTTTTCGACAGTCCGGCACGCGGTTCTACAAAATTTGCCACGCGCCAGTTGAAAATCTAAGAATTTTCACACGGCTCGCAAACATGTCCGAGAATAACTAATTAATTTTGTATAGAAATGTTATTTTTACACCTCTCATGTTTGCCTCTTCTTTTCAACCAATCGTGACCCTCGTGACGCTAGACAAATCACGCCTTTAATTATTAATGTCTCTGCTTGACGCATTTTCTCTTTCCTTTTCTACCTTGGTCTGAATGGTACAAATCGATATTCTGTATTATCGGTTATCTAAACTACACGTGGACTCGCGACGTGACTTACTCGAGTTAAATAACCCCACATCTAACCTTCCCGTTAATATAAGCTACGGTTTATCCAACCGTTTCCAATATACGTAGAATCTACATGTTTATCTAAACAAATTAAACTGAAATTGACTTTTAAAAATACGCAGGTGTGTGAACGTTTTAACATAATTCTCAGAGCTTTATTTCGTGGTATTTTAACCTTGGATTTTCACAGGTTTTTATGCTTATTATACCTTAATAATCGTTCAATTAACTCCAATTAAAATAATAATGAATGGCATTGACTTCTACCCTTTAATTTTTAGCGAATTCGCACTAAATATTAATTTATTATTTGTACACTTTGTTTAATACCCATTACTTAAAAATTGAATTAATTATTATAAATTTTGCACGTAATTTCTATTTGTTTCTTGGAACAATTAAATTAAATACACATTGAGCATTTTAATTCTGCTTCTTTTTATAGAAAGCGTCTCGTGAATAATTTAAATCCCTTATTTTTAATGAAACGAATAAATTTTTATGCTCCACGGTTTTTATTACAGCGTATTATCTAATAAAATTCCTTATACACAGTGATTAAAATTATTTGATGTAATTAATTAATTTTCTACCCTGGTCTAAATTTGAGTATTTTCCCCCTATTTGAATACAAATAATCCCACTTATTTGAATGCAAATATAAAACATTTAGACTGCCAAAAAAATTTACAAAAAAAATTGCCTATCTCTCTCACCCTTATCTATCTAACTTACCTAACTTATATCCAATCCAAAAATATTTACACCTATCCTATACCCTATCCTATTCCTAACTCTCACTTAATTTTATAAACATCCTATATACATCCTATATACCTATCCTATTCCTAACTTTTAACTATACTCACTTACTTCTACTCTTCTATATACACCTATTCTATCCCTTCGTATTTAAATTTTACTCTATTATACACCTATCTACTCTCTATTCTATATCTATACTAAAATTCTGTCTCGGTAACTAGGTCTTGGCGTTGGTTCCCTAGTCGCACTATTACTTCTGTATTCCTGTCCTCGTCGTTCCCAATTCTGTCGAAAATTCCTATTGTAGTCAGGCCGTCTCGCAAAATTCTGTGTCCTGTTGTCAAACCTAACCGTGTTAATGTTCCGTTCCGTATCTCTCTTGTCCGTCCTACATACATCGTCATATCTCTGTAAATACTCCAAAATGTCGCCCGTTCTGTGATGTTTTGTAAGGCCACGTGTTGTCTGATTTCCAGTTCAAAATGTCGTGATAGGTACTTAATTATTTGTCTGTCCGTCAATGGTGGATTAAGTTATTTGGCCACACTGTATTTTCGGATGGCATATTGCTCCTAGAACCTGCAAACTCTCCTTAAATTTTCCTGTAATCAAGTCGTCCCTAATCTGATCCTGTTTGTGATCACTCCAGTAATGTTGTAAAAAATTGTTTTCAAAGTCCTGATATGTGTCTATGTCCTGTCCTACTAAATTGTACCATGCTTCCGCATTGTCTTTCAATAAAGCCTTTATCGTATTGAGTTTAGTCTGTTTGTCAAATAAATTTCCCACTAGATTTCTTACACTATTAATAAAAATTTGTGGATTTACCCTGTTATCGCCATAAAATTTCATATGTTGGTCCAATGATACGCCACCTGTATAAAATCTGGGACCATCCCCCGTTAAACTTGACATGTTGTATTTGATAGTACTAACTTCGTGTTCTACCCTGCCTAACTGATCCCTACATGAGTCCGTTACTTCAGTCATTTTGATATTTATTTCTTCTTCACAAAAAATGCATACTTCGGATCTTAAATTTTCCATTTCCTGTCGAAGACCTGTAATGTTTTTCTCATTCCTATCAACCCTACTTTCTACTTCCCCCAGTTTCACGGTAAGACTATTTTTAAATTCTGTAAATTCTCTCGTCGATTTTTCTATTTTATCCCTAATTCCTGATTTAATTGGTCAAATTTCTTATTCGATTCTTCCCTAGCTCTATTAGATTCATCTCTAGCTACTCGCATTTCCTCTAATATTCTCATCATTAACTCATTTCCTTGATCCCTGATTCCGTCCTCGACTGATCTCTACTGCCTCCAGCTTCTTCCATTTTCAATTTTTTCACACAATGCACTATCGTCACTTCCAATTTCCACTCCTTGACTCCTTAACCACTCCTTTCTCTGCATACGTTCTAATCACCTCACACACTCTAAAATACTCTTAAATTTATACACAAACAGCTCTCTCTCTCAGATCGCCAGTTTCCTGGAATAGTTACACACTATCTGGAATTCAAGCCCTCACGTTCTGGTCGCCAAAAATAATATATATATATATATATATATATATATATATATATATTTTTTCCGTTACCTATATTTGAATCGAGCCTCACGAATTAGGCGTCAAAATTACTGTGTATTCTTATAAGATTCGCCTCAGCTCCTGAATTGGGTGTCAAATTTATGCCGTGGTACTCGGGTAAGATGTTTACCAACCATAAATTATTTTCGAAATTTTTATAAAATTTTCATATTCTACAATAAACAAATTTTCAAAAATTAACTAATCCAAAAAAAATTATCCTTACCCGTTTTCCTTTCTTCCTCGGTTGAACGGCCTTCTTCAACTGCTTCTGGCTAGCTCATTCGGATCTCCTCTTGGGTATCTAGATTCACTCGCATATTCTCAATCATACACACACACTAGCAATAAAACCTCAAATACAACCATCATACAAGCTTTTATTTATAACTATTTACAAATGAAATGCAATATAGTCCATATATATATATTATGGCGACCAGAACGTGAGGGCTTGAATTCCAGATAGTGTGTAACTATTCCAGGAAACTGGCGATCTGAGAGAGAGAGAGTTTCTGTTTGTGTATAAATTTAAGAGTATTTTAGAGTGTGTGAGAGTGATTAGAACGTATGCAGAGAAAGGAGTGGTTAAGGAGTCAAGGAGTGGAAATTGGAAGTGACGATAGTGCATTGTGTGAAAAAAATTCGAAAATGGAAGAAGCTGGAGGCAGTAGAGATCAGTCGAGGACGGAATCAGGGGATCAAGGAAATGAGTTAATGATGAGAATATTAGAGGAAATGCGAGTAGCTAGAGATGAATCTAATAGAGCTAGGGAAGAATCGAATAAGAAATTTGACCAATTAAATCAGGAATTAGGGGATAAAATAGAAAAATCGACGAGAGAATTTACAGAATTTAAAAATAGTCTTACCGTGAAACTGGGGGAAGTAGAAAGTAGGGTTGATAGGAATGAGAAAAACATTACAGGTCTTCGACAGGAAATGGAAAATTTAAGATCCGAAGTATGCATTTTTTGTGAAGAAGAAATAAATATCAAAATGACTGAAGTAACGGACTCATGTAGGGATCAGTTAGGCAGGGTAGAACACGAAGTTAGTACTATCAAATACAACATGTCAAGTTTAACGGGGGATGGTCCCAGATTTTATACAGGGGGTATCATTGGACCAACATATGAAATTTTATGGCGATAACAGGGTAAATCCACAAATTTTTATTAATAGTGTAAGAAATCTAGTGGGAAATTTATTTGACAAACAGACTAAACTCAATACGATAAAGGCTTTATTGAAAGACAATGCGGAAGCATGGTACAATTTAGTAGGACAGGACATAGACACATATCAGGACTTTGAAAACAATTTTTTACAACATTACTGGAGTGATCACAAACAGGATCAGATTAGGGACGACTTGATTACAGGAAAATTTAAGGGAGAGTTTGCAGGTTCTAGGGAGCAATATGCCATCCGAAAATACAGTGTGGCCAAATAACTTAATCCACCATTGACGGACAGACAAATAATTAAGTACCTATCACGACATTTTGAACTGGAAATCAGACAACACGTGGCCTTACAAAACATCACAGAACGGGCGACATTTTGGAGTATTTACAGAGATATGACGATGTATTGTAGGACGGACAAGAGAGATACGGAACGGAACATTAACACGGTTAGGTTTGACAACAGGACACAGAATTTTGCGAGACGGCCTGACTACAATAGGAATTTTCGACAGAATTGGGAACGACGAGGACAGGAATACAGAAGTAATAGTGCGACTAGGAACCAACGCCAAGACCTAGTTACACGAGACAGAATTTTAGTATAGATATAGAATAGAGAGTAGATAGGTGTATAATAGAGTAAAATTTAAATACGAAGGATAGAATAGGTGTTATAGAAGAGTAAAGTAAGTGAGTATAGTTAAAAGTTAGGAATAGGATAGGTATATAGGATGTATATAGGATGTTTATAAAATTAAGTGAGAGTTAGGAATAGGATAGGGGTATAGGATAGGTGTAAATATTTTTGGATTGGATATAAGTTAGGTGTTAGATAGATAAGGGTAAGAGAGATAGGCAATTTTTTTTGTAAATTTTTTGGCAGTCTAATGTTTTATATTTGCATTCAAATAAGTGGGATTATTTGTATTCAAATAGGGGAAAATACTCAAATTTAGACCAGGGTAGAAAATTAATTAATTACATCAAATAATTTTAATCACTGTGTATAAGGAATTTTATTAGATAATACGCTGTAATAAAACCGTGGAGCATAAAATTTATTCGTTTCATTAAAAATAAGGGATTTAAATTATTCACGAGACGCTTTCTAAAAAGAAGCAGAATTAAAATGCTCAATGTGTATTTAATTTAATTGTTCCAAGAAACAAATAGAAAACGTGCAAAATTTATAATAATTAATTCTTAAGTAATGGGTATTAAACAAAGTGTACAAAAATAAATTAATATTTAGTGCGTATTCGCTAAAAATTAAAGGGTAGAAGTCAATGCCATTCATTATTATTTTAATTGGAGTTAATTGAACGATTATTAAGGTATAATAAGCATAAAAGCCTGTGAAAATCCAAGGTTAAAATACCACGAAATAAAGCTCTGAGAATTATGTTAAAACGTTCACACACCTGCGTATTTTTAAAAGTCAATTTCAGTTTAATTTGTTTAGATAAACATGTAGATTCTACGTATATTGGAAACGGTTGGATAAACCGTAGCTTATATTAACGGAAGGTTAGATGTGGGTTATTTAACTCGAGTAAGTCACGTCGCGAGTCCACGTGTAGTTTAGATAACCGATAATACAGAATATCGATTTGTACCATTCAGACCAAGGTAGAAAAGGAAAGAGAAAATGCGTCAAGCAGAGACATTAATAATTAAAGGCGTGATTTGTCTAGCGTCACGAGGGTCACGATTGGTTGAAAAGAAGAGGCAAACATGAGAGGTGTAAAAATAACATTTCTATACAAAATTAATTAGTTATTCTCGGACATGTTTGCGAGCCGTGTGAAAATTCTTAGATTTTCAACTGGCGCGTGTGCAAATTTTGTAGAACCGCGTGCCGGACTGTCGAAAAGGGAACAGAGTATGCGAAATTCTGGAAATTGTCCGTTGTGGGACAAAACCGACGCACGGGCGGGCTATTATATAAACCCGGACTTTAAACAGTTTCGCTCTCTTAAGATTTTTGATTATTCGATGCTTTAAACAGTGCTCTTAGATTTTCGAATTTAATTCAATACTTTAAACAGTTTGCTCTGATATTTTGGTGATTATTGAATACTTTAAAACAGTTTGCTCTTTACGTGCTACGATACCAGTTATTATGCATTAGTGCACTTAGAAAAGAAGATACAAGGTAATAAAGTCTAGTTATATTTGCGAGTATTACTGTACCAAGTATTCAAATTTGCAACGATAAATGAATAAACAAAAGTAGGCAGTTTTGGGATATAGCATGAAAGAAGTATGAATTTCGTTGCTATTTTTCGGAGGTGTTAATAATTAAATGTTATTCGTAATCGTGATTGGATCCACAAAACAAGTTTTTGATATACTTAGATGAGTCCTGAGAAGCCCTGAAACAATTTTAGATGAATGGTGGTGTAGAAAATTTTAAAAGCGTTCAGAATCAGAAGCCGTAAACATAACCCAGTTGGAATGGTGTGATTAACAAAGGACGATGTACATTGGAGCCACGAGTGCATTAACCTTCAGGTAACTTATGCTTTGTTGTTCGATTTTGATGTTTTGGGTGTGTTGTATAACTTTATAATTTGTTTGCTAAAAAATGGACAGTAGTGAATTTGTACAAACGACAAATTTTTAATTTTAAGGTGAAATTTTCTTGTTTAAGTAGAAAGGAGTATTTAGCAGTTTATGTTCTTGATTATGATGAAAATTTGGGTCTTTGAGCTCAATTAGACTAACCTGGTTAATTAACGTAAAGGGGTGGAAGATGCTCCCTTTTATTCAGACTTAGGTCTGCACATATTGTAATTTAATTAGTATGCATCCTACCAGGACTTTAATTCTGGATGCAAATTAAAATGATGACAAATTTAATCTTGAAATTTTATGATACTGAAATTTATGCTAAAATTTAATTTTGAAATTTTAATGTATTATGAATATTGATGTAAATAGAGTTAACGTTGATGTTTGTGGTAGGAATGTGTTTGTTTTTTTTATGAATGAGGATGAAAGTTTTAACTAGGTGAGCAGCCGAGGCGGAAAGAGTAAAGAGGCGATGATCAGAAGAGAATCACAGCAAATCGTAGCGCCCAAAAGCGAGGCTCGAGTTCCAAAGAAAATTTTGTGATTTTATTCCAGGAAACTGGCGAGGCGTTTTGTACATTTCACAGCAAAAATATATATATATATATATATATATATATATTGCTGTGAAACCTCTTGAATTACCTGGTCTGTTGATTTTCTTCTGTTAATCGCCTCGGCTGCTCCCTAGATAGCTTTCATCCTCATACATAAAAAACAAACACATTCCTACCACAAACATCAACGTCAACTCTATTTACATCAATATTCCAATACATTAAAATTTCAAAATTAATATTCAGCTTAAATTTTAATATCGGAAAATTTCAAAATTAAATTTATTATCATTTTAATGTGCATCCACAATTAAAGTCCTTGTAGGATGCCTACTAATTACTATAACAAATATGCAGAGTACAAAGGAGCATCTACCACCCCTTTACGTTAATTAACCAGGTTCGTCTAATTGAGCTCAAAGACATACCCATTTTTATCATAATCCAGAACATCAATACTAAATTTTCTACTTAAACAAGCAAATTTTACCTTAAAATTAAAATTTTATTGTTAGTACAATTTCACTAATGTCCATTTAAAGTAAATCAATTATAAAGTTATTCAACACACACCAAAATGTCAAACAAAATAGTATAATTTACCTGAATGTTACTGTCCTCGTAGCTTCAATGTACATCGTCCCTTTAGTTAATCACACCATTCCAACAGGATTATATTTCGGCTTCTAATTCTCAACGCTTTTAAAATTTTCTCCATCACCATTTATTTAAAGTTGTTTCTGGGCTTTTCCGGAACTCATCTGTGTATATCTGACCCTGGTTTTGTGGATCCAGACACGTTTTTGAACCATTTAATTATTAACACCCCCGAAAAATAACAAAGAAATTCATACTTTTTCACCAATATACGCCAAAACTGCCTACTTTTGTGTATACATTTGTCGTTGTAAATTTTGCTAATTGGTACAGTGATACTAAATTTTATTACCTTGTATCTAAGTGCACTGAAGTACATTCATGTTAGCACGTAAATACCAAACTATTTTGAATCACTAAAATATACGAGCAAACTTTAAATTATTTTATCAAACTAAAATGCACTGTTTAACATCTTGAATCAAGTCGCGGATGTAAGAGAGCTTTTAACGCATCGAATAGTCAAAAGTCTAAGAGGCCGAAATTCATATTACCACCGGTATATATAGCGAATAGCCGGCACGTCGCTTTTGTCCTCAAAACAGACAATTCTTAAGAATTTCTCATGCTATGTTCCCATTCCGTCACTCGCGCGTCGGTTTTTACGAATTTTTCACTCGCCCCAGTTAAATCTCAGAAATTCTCACACGGCACGAAAACATGTCCGAGAAAAACTAATTAATTTTGTACAGAAATTGTTGTTTCTACCTCTGATATTTGCATCCTATTTTCAACCAATTGTGACCCTCGTGACGTTGCTTAAATCACGCCTTTACTATATGTGTCTTTGCTTGACGCATTTTCTCTTCCTTTTCTAACCTGTTCGTATTGGTGCAAATTGATATTCTTTATTATCGATTATTTTCCAGTCCATGTGGACTATCTGGGTTAAATAACCCCGTATCGCACCTTCTCGTGAATATTAAGCCCCGGTTTCTCCAAGATTCTTTGTAAACATTAATTATCTGCAAAATTTTCGCCGAATGAGCTTTTTAAATAAACCCTGTTTTGTATTTCGTGCTAAAGCATCTGACCGTTTCCAATATCCTTAGAATCGACATGTTTATCTAAACAAATTAAACTGAAATTGCCTTTTAAAATACGCAGGTGTGTTCAAACATCCTACTTCTAACTAACACCTCTAGGATTTGCATTTTAGTGGGTTTTTACAAGTCTCTATAGATTATATCTGTACGTTTTGTTCAATACCGGTTACTTGAAATAGAGTTAATTAAGATAAATTTTGCATGTAATTTCTCTTTGTTTCTTTATTAGGAATAAATAAATTACACGCAGAGCTTTTTTAATACTGTTTCTTTTGATATAAAGCGTCTTGTACATGATTTAAATTTCTTATTTTTACTGAGACGACCGAATTTATTTATGCTTCATGGTTTTAATAAAGCGTATTATTTAATAAAATTCCTTATACACGGTGATTAAAATTATTTTATGTAATTCATTAATTTTCTACCCTGGTCTAAATATGAGTAATATATATATATATATATATATATATATATATATATATATATATATATATATAACATGTATGTTTTCATGGGATGTAGTCCAAATCAAATGACAGATTAAAATTTACTGTTTAATCAACAACCTAACATTTGAAAATATGGTAATGATATTTTCAAACAACGTTAAAATATTACCTTTCATGTTATGTAACTAATGCCATTTTTGGAACGTCCCCTGTCAATTCTATTGAATATTGTTACATTCAATTTTGTTTTTCCGTTTTAACCGCCATCGTGGCATGACGTGTCCTTCAGACAATGAATCGTATAGTATTACACAACCGACAAAATTTTAGATATTGGAGTACGAAAAACTTGTACCTACTGGTTAAAACAAAATCTCAGTATCGTAAGACTCTTAACGTTTGGGCTGGTTTATTAGGCCATAGAGTAATTGGACCATTTTTATTGAAGGTATACTAACAGGCAAGCGTTACCTTCAATTACTTCAAGAAGATATCGGATCAGTTGTTTCGACTTTATAGGGCTGAACAGAATACAACGCCGTTTAACGGCGTCAACATAAGAAAATAAATATGCACAGAATGAACGCCGTCGATTTTTATTTTAACAATTAAAATAACCATAGTTGTTATCATTTTATTAATTTTGATTACTTTTATTTACATCAAAATGAATTTTATAACCAATAACCTGTTTATAGTATATAATTGGATATTCACAAACTACTTTAATCAATTCTTCTTCAAAAGTTGCCATGTTAATAAATATTATAAAACAATAAAGTAGGAATATTTCGTTTTTTAAAAGGATACTAACAACAGAAGCTCGTACAACATTCAGAGTAATAAAGTAAGGTTATGAGTTCAACGTACTTGACATTCGCGAGCGTAAAAGCTTGCCAACTATTAACGTTGAACGGCATCAAACGCCGTGCATTGTGTGTACAGTATTTAAAGCGGTTCTTTTACCTCTTGATTGACATCCAACGCCGTACAACGGCGTTGTATTCTGTTCAACCCTTAAATTTAGAAAAGGCAATATGGTACCAACACGATGGATGTCCTGCAGTACGCAATTTTTTGGACCAAATATTCACAGAACATTGGATAGGCCGTGGTGGTATTGTACATTGGTCAGTTCATTCAGCATACTTGAACCTGTGTGATTTCTTTCTATGGGGTAGTTTATAAAATAAGCTGTACGACAATGAACACTCCTTTGCAACAACAGTTGACTCAAAAGCAGTAATTATTAAAGCCTGTGGACAAATATCCCAATACACTCGAGCAAATGTAAGACGAGAGTCTATGGTCGACTAGGCTACTGCCCAGTTGCAAATGAAGGGTTATGTGAACATTTAATTGAATAATTTTTACCTAATAATTCAATGTTTGTTGTTATGTATTCTTTTACTATTATAGTCGTTATGGCAATCACGTCTAAACGTCTAACATGATGAATGATATTATAAAATAAGTGTTTTTTTTATTTACTCGAAAATGACTGAACTGATTCAAAATCTGATCGCAGCACTAGAAATAGCTTTTTATTTCTAAAAACTTTCTTACTCAGCATTTTGTTGTAAAGTAATTAAGAGAACCAATATTTAATATATATATATATATATATATATATATATATATATATATTGCCGTGGAATGTGACTTTAGGTCACAGGAACTGGTACTTTCTAAAAAACATTCGAGCCCCACAGATTGGGCGTAATAAATTGCCATGGAACTTAGCTTTTAAAACCTTTTAACAACCTTTTAAAAAAATTTAATTTTCAAAAATATAAAAATTTCACAAAATTTTCTTATCCGGATTCTGCTTCATCAAGTTAATTTCTTCAGCAGCTTCCCTGGGTAGCTCAGCTGTGCCTCTTCTGGTATACCTAAATTTACTATCATTCTCTTAACCAATCACGCACCATTCAATAAGATCACAAAACAATACGACAATCATACAATATTTTACAAACAATAATTCATAGTTATGTACAGTTCGGTGCTCTAGTTACACCTCAATAAATGCTATCTTTGTAAAGTCCATGTTTTTAAAATTGTAATTTCAATAACATTTAATGCAAACAGGAGTAAATGGGCCCCAAATAATACCTTATCTTTATTTATTACTGCACACTGGAGTATGGTGAGCTCATGATAACCCAGTTTATTAATGTATGCTTTGCATACTATTACCACAAACTTAATAAACCCATGTACTCTTAACAATTAAATTTAAATTCATCAAGAAATTTAATAAGCTTTACGTACACCTTTTGTTTTATATTCCAAAATACCATAATAATAGTCAGTTATACGTATCTTTTCAAACAAAACAGCAAATTCAAATGAGTTACCTGGAAAAATGCGTCAAGAGTCCATCTCCGTTGATGATGCTTTATATTCCTGAACCCCTCGACTTCGTGATTATGCGCGCTGCTCCACCAGATGTTTATAGATGAAAACACAATCTAAGCTGAGCTTCGTGCTACCCATTCAATATCAATTCCAACATCCAAATCCATGTATATTACACTTGTTTACTACTGTATTATTACTTTACAAGCTTGTTAAAGTATTCGTTGGACCTCACTTAAATTTAAATTACTCGCCACTACTCGCGTTACTAACTATAAGGCTACAAATAATCTAATACTATTTTACTGAATTTTACAAATTTTTAATACTCACAAACCTCGTCAGTTGATTATTATACGTCGTTAAGCGATGCAAAATTAAAGAGAGCCCTATTAATTTTCTTCCAGTATTTATACAATAAAACCAGGCCCCCCTTGGCCACACTTTACGTGAAATACATAACTGAAAATAATATTTCCGCAAATTTTGTATAACCGTCTTAAAACTTCCAGAAATATTCCCTCGCCAACACGCTATATCATATAAACTATCGCATCCACCTGTCGCGTGTTCATCTGTTGTAAAACTATCTATTTCGACCAATGATACAGTTTAGTGACGTCTTAAAACTCCGCCTGTAATATCTTTATTCCTGTCTTATACATATTTGATGTTGCATTCTAACCTCGCTTGCGTTGTAAATCGATATTGCTGACCGCGTCTTATGGACTCCACGTGGATCGAATACGTGCGTACTCAATCAAATGCTTTTATACCCGTCTCGTTCTGTAGCATATTATTGATTGTGCATCCTTTTGCTCTTTAAGAAACTTTTGTTAGCATTTATGCGAAGCCACCGGTTGAACAATATTTTCCTTGAAGCTCGCCTTGTTATGTTCACAAATAAGCAAAAGCTGACCTTTCCAACATGCAGGTGTGCTCAATCATTGATCGTTTAAAATAACACTTCTCGGAGCTTACATTTCACGGTATTCTATATAACCGACGTCTGTTTGTTCATTAAGAACGCTTTTCGTCTTGGGATTATTGATTTTACATGCTCTGATGCGTTTTCTGACGTTATTACCCGTTGAATTAAACTATATTAAACTAATTATGCATTTCTATTGGCTTTATATATATATATATATATATATATATATATATATATGATAATCAAGGTTTAACATCTATCAGTGTGATGGAAGTTTTGTGTAATGGAGCTTGCTTAATATTTTTATTAGTTTTATTAGTTGGCGGCATATGGAAAACTTTTATTTTTGATTTTAGGAAAAAGTTACTCTTTATAAAAGTTCGCAAGAGTAAAGTACCTTTATTTTTGATAATTTCGAAAATTGTTATTATAAAATGTTGTTCAGAATGAAAATCACGCTCAAATATGCAAAATATCCATCGATTATACAAAAATTTTTAACTTTTCTAAAATAAAATTTATTTAAGCTTACGTGTCATTTCATTTAATCTAAGATGCACTGACAAGAACTGTCCATGAAATGTAATTTCTCAGCATTTCGAAAGACTTTCTTTAATAATAACAATAGTTTAATAATAATGTAATAGTTTTTTTTTCACATACAGATCTTATCATTCCGTCCCTCAATTAACTACCGCTTCAACATATCCGTCTTCTCTATAAATACAAGTAATCGTTCTATCTCGAAACTCTGTCAACACTCTTCTAATCATAGTCGGCGTTATACTCTGAACGGTTTCTTTAATGGTTTGTTCTAAATGGACAACATCTGTGAATGGCCCTAGGAGGTACACCTCTTTCAAGTAGCCCACACAAAAAAAAGTCGAGTGGGATCAAAGCTGGAATATGAAGTGGCCAAAGAATTTTCAAAAACTGATGCACAACTCTTCCATTAAAACAATTTTCAAGATATTGTCTTACATCTAACCTGCTATGGCATTATGGCACCATCCTGCTGGAACCATATCTGTTGACGTTCAAGTAGGGGTAGATCATCAAGAAAATCATCTAGTTCTTTTTGTAGAAAGAGTAAATAACGGTCTGCATTAAAAGATTGTCAAAAAAGAAAGGTAATTAATTGAGGGACGGAATAATAAGATCCGTATGTGTAACAAAAACTATTACATTATTATTAAACTACTGTTATTATCAAAGAAAGTCTTTCGAAATGCTGAGAAATTACATTTCATGGACAGTTCTTGTCAGTGCATCTTAGATTAAATGAAATAACATGTAAGCTTAAATAAATTTTTATTTTAGAAAAGTTAAAACAAAAATTTTATAATCGATGGATATTTTGCATATTTGAACGTGATTTTTCTATCTGAACAACATTTTATAATAACAATTTTCGAAATTATCAAAAATAAAGGTATTTTACTCTTGCGCCAAATTCATATTTATTGATAAACCTCGTATATTTAAATCCCTTATTTTTAATGAAACGAATAAATTTTTATGCTCCACGGTTTTATTACAGCGTATTATCTAATAAAATTCCTTATACACAGTGATTAAAATTATTTGATGTAATTAATTAATTTTCTACCCTGGTCTAAATTTGAGTATTTTCCCCCTATTTGAATACAAATAATCCCACTTATTTGAATGCAAATATAAAACATTTAGACTGCCAAAAAAATTTACAAAAAAAAATTGCCTATCTCTCTCTACCCTTATCTATCTAACTTACCTAACTTATATCCAATCCAAAAAATATTTACACCTATCCTATACCCCTATCCTATTCCTAACTCTCACTTAATTTTATAAACATCCTATATACATCCTATATACCTATCCTATTCCTAACTTTTAACTATACTCACTTACTTCTACTCTTCTATATACACCTATTCTATCCCTTCGTATTTAAATTTTACTCTATTATACACCTATCTACTCTCTATTCTATATCTATACTAAAATTCTGTCTCGTGTAACTAGGTCTTGGCGTTGGTTCCCTAGTCGCACTATTACTTCTGTATTCCTGTCCTCGTCGTTCCCAATTCTGTCGAAAATTCCTATTGTAGTCAGGCCGTCTCGCAAAATTCTGTGTCCTGTTGTCAAACCTAACCGTGTTAATGTTCCGTTCCCGTATCTCTCTTGTCCGTCCTACACATACATCGTCATATCTCTGTAAATACTCCAAAAATGTCGCCCGTTCTGTGATGTTTTGTAAGGCCACGTGTTGTCTGATTTCCAGTTCAAAATGTCGTGATAGGTACTTAATTATTTGTCTGTCCGTCAATGGTGGATTAAGTTATTTGGCCACACTGTATTTTCGGATGGCATATTGCTCCCTAGAACCTGCAAACTCTCCCTTAAATTTTCCTGTAATCAAGTCGTCCCTAATCTGATCCTGTTTGTGATCACTCCAGTAATGTTGTAAAAAATTGTTTTCAAAGTCCTGATATGTGTCTATGTCCTGTCCTACTAAATTGTACCATGCTTCCGCATTGTCTTTCAATAAAGCCTTTATCGTATTGAGTTTAGTCTGTTTGTCAAATAAATTTCCCACTAGATTTCTTACACTATTAATAAAAATTTGTGGATTTACCCTGTTATCGCCATAAAATTTCATATGTTGGTCCAATGATACGCCACCTGTATAAAATCTGGGACCATCCCCCGTTAAACTTGACATGTTGTATTTGATAGTACTAACTTCGTGTTCTACCCTGCCTAACTGATCCCTACATGAGTCCGTTACTTCAGTCATTTTGATATTTATTTCTTCTTCACAAAAAATGCATACTTCGGATCTTAAATTTTCCATTTCCTGTCGAAGACCTGTAATGTTTTTCTCATTCCTATCAACCCTACTTTCTACTTCCCCCAGTTTCACGGTAAGACTATTTTTAAATTCTGTAAATTCTCTCGTCGATTTTTCTATTTTATCCCCTAATTCCTGATTTAATTGGTCAAATTTCTTATTCGATTCTTCCCTAGCTCTATTAGATTCATCTCTAGCTACTCGCATTTCCTCTAATATTCTCATCATTAACTCATTTCCTTGATCCCCTGATTCCGTCCTCGACTGATCTCTACTGCCTCCAGCTTCTTCCATTTTCGAATTTTTTTCACACAATGCACTATCGTCACTTCCAATTTCCACTCCTTGACTCCTTAACCACTCCTTTCTCTGCATACGTTCTAATCACTCTCACACACTCTAAAATACTCTTAAATTTATACACAAACAGAAACTCTCTCTCTCTCAGATCGCCAGTTTCCTGGAATAGTTACACACTATCTGGAATTCAAGCCCTCACGTTCTGGTCGCCATAATATATATATATATATATATATATATATATATATATATATTTTGCCGTTACCCTATATTTGAATCGAGCCTCACGAATTAGGCGTCAAAATTACTGTGTATTCTTATAAGATTCGCCTCAGCTCCTGAATTGGGTGTCAAATTTATGCCGTGGTACTCGGGTAAGATGTTTACCAACCATAAATTATTTTCGAAATTTTTATAAAATTTTCATATTCTACAATAAACAAATTTTCAAAAATTAACTAATCCAAAAAAAATTATCCTTACCCGTTTTCCTTTCTTCCTCGGTTGAACGGCCTTCTTCAACTGCTTCTGGCTAGCTCATTCGGATCTCCTCTTGGGTATCTAGATTCACTCGCATATTCTCAATCATACACACACACTAGCAATAAAACCTCAAATACAACCATCATACAAGCTTTTATTTATAACTATTTACAAATGAAATGCAATATAGTCCATATTCCATTGATCACATTACACTTCAGAAAACCTTATTCTATAATGTCCAGTATTTTATTTTTAAATCATTAAACACATAAATTGTACCCGGAGTAAATGGTCCTTGAATAATACCTTCTCTAAAATTCCTTCTTTATAATTTATTTATTCATTTTACTCTAACTAAACTCTGGGGTAGGGTGAGCTCAGAATAACCCAGCTAATGATGCATTTGCATACTTTTAAAACAAATAACAAAGCAAAGCCATGTACTCTTCACAAAAATTTCACGTTCTGATGGAACGTTTAAAAGCTTTATAGACACCTTCAACTTTCTAGTTAAATACCATAATAAAGTTATTTACACGTATTAAGTTCAATACGTAAATAATACACACTAGCTTGAAATTTCACTCTGATACGTTTCCCCAATATTCACAGTTTATAAAGTCACAATTCAAATCGTTACCTGGAAATTTATAGTAGATCTCGGCTCTGAGGACGATGCCATCTATTGCTTCCATCTGTTCTGCAGGTCGTTTCTAGCTGTTACTAGAAAAACTCCATCTAAATTGAACTACAAACGCGGCCTCCCCGGTGTAACCAAATTCCAAATTCCATTTAAAATTATTTCTTCATTAATTAGATGCTTCAAACCACGTTACTTAAAGTCCCGACACGAGTTGATTATAATTATAGATGATATCTCTATTAAAATGTAATATCGGCATACTTAACCGCGTATTTAATTAAGAGACTACCACCTTGTGATATAATTTAACTGATTTAGTAATACTTACAACTCGTGATACTTAGATACGTTGTTTGGAGCGATCGAAAACTTAAGGGCCTTCACCACATTCTCTAAAAGCATTTATACACTCCGACTGTAACCTCTCCATACCTGCTTAACGCGAAATCCCCTGTTAACACCACACATTCTCGCAATTTTGCGCTCAACTCCACTTTCAAATCCGCGAATTTTAATACCTCGTTATAAAATTTCAAGAATATCACGCTCCACTATCCTCGTGCTTGTTTTAAATCAAACTAACATATCGACCAATCATAGACCTCGTGACGCTTTACAAATCCCTCCTATCCTATTAGTGTCTCTTACTTATGCGTTTTCTCTGTCCCTTTCTACCCTGGTCTGAGTGGTACAAAATCGATATTCTTGACTACCTGCTGTCTAAACACACGTGGACTGGCGACGTGACTTTACCTAACCCCTGTTTAGCATTTCATGCTAAAACATTCAACCGTTTCCAATATACGTAGAATCTGCATGTTTATCTACTCAAATTTATTATAACTTGACATTTAAAAGTTTGCAGGTGTTCGATCATAATGAACGTTTTAAATACAATTCTCCGAGCTTTGTTTCATGGTATTTTAACCCTCTTGATATATTCGTTTGTTAGCAACGCGTTTCACCTTGGGTTTTTACAGGCTTTTATGCTTATTATATATCAATAATTGTTCAATTAACTCCAATTAAATTAATAAATGCATGGCATTGACTTCTACCATTTAATTCTTTGCAAAGCTATTAAATTTTTAATTATTATTTGTACAATTTGATTAATACCCGTTACTTAAAAATAAATTAATTAATATAAATTTCGCACGTAATTTCTGTTTGTTTCTTTATACAGAGTGTTTTGAAATTGCTTTGTTTATTTTTATTTTTAACCCTTTAAAACCACTATATATATATATATATATATATATATATATATATATAGTAATATATGTATTTTGTCAAATTAAAACGAAATAAGATTTTGCATATTTAATTATAAATCGACGTTTCGGCAATGGTTTTTATCAAGATTCTAAATAGAAAACCAATCATAACCATAACATCTTTTGATGACTGTAATGATTGGTTTTCCTATTTTAGAATCTTGATAAAGGCAACAACCCTTGCCGAAACGTCGATTTATAATTAAATATATGCAAAATCTTATTTCGTTTTAATTTTTTGGACTAAAATATCCCAATTGTACAGTAACATTTTATCGAAAAAACACTATTATACTAAACTAGTCCATTGCCTACAAGTGGAGTTTATATATTTTTATATATATATATATATATATATATATATATATATATAAGTTCACGCTTTCTCACATATACACTCAAATAAAATTACCACTCAAATAATGCAACAAGACATACAACCTTTTTATTTATACATATTGAAAAATTTCTATTATCAAGAAAATATTTACACATTTGTATATTCAGTTTCAAAAATTGTTACAATCTCAATCCTTAAACCTTTTGAAATTTCATGATTTGTATTTATTTCAACAGTTTGAGTAGATGGGCCCGTTGTGAAACCCTAAATTGACTTTTATTCAGGTCTATGGTGAGCTCAGTATAAACCCAGTTACTTTAAATGCCTAAAAAGTCGCATTTTTGTTAAAAACAAGTTTAAAGACTCGTTTACTCCTTACATCAAAAATTTTATGTCATTTAGTAACACTTAGAAATGATAAAAACCATTAGTCCTTTACATATACCCCTTTAAATGAGTTTTAATTGTAATAAAATACACCCTCAATAAGTCAAATCACTCAAGCACAAAATAAGAGCACAAATGTTCAAGCAAAAGCAAGAGAAATTCATTTCGTTACCTGGAGTAAGCTTTTTTTCATCATCGTCTCTGAAGATGTTGTTCATACACTTCGCCGTTATACATAGATCCAACCCATTTTCACTCGCTATCCAAATCTCTGTAGCCGCTTTCAGTGTTTCTACCTCGATACTTGACTAGACGAAGCCAATCATCTTCCGTAATTACTAAACCTCACGCATTCTTGTATCAAGCACTTCTCAACTTGCTTACCCTAGTACCATCCTTCTATCTGTTTGTTGAGTGTAGTAACAGCACCATCAATTAACCAGCACTCACTTGTGCAAGACACACGTTTAAAAAAAACTACCGACGTGTTGTACTAACACCGCTCTACACTTTTAAATTAGGATGTTGCTTTAGCAAAGCAAAGTCAAACGGATAAGCGACGTACGATAATAAGCCAAAGTAAGAGTAAGTAAGAGGTAGATAAGATAAGAGAGCTATACTATCTCTCCTAGTGTATTTATATTTTCTCATCCACCTCTCTCGGACCTTATTTCAGTCGAAAAGCTTATTTTATCTTGATTCTAAAAATTTTACGCGTAACCGTCTACTACAACCGACAATTCTCTTTCCACCATGCTTTTCACCTGAAATCTGTTCAACAACATATAACCGTTGCGAGCTTTTTGGAAATTTCTAGCCTTTAACCAATCAGACTGCTTTCCCCCCATTTCTACGTCCAGCCTCTACCTATCTTCCCTTGTTTAACCTATATTTGCTGTCTCTTTTAGAATCCCACTCAAGCAACAGAAAATCGATATTGTGCTTGACCTCCAAATCTATCGTGTACTTTAAACGAGTATTTTAACCAGCTTTCATTATACATGCTCTATGTCTGATTTACATTACGAATATTCTATTTCACTTTGCCTTCAAACCATCTGTTGTTTTAATAGCTTATGCATTGACCGTTACATACAATTTCACAGAATTCTGTCCCAACGTTCATTCAAGTTTCTTTGAACTTGTTATTTTCAACTGTCAGGTTATTCTATGAAGCAACCGTCCGTTTGAAATTATAATTCCAAGTTTTAGCATTTCTTAGGATTTGTATTTTAACGAACGTTTAGTTTAGTTAAATTGAAAATATTCGTTTACCTTATTGATTTAATGTACCCAAAAGCTCTGTTTATTATCCGATGCGCTTGATTTAAAATATGTAAAACTAATTATGCGTATTCTTGAGTTTCCACGTACTCCAAAGCTTCTACACGTTATGCAAATTTAACATTCCGATGAAATACAAAAATATGTTGTTATTCGTCCGTTTTCAATGTCACAACTAATTAATTTGGCACGTAAATAAATTGTTCCTATTTTCTATATACACAGTTGTCAAAAATTTATTATCCAGACCTATCTATCCCTCTTAATCTATAATTTCCACGACAATATATATATATATATATATATATATATATATATTATATATATATATATAAATTGCTGTGATAATACCCTTACATTGGTGTGCCCTTATATTGCTGTGCTATGCCCTTCGATTGGGCATACCATTAAAATTGCTGCGATATGGTATTTGATTGGTGTCATTACAAATTTTAGTGAAATTCTTACGAATGTTTTTTTCTTAATTTTGTTGTGAACCCCTTTAAATTTTCTATAATTTCTTCTGCCTTGGCTAGCTCAAAAATACAACATGCCTTACTTCTCAACAATAAAGATTGTTTAATCCCTTTTCTTTCTATCTGTTGAAATAATTTAAATGAAGCAATCCAAAATTTCACAGTATAATCAGATAATATGTTCAGTTTTATGTCAATTCAAAAATTAGTTCCCGAATAAATTATTCACATTCACCAAATTTAATTTTCCTGAAAGCCAGCAAAAATATCTTTGTAATTACTCTAAAGTACCTTTCGAACATTCAAAGATGCTTTTTCCTATTTTCAAATTCTCAAATGACCTTTTTGTTGACTCTTACAGATATATAATATTTAGCAAGTATTAAAATAGAAACAGTCTTTAACTAGTAAAAATTCTAAGATCTCTAACCTGCGTTTTCCTTGCTCGTCACTGGAATTGCCTCAGAGTGTCTGTGGTTAGCACCTTGATTGTTACTTGTCCTGCTTCACTTGATTTACCAGAATGATGGATTAATGGTTGCTTGTGTTTCCCCTTGGGTTTCTGGAGTAACTTTGAGTATCTTTACGTAATTTCAGGACGTACATTTAAATATGCCTTTAGAGTATTTATCCAGACGGACCCTTTTTCTAATCCTTATTCAAATACGTTTACTTTCATCTTTATTCAAATACGTTTACTTGCATCTTTTCTTGGATGTTTATTTGAATACTTTTTTTGGATGTTTATTTGAAACCGTTTACTTTTCTTGGATGTTTACTCGAAGCCCTAAATTTGTTAAATATTTATAATAAAATACAATTATTAGTTTATCTTATGTTTTACGCATAAAAATGACCTATTCTTCGTTGCACATATTGGCACTTTAAATTTTTACTTTTAATAAATTATTTACTTTCACTAATTTTACTGGTACGTAATTTTCACTTTAAATCGACGTGATTCGTGCCTTTGTTGCAGATATACTGTCTATTTTTGAGTTTCATATCCTATTTATAAGCTCCACCTTCCAACGCTCCAATTGACTTGCAACGCGTGTTTAAAGATAAACGTTTGTAATTTCCACCTATCCCTGTAGAACCTTGGGATTTCTCGAATTTCCTAGTTTTAATTGTTGTACTTTCATTCAATTCCGCACGTCGACATTCAATATATCATAGCATCTTCTTAGAATTTCCAAATATCCATTGCAATTTTGTCACGTACTCATATTTGTGTCGTTTATAGTTCAAGGCTTATCAAACCGCCTGTTATTTATTGTTTGTTATTTGAAATATGTTGGATTTTCATGTAAATATAATATTCTTAGTCACGTATTCATATTCTAATAATGATGTATTAGAATGCGTTTTACTTATTCATGCGTTCACATTTTTGACGAAATTATCTGTCTTTCTTATCTATCTTTTTTTCGATAATATGTTTATATTGATGCAATTTGTTGCGTTTATAACCTTATCTTTTAGTCGTTTCTATTTAATTTTGGACTTATAAATTTAACTCAAAACATATTATACGACGTACACATTCTTATTTTACTAAAATATTATCTAATTATTGAAAATGAGTTTCTTTCTTATGCATTAAAGTAAATATAATTTATATACAGTGTGCTCGCTATTGACCTTTTGTAAAATAGTCGATTTACTCCTATAATTGGTGGAATATTTGTTTTTGTTAACGTTAAAATTATTTACATTTATTCTACAACCCCTATAACTTAATCTACCCTTAAACTACCCTCTTATCATAGCATTATATATATATATATATAATTTTTAACACAGACATCTTATGAGATATACAGTATCACCTAGCTCACAGTTTGTACCTTTGTGTTATTTCACTCGACAGCACAGGTTTTGGAAACAAGTCTGCAGGAGATCATTCTCAACTGCTTTTTTCCATAATCAAAAATAATATTTATAAAAAAAGTAAATTTAACTAGTCCTAAATTAATGCAAAAAAGAATTAATGGCAATTGACTCAAAATAAGCTCATTTTTGAAGTGTTTCAGGGCATAGCAACATTCATTTGTTACAACAAGTGTAGTGAATATTAATTAAGAATAAAATTCTTCATCACAAGGTGTACCGCAAAAAGCAGCTTTATCTTACAAAATAGTCTAAGATGTATCTATAAATCCAAGTCTCATGGAAATCATAAAAGTGTATTTACCTATACAAATCGAACTAAATATTTTGTTTTTCATAAATACAATTTCTATGCATTTGAGCAAATTTTATAATTCATGGTTTTGTTGGTGTTTTCTAAAAAGAATAAATCAACAGGAGAAGCTGCAAAAACAATAAAAACGGTTATTGATTATTTTTCTTTACTAATTACTAACAATCACAACTTATGTAGAATTTATTTTTGGTTTTGAAACTGATTAGAAATCTCTCAGCATAGCTGTTGGTAGTACTGTTATAGAAAATCACTTACAACATTTATTGTTGTATTTGGCTGGATGGTATTTTGAAATCTTCACCTTTGTATTAATTTTTAATACTTCATTATATCACTTAACAAATATTTTATAAATTATTATGGATTATCATAATTTTTACTAGGCATATAATTCAATGGAATGTACACCACCGGTAGGTAAAATAATCTTAGTGCACTGCTTCTTTAAATGTTTAGCTGCTAGCATATAATTTAAGTAAGTTTTGGTTTTTAATTTTTATATCTTCTATAGGTTAATGCTCCAGCAGCTAGAACCCATGACTGGATTGAACTTAGTAACATAGAACCACCTAAACAGAACGAAAAGGCACTGTTAGCTCGAATTTGGGGTTCTTTTGATACTCATTATATGAAACCTTTATTAACTCATTCACGTCCGACATTATTAGAAACTCTTCCACTTTGGTGCAATTCACTTGCTAGATTATTAACTACAACAGAACAGATGACCCAAGTATATTGATAACTTTTTGATAATCATATTTTAATCTCATTATTTAAGGAAAATCAGGAACGTCCTGGTAGAGATTCTGATTCTGATCTTTGTATTGAAGAACAAGATATTTATGATTCACAAACAAATATTTATAATAGGGTAAGTGTTTTCATGGCTGTAGAGATGTCAAATTATTATTTTTATCACATCTAAATATTTTTGAAATGTTAATTAGTTTTTGTCTATTATGGAAGTGTAATACAGAGATAAGATACAAACTTATTAATGTCAGTGCTATCTACAAAAACTTGGAAATCAAGTATTTGGTGTACTGTTGAATAATTGTTTGAGTGTTCAAATGTAGCGTGTAAAGTATCCATGTTTTATTACAATATTTTTATATCATGGTGTTCAATGGCTACCATGACTTTGTTGCTTGTTGCTGTCTGAAACAAATTCTAACTCCCTTTCGTTTAAACTCAAATTGCTTGTAGAAGTTTATTTTACTACTTTAAATCAAGAATAATTTTTTATGGAAAAGCTCAAACAACGTTGTGTAAACTCTAAAAAAATTAAAGACTAAACATTTTATGATTGAATTAAAAGTATGGAAGTGAGGGTGCATGCATGTGTTTGAGTATGTGCATCGTGCATGCATGTGGGTACGTGCATATGGGCATCTCTCAGACATTCCCTAACATCTCTTAATAGCTTTAAATGATACACAAAAGATACAGACATAAGAATTATATCATCCAAGTAATAAAAAACGTTCGGTTTAAACAACAGTCCGAAAATAGCATCCACAAGACGCTGTTGCGTTTGTGCAGCATTCTTAATTCCGAATGAAACTGTAACAAATCTAAACTCACCTCTACCAATAACACTAAAAGCAGTTTTATATCTAGATGATTCTGAGAGAAGAATCTGCCAAAAAGATTTTTGAAGATCAATACTCGTTATATAATTAGCATTCCTTAAGGTGTGTAACATTTTGTCAACTAATGGCATGGGATATGAGTCGTGTTCAGTGATCTCATTTAACGTCCTCCCGTCAAAACATAAACGATTTTCTTCACTATCTTTATTTTTAACCAACAAAATCAGACTGCAGCATGGGCTCATGTATGGTTCTATAACTCGTAATTTTAACATGTCACCAATTTCATTGTTAAGATTTTATTCATATGTGGCGGCATAATATACGGTTTTTTTCGGAACGCTTAGCTTGATCTGTATTTATATCCATCTTAATTTTATCTGTTCGACCTAATCTATCTTAACTGAAAATATCATTAAAAGATTTTATTACCTCTTATGCTTGCAACCTTTGAGCTTCTGTAATATAATCCAAAGTAAACAAACTGCCATCCTTTTAATAGGCATTGATGAAGATCCACCATACGAAACATGCTTTTTTGCATCTCCATATACATACCAAGAATTATTTTTAAAGTCTGCCACTAAACCAAACATCTGTGCAAAATCACTTCCAAAAATAAATGAATGTGGTAATGAAAGCACCACCAATGCATTTAAAACTCTACACTTTTTTCCAATGCAAATTGGTAAAAACAACCGAACGTAAAATAGATTTTATTGAACCATTGGCAATAACTATACCTCGTTTGTCTCATTTGAAATTTTTTAATTTTAATTCTTTTATTAATGGCATTGCCAAAGATCTTATAACCGAAGTACATCCTGAATCTAACAGACCTGTAACTTCCCTATTCAACAGTTTGACAATAACATACGGATGATTATCATATTTTTCTTTACAAACAAAGCGTCAAACTTAACTTCTCCAGAAGACCTACAAAAATGTTTGACGACGTTAAGCCAATTTGACCAATCTTCTTTACTAAATCTACCTAAATCTTCATCACCATAGCCTCATTTTTAAAAACAGATGGGCGACTACAAAACCTCTGTCTCCTTACTCGTTTTTTGAACACCTTTTGCATGTTGGAGCGATAACATCTTTCTGTCCACAACCTTAACAAAAGAGATTTTTAGGAGCTCTACGAAATCTAAAAATGTAACCAGGACGCAAGCAATTCCAACACACAAACTTATTTTCTTTAATTACCATAGGTGTTTCACTAACTATAGGCTTTGACTCATTTTTATCAACAGCCTGAACCTGAAGATTAATTGGTATCCTTCGTCCAAATTTATTATGACTGACTACCCGATAACATTGAACTTGTTTTATCACTCAATACCATAACATGCTCTGACTTTTTTATAATTTCAACAAAGTTTCTGATTATCTACAGGGGTGGGATGGAGGGTGGGAGCCGGGAAGGGTGGGAAGAGGAGGAGAGAGAGAGATAAAGAGGGAAAGAGAGAGGAGAGGAGAGGGGAGGAGAGAAAGCAACTGTCAATTTTGACTTTTATTACAGAAGTTTATATACACCTTAGTTGTATATGGGTGAGATTTAACTGCCGATGAATTAAAGGGGAATATTGTCTAAAATTAATAACGCGAGCAATTTTAAGACTGGACTAAAACATACCAAAGAATTGTATTAGAATTACTAGCATAACACTTTATTTAAATAAAGTATTAGCATATATTACAAGAGAGAACTAAATGCATATAGGCAACTTTACTAACTTTCAGATAAAGAATCTACTAGGTGCTAACTTGTGAGATAAAATTTACATAAAAATAGGAATCTGGAGAGTGAATTCATGAGATTCACGAAGCTGTAGATTGACATTGCTACAGAAGAAAAATGTCACGTTACAACATATAATACTAAAGCGCTTCACCTATTTGATATTTTTGTGTAATAAATTTGAATATGTCTGTCATCGAAAAGTGCATGCGGTAAATTTAATTATCCTATTTACTAGAAATGTATTGCTGTACTAAATGTTTGTTTATTATCTGTTGCAAGATGCACATGATTGTGTGCCTATAGGTAATGATATGAATGCTAATGTATAAGTGGTTACATGCGTAGTGCATTTGTGTACATGTAGTGTCAGTATTTGCATAGTGCATGCATGCATCCATATTAGTGCACTTTTTATTGAGTGCTTCATGTATGTGTGAATACGGTGGTATATCTGTATATGTTAATAGATAAGTATGATACATGTATATGCAGGTATATGCACAGGTATTATTGCAATACATCCACAAGTATGGTGAATGCATGTGATTTGATAGATATGAACCACTTACTTGATCAATAGTAAGATGAGTGAATAGATGTTTACATACACATATATAGCATTTTGTTGTTTACAAAATTGTGTAGGTATGTGTGAGAATTTTTGCATCCATATGTGTCTCTGCATAACTATATGTTTGTGTGAATAAATATATGCAAGAATGGTTAAAATTGTACTAACCATTTCAGTAATCAATAATATTAATTTAGTATAGTTAAGTTTATTGCATAAGTAATATTATGCTATCTGTCATGTATATAGTATATTAAGCTATAATGTTATCGCTGTAAACTTTCAAATAAATCTTATGGTTGATCTAGTGCATACACACACGTGCATATGCAAACCCCCCACACACACTCATGCATATACACACATACACATGCACATGCACACACACACACACACAGGATGAATCTAATAAAGTAACAAAGTGCATTGTTTCTATTATTTCCAGTTTAGAAGGAAATGTTACCAACTTTTGATTTTTAAATGAAACACCCTGCATGTTATAAAATTTTTGGATAGGAATTAATGTTGGCTTAATGTATTCTAAAATGAAAATTAAGGGATATTTGACTGTGATTATGTTTACTTGTTTGAAAATATTTCTATCTATAAAAACAATTGATGGCAAAAAACAATATAGTTGTAATCAACTAAGTGTCACTTCTGGTGTTTGCTATAATTTTGTGTACTATCACTATGTTATTTTAAAATGAATTTCTCAAATACTGATAAGATGGACATATTAGAAGTTTACTATTCGTGCCACAGAAATTCTATGAATGCGTTGCAATTATATTCAGAACACTACCTACCAAGAAATCTTCCAAGTACAAAAATGTTTTCAAGGTGTGAGACTTGGTTGCGAGAAAGTGGAAGTTTTAATAAATCTATAAGAATATTG
This sequence comes from Platerodrilus igneus, assembly GCA_036346225.1. Taxonomy (NCBI): domain Eukaryota; kingdom Metazoa; phylum Arthropoda; class Insecta; order Coleoptera; family Lycidae; genus Platerodrilus; species Platerodrilus igneus. The sequence continues at coordinate 420,936 of JARFIW010001471.1, forward strand.
CAACCACAAATAGTGACGCAACTATTAGAGGAATATGTACTTTCTTTGTTTGAAGCTTTTCCTCAAATGTCTACATGGCAAGCTGCAACCGAACGTAGTTTTTCTGTATAAACAATAAGACTAATTTTTAAAAAGTATCATTGTATACCATATATAATAAATTAAGTATGCATTTACATCCAGGTGATCAAACTAAAAGAATGCAGTTTTGTAACTAGTTATTAGAGAAATTGGAAAAGACAGAACTTGTATAAGTTATATTCTATGGTTGGACGAATATAATTTTTGTAATAATCACTACTAGTTTACCTACCATCCATTCATTACAAATCAGAGATAGAACTTATCAACATAAGGTCTTGGTTAAAGTTTGGTGCGGAATTTGTAACAAATTCTTTATCAATCCATTTTTTTTATAATGGAACACTGTCAATAGAAATATATGTAGACTTTTTAAGAAATTATATGGAAGACTGGTTGGATAACTCGCCACTAAATTTACGGCGAAAGTTGTACTTTTAGCAAGATGGTGCGTGCATCTGTGCATAATTTTATTTTAATACGACAGTACCTTACCCAAATGTTTGGTAATAAGTGGATCGGAACTTGTGATCCTGTAAAATTTCCTCTAATGCTCCTGACCTAACCCCACTATATTTTGTTTGTGGGGTTATTTAAAAGACATAATTTATATGTAAACGTATGAAGCTGTTGAAGCCTTGCGAAACAAAATGAAACAAATTGAACAAGAAAATGGAACATCCAGTGATGAGTACAATTGTGTATAGAGAAACAGGGAAACAATTTTGAACAATATATGTGATAAATGGCATAAATTATAACTTATTTATGAACAGTTATTAGTTATATTATTATTTTCTAGGTAGTTGAATATGATACTATAACAGTTGTTTCAGAAGTTTAAGTTTAGTAAAAAAGGATCAGTATAAATAATATCTCTGTTATTTTTTATTTTAGGCATACAAATGCTTATACTTTTATTAAGCCAGCTAAACCAACACTATTTACTATCCAAAAATTTAATAATATACAAGGTGTTTCATTTGAAAATTCAAAGTTTGTAACATTTACTGCTAAACCAGAAATGATGAAAACAATAATCTTTCTCCATTTAACCTACTTTCTATTTTTAAAAATAAACAAACTATTAATGGTAGACACGTTAAATTTGGCACACTGTATATGGATATTTTGTGTCTAAAATGTGTTCTAGTGTGCACAACATAAACTTCTAATATCAAAAACAAAATATTTGTAAACATTTTAATTTTGTCGATTCCGTTGATTTGCATAATTACAACTTTTTTGTTACTTGACTAACAGCAGAAGGAAGTGTAAAGATTTAATATTGTAAATTAACTTTATGGGTCTTCATATGAGAGGATACACAGTTTTATAATGGAAAATTAAGATAGCTATTGTTATATAGTTTTATATGAGTATCATATACTTTACGATTATTGTTTTCATCCAATTATATGGGAAATCTGTATATTATTAAGTATGCATAAACAGTATAAAATAAACAATATTATGCATCACTTGTATGGCATTATAACATTATCACCAAATTGCACTTTTAATTTGGCAACTGGGAATGAGGAATAAGGTAGCATAAAATACAAAAATCTAAAGTTAATTTTTATACACTACTTTTAATATATCAATAAGTATGATTCAGTATCTACAATTAAAAAATTTTCTTAGTTGTATCTTTTTCTGTATGACTTCCATGTAAAATAAAAATAATTAACTATTCCTTGATAATATATTTACCTGAAGTGGAGCCCTCATTCACATTTGAATATACTTTGTTTTTTTGTATATTAATTTTATTTTATTTTTCTAGCCAGTACAAGCGATTTCTGGAAATTCTTCTTATTAAATGAAATTCTTTATAGATTTTAGTAGTATAATGACAAATGTGCCTACTTTAATAATTGGGTCAACAGTATTGCTGAAACTATTTTTTATTTTCTAGTCGAATTGAGTGATTTTTGATAATTAAAAGATTTCCAAAATTAGTATACGCAAATGATTAATGTAGACTGATTTGTCCTCATTTATCCTATCTAAATAATAGTATTGTTAAAACCATTGTGAACAATACTTAAATTTTTTGTTAGTTATGGAACGATGATTCCTTGCATTTTGCAGCAAATTCACTTTTTGTTATAAACAATTTTTCTGTATACAATGTTTATGCTTTTACACTTGAACATTGCAGTAGAACTTGTCTAATGTACTATTGTTTAAATTGGGAGACTCAAGAAAATTGTGTAAGAACAAACGATACCAATTGTATGCTAGCAAGGAGTGAATTAAAAGTTTAAACTTTCATTACAAGGTAATTTTAACAGTATTTTATAAATGGTTGTTTCTAATGCAACTACATTGGGTCTTTATTTTTTAAGTTGTTTATGTTATTTCTTATTTTCATTCTTAAATCATAATTGAAAACCACTGTCATGCAACACCAATTCATATTGCTCTAGAGTAAGATATTTCTATTCATTATAATGGTACAAAAGTTGATTAATATCTAGGTATTAAAATTTTTGCAACTGGACCTTTTGTTTGGGGTTTCAAATATTTATATTTTAAAGAAATTTTTATTTGTGTTATGTTTGTTTTTGCTGTTTTTTTTTATTAGAACAACTATGTGGAGAACATAAAAACCATTGAAACTGTTATACAAGCTAGAAGTAAAGACATCAATTTACATCTGATGTTTGATTACATGCTTGAGTATGTTTTGCGTTTTAGACTTTAAGAAAATATTTTTATGGAAGATGATAGCTTTTTGTTGAGGGGATGCTTAGATAACTTTTCTAGCTTTTTTCTATTAAATATATAATTAATATTTCCACTGAAGAGGTCTTCTTTACAATTGTGTAGGACTCTGTTAGCTTAGCTTTATTTAGGAAGAAATGCATATCCATTGACTCTGCTTAATAATTCTATTGGATCTGTTACAAAATTACTTATATGCACAAAAATTTCAATCAAAAGCAACATTATAATTAATATTTTAATTAAGAAATACTCTGCAGTATTTAAAGATATTATTATCACTGGCAGTAGTGCAAAAAATTAAAATATATGAATAATTATCCTATAATTATGTAAGATTTACACCAATGAATATATGTTCCTACACTTGAAATACAATCTGCTAACAATGATAACACTATTTAATGTAATATGCTGAATCCTTGAAGTTCTTGTAATTTGGATGTGTGGTAGTTTTTGTCCTTGCACTTAAAATTTTATGTACGTTTAATAAAAGTAATCTTAAAAATTAATTCTTCATTCTGTATTCCATTAATAAAATCTATATTACACTTTTTGTACAAATAAAGTTTGCAGTTTTGACTAATTCTGATCAAACTGGATTAAGTTAATAAGTGGACAGTTTCTACTGTCACATCTGACAACTACTAAGTTACTCATGTGAATTTAGTTGGCAACATTGTATCAAACAGTGTACAAAATTTAGAAAATCAGAGTCATGTTTTGCTATGCAAGAGTGTTTACAACTTTTTAAGAAAACTTCTAATTTCTGGAAAAAAAGGTTGGAAACGTTCATACTGCTTATAAGTTTGGAATTGAATGCCATGCTAACTTTTAAGCTACTGCATTTAATTATAGCTAGGTAGTGAATACAAGGTAAATGGGCAGCATAAGTCTGTAACAATAATTTTATATATATCGATGTGCACTATGTGTATCAGCATTACTGGATGTTAAAAATTGGTTTCAACTTTATATGAAAAGCATTAAATAACTTGTCCAGTAAGCTGAAATGAAGTGAGACAATGCTGTTAGAAACTCATCATTAATTGATCAAACTGTATTTCTTTTCTTTTGTGACTACATTGAAAGCTTAGTTGTTCAGAATTGGAAACACACAGCCACTACATGTTACATACCTTTTCAGCATGCCAGATTCACTCATTGCGTATTGGCTGAACCCTGAAATTAAACCCCAAAATTTCCAATCCACCAAGAAACAAAGACCGTGAAACTCAAGATTTTCACATGCAAAGTAGGCATTTAATTGTGTGCTTATCCTACCATAATATTTTCATCTTGAAATAACAACTGAAAAATATTTCCTACATATCAAATACTATTAACTCCGAATATGCTATTTACAAATCACTACTTTCCTTTCCATGGTCATCATAAAAGCACAAATACTTTACACAAAAATTACATCAAAAACCAATATTTGACAGCTTGCCTATTTTAAAATTCTCATCTCGTTAAGTAATTGATCAATCAGGATAAGCCATATACATCATTATAAAATACCTACAACTTTTATAGATTCTTACTTTAATAAAATATCCTCTAAAAATAAAATTCCTTATCTGCTAAACAAAAACGTATCTATTTAGGACATACAATCTAGTATTCTTTATACAAAAAGAAAATAACGATTCTCTGCCAATGAATTGCCAGAGTGCTATGCAGATAGCGACATGGAATTTACCTTTAGTTATTTTATAAATTTTCTTTCAGTCTCTTAACAATCCAGTCCCATCAAAATTTAATATTTAGTATAAAATTAAATCCATACAAATCAGCATTCCATAATGTACTAAATTTGATTTATTTCTTTTAATATGCAGTAAATAGTGCTACTAAGACTTATTGTTTCAACAGTGTAAGCTACTGAAAGCTTAATGTTGTCAGACTTATAGCAAAAGAGCTACAAGCTCAAAGGTTAGCGAAAATTAAGAGAGCCTTAAATTTCAATGGCATACTATATAGTTGAAAAATGTTGATGTCACAAACAGATGTTTGTTGTATTTAAAACTTTACTTAGAATTGTTTACTATTATCCTGTTTTAAAAATCTTAGAATTTAAATTGAGCTGTGACTTGTTGACAATTGAACATTAAACTTTTCCACACTTGCCTATTCTGTTTCTAATACATATGTTCTAAATTTATTGATTCCTTGAATTACACACACAAAATCTGCTGTTATCTCTTGTTGTAAAGCTTTACTGGAAATTTTTTAAGTGTGGTGTTTATTAATTCGATCAACTTATAAATTTTTACATCTGGAGCATTTCAATTAGTAGCTTCTAGGAAAGCGTTTATACTTTATTTTCGAATCGACTTGATAAAATCGAGGAGTTGCATCTTATACTACTCATTTGTTTTGTATGGCTTATGAGAATTTAATTTTTATAAGGAATAAAATATATGAAAAAATCTATAGTGCTAACTTTTTAAGCAGCCTATTAACAAGTATTTGGCAGTATAGCAGTGCATGTGTGCATACATGTGTACACGTATGTGTGTGTGCATGTGTGTGTGTGCGCATGCATGCATGTGTGCATATATATATGTATGTATGTATGTATATATATAGTGCGTACTTCCTTGATATAATTTGAGCAGTATACAAACAGGTATCAAAACAAATATATGAAAAGTAACATGTACTTACAAAAGGAAAAATGTATTATGTCATTTGAGATGAAATTGTAAAATTGAAAGGTAACTATTATATCAAAATAAAAGTATACTGTTTTCCAAAAGGACAAATGATATAGATTTAAAATCAGATTGAAACTTTTAAAAAAATTAATAATTGTCAAATAAACAAATCAAAATTTTGTGAATGTTAATTTACTATAATTTTCATGTTATTTTTTAAAAATATTTTTCATATTATTACTAAATCTTGCTACATTACTTTTTTGTAAATTTTGCAATTTTTGAAAGATCTGTAAGAGAAATCTATAATAAGAGCACATGTTCTAATTTTTAATAAAACTCTTGATGAGTAGTCTAGATCCTTTCAAAATGCTAGGTAATTACTATTAATTGCATCATTAATGGCACTTGTCTGTTGCTTCTTTAACTAGTAAATTATAGGAATTGGGAACAGCACCATCTGAACTGCTTCATCAATACTGTTTACTCTGAAAATGTATTCCATTTAAGGCAAGCATATTTCTGAGTATGAAAACACTTATATTTTTAAAACATCGACTATTTTTTGGTTATTAATAGTTCAAGTATGTGAAATCTCTCGTCTGTGTTAAAACATGTTTAATGACCTTTTCATTTTTATATCTGCGATGGTTAGCATGAATTTATACCTTATGCTTAAATAATATTTTGTTTCTTTACATGTCATTTCTCTTAACAATTTCACAAACCTTTTTTAATTTTTAAAGGTTTTTATTGACTTGTGTAGTTATATCTTCAGTTATATGTTGTCTTTTTTTAAACACCTGTTTTAGTTACTGCTTTCTATACAAAGAAATGTATGAAATAGGTTGCAGATGGTACCACCAACCGGGTGAAACAGGTCAAAATTTACTGATTTTGAGGGTTTTTTTCGATTTTGTTACAAAAATAAAAGCCCAAAGAAAATATACGTTAAAGATTGAAGTTTCGAGCATTTATAACTGTCAAAATAATCACAGTAGTTATTTTTTATGTATTTTTTTTAAAGGTTTATGGGTTTGACTCCGGACTTGGGGTGAAACTGATCACCATTTCTGTTTTACATATATTTGACTTTAACAACTTTGAGATTGAAACTGATTATTTAACCTCATTATAAAGCTTACTTGTTTTTAAATTAAGAAAAAAGCTAAAAACTAGTAAAAAACGTGTTTATTATCAAAAGAGTACATATTTATCTTAAACATAAAAATTATTTCTTCAATTTTGTTCTGCTTACTAATATTTTAACAATGAACCAATAAAATATCTTAATCCCATAAAAAGTTTAAAAAATAGTTGAATAGATAGATACCTAGGTAGTTACAACCAAAAAAATCAAGAAAAATAAAAACATTATTCAAGATTATAATTAAAATGATTTTGACAAATATATTATCCTCTTTTTGAGGACCCTCCAAACAATTTTCTCATTATTAGGTCTAGTTTAATTTGAGATTTCTTTGCACATTGGGGTACACAAAGTGTTTCTTGTAATTTTTCTCGTAAGCAGTCGACAGTAAAGCTATTGTTCGTCTCACTAATTTGCTCAAATTTAGCAACAAAAAATATTTCGCTTATTAGTGGAATACTTTACTATCACAAAGTCTCCAAGGCCGAAAATTTGGTTTTCATTGTGTTCTTCACTGCTTATGTCGAAATTGTTCTGGCCTTTCTCTACATCAGAAAGATCTGATAAATCTTGGGGAATTCCAGGGGATTGGTCCTCAAACCATTCTTCCTCCTGCTGTTGAGTTTTTTCTCCACAAGAGTATTAATAAAATCTCCAACAGAAACACTCTTGTAAGCTATCACGCTATCACTCTTTTGCCTTGTTTCGAGACATATTCCCCTGCTGTTCTTAATTGTCTTAAATGGGAAACAATTGTGTCAATCCATGTTTGCTCTATCTTATTTTCATTTTCAGTATTTTCTTTCTTTTTAAAATGACCTATTTTTTTAGCATTTGGTTTAGATTGAAGGAGCATCCCACATGCCTTAAAGCGTGCTTTTCATGCTTTTTCCACTTCTTAAACCGACATTATCAATAGTTGCATTTAAAAGTCTTGGAAAAATGGTTTTTGGCAGGACCCCCTATTTTTAAATTTCCAATTTTCTAGGGTCTTTTTCCATGCATATTTGACCTTGTTAATGACCTGAATGAAATTTACTTGACCATGGAGATATAACAGTAATAATGCACCAGCTAGCTTGCAGTGACAAAGAGTGAATTATATGAAACTAAATGCAAAATTTTAAGGTGTATACCGATGTTACACTTTTACCTACATAGAAAGACCTTTTAACTCTCTGTCCATGAAAAAGTTGAGCACCAACCCACCTGGAATTTTGTCTCAATAGATGGTGGATAGTCTACGAGACAACTAAATGATTATTTGTGTCATGCAGGTTGATGGAAGTCTATGTACACCTTTTTTCTACCTATTGATTTATACTAAGCACAAATAATAATAAAACTCCATGCTATTCACTTAACCTATGTTAAAACATGAATATCCCAATATTGAAGAAACACAACCCAAACAAATTTCATGTATCTAAAAGAAAAAATAATATCTTAAATTTACTAACGTAACAATTTATAAATATAATCTATGGTAATTTATATCTAACAACATTTTAAAGACATAAATTTTACAACTTAAGTAATGATATTGAAATTTACAGAATTTTTACATTGAATTACGTGACTACAATCTAATCTAAACCAGTAATAGGTGGCTGATTAGACTCTAATCTACAAGAGATTGTACTTTTTACAGGTAAAGGGGGCAACAGTCTAGCATTATAAGCAGATGCTCCCTCTGTATATATATACATATATATATATATATATATATATATATATATGTATGTATGTATGTATATATATAGTGCGTACTTCCTTGATATAATTTGAGCAGTATACAAACAGGTATCAAAACAAATATATGAAAAGTAACATGTACTTACAAAAGGAAAAATGTATTATGTCATTTGAGATGAAATTGTAAAATTGAAAGGTAACTATTATATCAAAATAAAAGTATACTGTTTTCCAAAAGGACAAATGATATAGATTTAAAATCAGATTGAAACTTTTTAAAAAATTAATAATTGTCAAATAAACAAATCAAAATTTTGTGCCCAAAGAAAATATACGTTAAAGATTGAAGTTTCGAGCATTTATAACTGTCAAAATAATCACAGTAGTTATTTTTTATGTATTTTTTTAAAGGTTTATGGGTTTGACTCCGGACTTGGGGTGAAACTGATCACCATTTCTGTTTTACATATATTTGACTTTAACAACTTTGAGATCGAAACTGATTATTTAACCGCATTATAAAACTTACTCGTTTTTAAATTAAGAAAAAAGCTAAAAACTAGTAAAAAACGTGTTTATTATCAAAAGAGTACATATTTATCTTAAACATAAAAATTATTTCTTCAATTTTGTTCTGCTTACTAATATTTTAACAATGAACCAATAAAATATCTTAATCCCATAAAAAGTTTAAAAAATAGTTGGACAGATAGATACCTAGGTAGTTACAACCAAAAAAATCAAGAAAAATAAAAACATTATTCAAGATTATAATTAAAATGATTTTGACAAATATATTATCCTCTTTTTGAGGACCCTCCAAACAATTTTCTCATTATTAGGTCTAGTTTAATTTGAGATTTCTTTGCACATTGGGGTACACAAAGTGTTTCTTGTAATTTTTCTCGTAAGCAGTCGACAGTAAAGCTATTGTTCGTCTCACTAATTTGCTCAAATTTAGCAACAAAAAATATTTCGCTTATTAGTGGAATACTTTACTATCACAAAGTCTCCAAGGCCGAAAATTTGGTTTTCATTGTGTTCTTCACTGCTTATGTCGAAATTGTTCTGGCCTTCCTCCCCATCAGAAAGATCTGATAAATCTTGGGGCATTCCAGGGGATTGGTCCTAAAACCATTCTTCCTCCTGCTGTTGAGTTTTTTCTCCACAATAGTATTAATAATATCTCCAACAGAAACACTCTTGTAAGCTATCACGCTATCACTCTTTTGCCTTGTTTCGAGACATATTCCCTTGCTGTTCTTAATTGTCTTAAATGGGAAACAATTGTGTCAATCCATGTTTGCTCTATCTTATTTTCATTTTCAGTATTTTCTTTCTTTTTAAAATGACCTATTTTTTTAGCATTTGGTTTAGATTGAAGGGGAGCATCCCACATGCCTTAAAGCGTGCTTTTCATGCTTTTTCCACTTCTTAAACCGACATTATCAATAGTTGCATTTAAAAGTCTTGGAAAAATGGTTTTTGGCAGGACTCCCCTATTTTTAAATTTCCAATTTTCTAGGGTCTTTTTCCATGCATATTTGACCTTGTTAATGACCTGAATGAAATTTACTTGACCATGGAGATATAACAGTAATAATGCACCAGCTTACTTGCAATGACAAAGAGTGAATTATATGAAACTAAATGCAAAATTTTAAGGTGTATACCGATGTTACACTTTTACCTACATAGAAAGACCTTTTAACTCTCTGTCCATGAAAAAGTTGAGCACCAACCCACCTGGAATTTTGTCTCAATAGATGGTGGATAGTCTACGAGACAACTAAATGATTATTTGTGTCATGCAGGTTGATGGAAGTCTATGTACACCTTTTTTCTACCTATTGATTTATACTAAGCACAAATAATAATAAAACTCCATGCTATTCACTTAACCTATGTTAAAACATGAATATCCCAATATTGAAGAAACACAACCCACACAAATTTCATGTATCTAAAAGAAAAAATAATATCTTAAATTTACTAACGTAACAATTTATAAATATAATCTATGGTAATTTATATCTAACAACATTTTAAAGACATAAATTTTACAACTTAAGTAATGATATTGAAATTTACAGAATTTTTACATTGAATTACGTGACTACAATCTAATCTAAACCAGTAATAGGTGGCTGATTAGACTCTAATCTACAAGAGATTGTACTTTTTACAGGTAAAGGGGGCAACAGTCTAGCATTATAAGCAGATGCTCCCTCTGTATATATATACATATATATATATATATATGTATGTATGTATGTATATATATAGTGCGTACTTCCTTGATATAATTTGAGCAGTATACAAACAGGTATCAAAACAAATATATGAAAAGTAACATGTACTTACAAAAGGAAAAATGTATTATGTCATTTGAGATGAAATTGTAAAATTGAAAGGTAACTATTATATCAAAATAAAAGTATACTGTTTTCCAAAAGGACAAATGATATAGATTTAAAATCAGATTGAAACTTTTTAAAAAATTAATGATTGTCAAATAAACAAATCAAAATTTTGTGCCCAAAGAAAATATACGTTAAAGATTGAAGTTTCGAGCATTTATAACTGTCAAAATAATCACGGTAGTTATTTTTTATGTATTTTTTTTAAAGGTTTATGGGTTTGACTCCGGACTTGAGGTGAAACTGATCACCATTTCTGTTTTACATATATTTGACTTTAACTACTTTGAGATTGAAACTGATTATTTAACCTCATTATAAAACTTATTCGTTTTTAAATTAAGAAAAAAGCTAAAAACTAGTAAAAAACGTGTTTATTATCAAAAGAGTACATATTTATCTTAAACATAAAAATTATTTCTTCAATTTTGTTCTGCATACTAATATTTTAACAATGAACCAATAAAATATCTTAATCCCATAAAAAGTTTAAAAAAATAGTTGGATAGATAGGTACCTAAGTAGTTACAACCAAAAAACTGGATCAATAAGTAGCCAAACAGAAAGCGGAAATTCAAAATATGTCTCAAAATATTGCTTCAACATCTAGTTCGCAGGGTACTGGTACATTAACTAATACTGAGCTACCTAGAAATATTCAAGAAATTCTTCATAGTATTAAAACTTCTCAGAACACTAACTCCTTGGAGGACATTTCAAGTACAAATCCTGCATCAGATTTAACAATACCACTAATACTACCCAAAATAAATTCAAGAAACAGTTCCTCATCATCATCATCGTCTACAATTCCTTTGAATTTATCTAGATATAAGAAAGGTTCTTCCAAAAGTTCACCTTCCAGGACAGAAACTCGTTTTGATTCCTCAAACAAACGCACAACTGAATACCGTAGTAGTGTTTTAAGTTCACTTACTGATGAAGAACTAATTAGAAAAGCAAATGAAATGATGAAAACGGTAGATGAATTTTCTGTATCAATGGCCAGATTCAAACCGAAGTATCATGGAAAAGCATCTGCTTATAATGCTAGACTGTTGCCCCCTTTACCTGTAAAAAGTACAATCTCTTGTAGATTAGAGTCTAATCAACCACCTATTACTGGTTTAGATTAGATTGTAGTCACGTAATTCAATGTAAAAATTCTGTAAATTTCAATATCATTACTTAAGTTGTAAAATTTATGTCTTTAAAATGTTGTTAGATATAAATTACCATAGATTATATTTATAAATTGTTACGTTAGTAAATTTAAGATATTATTTTTTCTTTTAGATACATGAAATTTGTGTGGGTTGTGTTTCTTCAATATTGGGATATTCATGTTTTAACATAGGTTAAGTGAATAGCATGGAGTTTTATTATTATTTGTGCTTAGTATAAATCAATAGGTAGAAAAAAGGTGTACATAGACTTCCATCAACCTGCATGACACAAATAATCATTTAGTTGTCTCGTAGACTATCCACCATCTATTGAGACAAAATTCCAGGTGGGTTGGTGCTCAACTTTTCTATGGACAGAGAGTTAAAAGGTCTTTCTATGTAGGTAAAAGTGTAACATCGGTATACACCTAAAAATTTTGCATTTAGTTTCATATAATTCACTCTTTGTTACTGCACGCTAGCTGGTGCATTATTACTGTTATATCTCCATGGTCAAGTAAATTTCATTCAGGTCATTAACAAGATCAAATATGCATGGAAAAAGATCCTAGAAAATTGGAAATTTAAAAATAGAGGGGTCCTGCCAAACATTTTCTTGAATTTATTTTGAGTTTTTTTCTATTCCGACTGAATGTGTTTCAAGTCTTGGAATTGCATCAAACTTATTGCTAAACGGTTCCATAAACGAACTAGATTTAACAGAGCTCGAGAGTATTTTTGATAAATCAGACGAACTTAAACGGGTTGATGTTTTAGATTCACTCTCACTATTAGCAGACTGTGTGTCAGGATCTGAAACTTTTGGACTTATAAGGTTCGTACGAATAATGAAAAAAGAACGTCATCTAGATCTTCAATCGAAAACTGTAGATCTTGTCTGTTGCTTCTTTAACCAGTAAATTATAGGAATTGGGAACAGCACCATCTGAACTGCTTCATCAATACTGTTTACTCTGAAAATGTATTCCATTTAAGGCAAGCATATTTCTGAGTATGAAAACACTTATATTTTTAAAACATTGACTATTTTTTTGTTATTAATAGTTCAAGTATGTGAAATCTCTCGTCTGTGTTAAAACATGTTTAATGACCTTTTCATTTTTATATCTGCGATGGTTAGCATGAATTTATACCTTATGCTTAAATAATATTTTGTTTCTTTACATGTCATTTCTCTTAACAATTTCACAAACTTTTTTTAATTTTTAAAGGTTTTTATTGACTTGTGTAGTTATATCTTCAGTTATATGTTGTCTTTTTTTAAACACCTGTTTTAGTTACTGCTTTCTATACAAAGAAATGTATGAAATAGGTTGCAGATGGTACCACCAACCGGGGTGAAACAGGTCAAAATTTACTGATTTTGAGGGTTTTTTTTCGATTTTGTTACAAAAATAAAAGCCCAAAGAAAATATACGTTAAAGATTGAAGGTTCGAGCATTTATAACTGTCAAAATAATCACAGTAGTTATTTTTTATGTATTTTTTTAAAGGTTTATGGGTTTGACTCCGGACTTGGGGTGAAACTGATCACCATTTCTGTTTTACATATATTTGACTTTAACAACTTTGAGATTGAAACTGATTATTTAACCTCATTATAAAACTTATTCGTTTTTAAATTAAGAAAAAAGCTAAAAACTAGTAAAAAACGTGTTTATTATCAAAAGAGTACATATTTATCTTAAACATAAAAATTATTTCTTCAATTTTGTTCTGCTTACTAATATTTTAACAATGAACCAATAAAATATCTTAATCCCATAAAAAGTTTAAAAAATAGTTGGATAGATAGATACCTAGGTAGTTACAACCAAAAAAATCAAGAAAAATAAAAACATTATTCAAGATTATAATTAAAATGATTTTGACAAATATATTATCCTCTTTTTGAGGACCCTCCAAACAATTTTCTCATTATTAGGTCTAGTTTAATTTGAGATTTCTTTGCACATTGGGGTACACAAAGTGTTTCTTGTAATTTTTCTCGTAAGCAGTCGACAGTAAAGCTATTGTTCGTCTCACTAATTTGCTCAAATTTAGCAACAAAAATATTTTGCTTATTAGTGAAATACTTTACTATCACAAAGTCTCCAAGGCCGAAAATTTGGTTTTCATTGTGTTTTTCACTGCTTATGTCGAAATTGTTCTGGCCCTCCTCTGCATCAGAAAGATCTGATAAATCTTGGGGCATTCCAGGGGATTGGTCCTTAAACCATTCTTCCTCCTAGTTTTTTCTCCACAAGAGTATTAATAAAATCTCCAACAGAAACACTCTTGTAAGCTATCACGCTATCACTCTTTTGCCTTGTTTCGAGACATATTCCCCTGCTGTTCTTAATTGTCTTAAATGGGAAACAATTGTGTCACTCCATGTTTGCTCTATCTTATTTTCATTTTCAGTATTTTCTTTTTTTTTTAAATGACATATTTTTTTAGTATTTGGTTTAGATTGAAAGGGAGCATCCCACATGCCTTAAAGAATGCTTTTCATGCTTTTTCCACTTCTTAAACCGACATTATCAATAGTTGCATTTAAAAGTCTTGGAAAAATGGTTTTTGGCAGGACCCCCCTATTTTTAAATTTCCAATTTTCTAGGGTCTTTTTCCATGCATATTTGACCTTGTTAATGACCTGAATGAAATTTACTTGACCATGGAGATATAACAGTAATAATGCACCAGCTAGCGTGCAGTGACAAAGAGTGAATTATATGAAACTAAATGCAAATTTTTTAGGTGTATACCGATGTTACACTTTTACCTACATAGAAAGACCTTTTAACTCTCTGTCCATGGAAAAGTTGAGCACCAACCCACCTGGAATTTTGTCTCAATAGATGGTGGATAGTCTACGAGACAACTAAATGATTATTTGTGTCATGCAGGTTGATGGAAGTCTATGTACACCTTTTTTCTACCTATTGATTTATACTAAGCACAAATAATAATAAAACTCCATGCTGTTCACTTAACCTATGTTAAAACATGAATATCCCAATATTGAAGAAACACAACCCACACAAATTTCATGTATCTAAAAGAAAAAATAATATCTTAAATTTACTAACGTAACAATTTATAAATACTAATCTACGGTAATTTATATCTAACAACATTTTAAAGACATAAATTTTACAACTTAAGTAATGATATAGAAATTTACAGAATTTTTACATTGAATTACGTGACTACAATCTAATCTAAACCAGTAATAGGTGGCTGATTAGACTCTAATCTACAAGAGATTGTACTTTTTACAGGTAAAGGGGGCAACAGTCTAGCATTATAAGCAGATGCTTTTCCATGATACTTTGGTTTGAATCTGGCCATTGATACAGAAAATTCATCTACCGTTTTCATCATTTCATTTGCTTTTCTAATTAGTTATTCATCAGTAAGTGAACTTAAAACACTACTACGGTATTCAGTTGTGCGTTTGTTTGAGGAATCAAAACGAGTTTCTGTCCTGGAAGGTGAACTTTTGGAAGAACCTTTTTTATATCTAGATAAATTCAAAGGAATTGTAGACAATGATGATGATGAGGAACTGTTTCTTGAATTTATTTTGGGTAGTATTAGTGGTATTGTTAAATCAGATGCAGGATTTGTACTTGAAATGCCCTCCAAGGAGTTAGTGTTCTGAGAAGTTTTAATACTATCAAGAATTTGTTGAATATTTCTAGGTAGCTCAATATTAGTTAATGTACCAGTACTCTGCGAACTAGATGTTGAAGCAATATTTTGAGACATATTTTGAATTTCGGCTTTCTGTTTGGCAATTTGTTGATCCAGTACTTCCATTTTGTGCAATAATTGTCGTTTTTCTATTCCGACTGAATGTGTTTCAAGTCGTGGAATTGCATCAAACTTATTGCTAAACGGTTCCATAAACGAACTAGATTTAACAGAGCCCGAGAGTATTTTTGATAAATCAGACGAACTTAAACGGGTTGATGTTTTAGATTCACTCTCACTATTAACAGACTGTGTGTCAGGATCTGAAACTTTTGGACTATAAGGTTCGTACGAATAATGAAAAAGAACGTCATCTAGATCTTCACTCGAAAACTGTAGATCTTCCTCTACAGTAGCTGCTGACTTCGACCTAGGGTTACCCCTGCCTCTTTTCACTTTAACAGAAGTACAACCAGTATCTGAAAATTGGCCAGGTCTTTGAACATCAATGTAATGATAATCTTCTATGTGACCCCTAAAATATGGATTATCTGGCGAGCTAGCAGGACTCATTTGATCTGGTTCAGTTATAGTATAATTTTCTTTTGTCGACACTAAGCCACTTGTGGTCCTCTTCTTGGTAGGCTTGATCTGAAGCTATAGCAATTTTTGCTTTTAATTGAGTTAAGTGCTCATCATGCTCAGACAATGTAAACTTAAAGATGTTTACTAATATTTCCACTTTTTGAGTAAATGGGGAATCATTACCATTATACGAAACGCAATTTTTTAAAATCTGTTGTATATCATTTAAAAACTCATGTCGGCAATGGTATTTATGCATGAATACTTTTTTAGATATCGTCTGCAAATCCATTGGTCTTCTAACCACTGTATAATAATCTTTCACTAACTTTTTGTTTACGGTATATGTAAATTTTTATGAATACAATTGTTCTTATTTGTATTACATCATGCTCTTACTAAGCATGCATCGATGTAAAAGTCTGGATATTAGTAAATTGTATGTAAATAATGGAATATATGTCAATAGAATACGAAGCAGGTAGAAATCTAAAATTTTATCACAGCCTTTAGTTCAACCAACCCTTTCAGTGCAGAACAAACGTGGGTGTCGGTAATCCATATATCCCTGTTGATGGAAAGTATTCACTACAGAAACTTTTACAATGTAAAGGCACTTTTATCGAATTCAAGAGTACTTTCGCATTGTAGTTTGTGTCCTTCAACCACGATTTCAAGTTACCATTACGTACGTGAATTACTCTAAACCGCTTCATCCGCCCAATAACTGTGCGCTTCTACTGAAGCTTAAAGCTAATATTTAAAGATTTGAATGAATCTGAATGCATGCCCCTTCCATTATACTAGGGTGGTATTTATAAGCTATATTATTATAGGGATTCCCCATTTCCTCTTTTCACAGTTTGTACGATTTAAATTGAACTTGTGGTTGAAATTAAGGGATTTTGGGTGCTATTTAATATTGACATGAGCACCATTGGGTGTGTCAAAACGTCTTAGATTTTATATTTTTATGGGTTTCTGTCAGTTTTAGTAATTTACAATGATTTTGGTTCTTTTCATTGTGTAGGAATGTTTTCGAATACACATTCGTAGGATGATTATTCATGAAAAAATATGTTGGCATTTTTCTAGCTTGATATTCAACATGTGAAGTCTCTTTTATTGCTGGTTGTAAAAGAAGGTATTGAGTGCTTTCCCTGCTTATTTTGGTATTTTACTTTAATAATGTAATTGAATAGTCCCTTTTTCAGCTGTAAACTATCCAACTTCTATAAAATTTTATGGGTATTTTCACGCTAAAGCTTTCACTTTCACTAACTTAAATTAATAAATTCTTTTCTATTTACAAACGTATGCTTAATTAACACATTAGCATTACACCTTCTTTATAAACAAGATTTTTTAAAAATTTTTGATCCTAAACCACTAAAAGTTATGTCTGTCTTTCAAGTGGTTTGTTTCCAGTTATCCCTTAATCCTAAAAATAAAAAGTTCAACGACTCTTTGCCCATGACCTATACTAATCTATATTTATCAAAACTAACCTGACATTACTAACACATATTTCTTAAACCAAAATTGTTTTTAAAAAAGAAACTAAAGTAAATATAATATTGTAATAATATCTATATGTCTGCTTTAGCCGCAGTTAATGTATGTTTTCATCCTTTTCCTCATTACTAGTCGCATCCAATTTTAAATCTCTTATGTTCCAGATCTCTTGGGATTGACCCATGTCATCCGCTAATTCATAAGTATTTGTAGGAACTTTATGTACAACTGTAAATGGATTTATAAATTCAGGTGCTAATTTAGCATTGAGGTATTTAGTTGCATCTGAGATAACAAAATTTCTTCTCCAAACTTTAACTAACCTAATCTCCTCTTAATTCATAATTGCGTTTTGATTTCTGATATGCAATTTTTAATTTTTTATAGACTTTTCTAGTTCTGGAGCATGATTAGTTAATGGGTTCTCTGTGAACTCAATATCTGTTAACTCTTCTGACTCTAAACTTTCTCCATAATAAGTTCCTTCTAAAATTATTTTTCTATCAAAATTTGTAAAATAGGGTGACATACCAATAATTTCATATACTGCTGTACGAACAACACAAGAAACCATAGGACTTTATCCCAATTTTTTTTATTTTCTTCTATATATGAAGCTAACATGATCTTCAAAACACGAATTACTCTTTCTATTGGATTCGCTTGTAGATACTAAAAACCATTAAAAATGATTTTAGATTTATATTTATTCATTAAGTTTTTTAATAAATTACTGTGGAATTGAACTCCATTGTCTACTAGTACATATTGTGGTGCACGAAAAAGTAAAATAATAAATTCATGTATCTTTTGGACTATTTCAGAGACTTTAGCCTGTCTTAAAGGAAAAAATAATGGAAATTTTGAATACATGTCTACTACCGCTAAAATAAGTGTGACCTTACGTAGTCATGGGTGAAGAACCTGCTAAATCTATTGAAATCATTTGTCAGGGCTTTGGTACAATCGGGTGACGTGACATTTTTCCGATGAAAGTTTCTCTGCAGGTTTATGAATAATACAGGTTTTATAATGATTTACATTTTGAGCACACAATTTAGGCCAAAGATATTTGTGAGCTATCTATACATAAGTTTTCAAAATGCCTAGATGATCGGTTGTAACTTTGTCATGAAATTGTTTTAGAATGTCTTTTCATTTTAATTTTAGAACTACTTCCTTCAAATTTTCTACTGCATCCAACACATTTGAAAATTTAGGTGCTATGTGTTTGTATAATTTATTGTCAAGGACTTTCCAACGATTAAATTGTATTGGATATTTTTGTACTTTCTTTACCATTTTCTTACACCAACTGTCATACTTGAAATCAATTTCTATATCTTTAGGTTGATCCTGCGAATCCAAAAGTTTGTCGTTATCAAATTCAGCATTTTCAGAATTTACGCTTGAAAAATATCAATACCATTATTAAGCTTTATATTTTCTATTGCCGAAATGACTCGAGATAAGGCGTCGTCATTGCCTTTCCAATGAATATCAAAATTGCATTGTTGAAGCTTAATAGCCCAATGACAATCTACCATTAGATTTTATAAGGTATTCAACCAAACTAACAAATGGTGATCCGCGATCGCTGTAAAATAGGTGCCTTCAATATAAGGTCTTAATTTCTCGATACTATATAACACTGCCAAACTCTTTCTCTGTTACAGTAAACTTTCTTTCATTTGGCATAGTGATCTAGAATTATAACAAATGACTCTTTTATTGACACCTATATTCTAAGTTAAAATGCCGGAAATACCAAAATCTGAGGCATTACACTATATAGTAAATTCATGGTTATAATCAGGACAAGTTAAAATTGGTGCAGATATGATATTTTTTATTATTGAAAAAGTGGTTTCACAACATTCATCCCAAATTGATTTTATATTTTTCTTTAATTAAACTTGTGAATATACTCCCTTTTATCAACTGTTAACTACCCAGTTTGTATAATTAATGCATTAAAGTTACACATTTTTATCTTACTTCTATAAACATGCTAGTTTTACATCTTGTAAATACTGATAGATTGAAGTTTGTAATAATTATGAAATGATTTAATTCTATCTATACAGGCAAAAGGAGTATTTTATTTGTAAAGATTTATCTGCATGTTGCTCTTACCTAGAATCTTTATGAATTCGTGTAACAGGTTTTTTACACATTGTGTGCTATTTCTTAGTCTATATATTTCCTAGTAATTGTATGATACAAGTAAGTTGTGATATGTTTAAAAATTTGTTTTTTATTTAAGTTATATATAATAAGAGTTTATTTATTGTTGGAATTTTTAGATTTAGATAGGGTTCTAATTTTATTGATTGAAATTTCTTGTGATTCATCCAAATTGATTTTTATGTTACTGCATGCAGTAAATCATTCTGTAAGTGGAAAATATAGAAATATGGTATTATCTAGTGAACTTTCATGCTTCTGTATTGATTAACTCTTGTTATTTTATAGTTGTAACTCTCAGGTTTATGCCATTCAGTTATAAGTAGATTGTAAATATGTTGTTTTAATTTTAAAATGTACAGTGGCTGTGACTTTGTTTCACTAGAGTTTTTTTCTTACTTAAATTTTATTGTATTTGTTTTAATAATTAAAATACTCCAAACTTAATTGTTTATTTTATTTAGTAAAAGATTCTAGATGTAAGAAACAGTCTAAATCTTCACAAAGCATGAAAATGATATAAATGTGCTCACTGCATTCATTGAAGAGTACATTTTTAACTTTTGTTTGTTTTACTTGCTCTTTGTATATAGCTTTTATGTTAGTGTTTACTTCTATTTGGAAATTGCACTTACAATTCACCATTTACAGTCCTTTCTGGGTTACTTCCGCTGTTCCTTTTGTCACTTTATTCTTTTTTCAGGTGATAGCAAAGGTCATAATGTCTTGCAGTGGGATCACTGAACCGGCTGTTTTACTGGACAATCCATGGTGGGGCTTCCAAGTAATTAGTTCTTACTGTTTCTTTTTTATGGCCGCACCAATATGCCCATTACTCCTATCCTAATTCTTAATTTCAATACGACCTTTGGGACTACTTCTTAAATTTCTGAATTTATCTTCCTTTTACTGTTCCTGAAATCATGGTGTTACAATTTGTGTCTTTCAATTGAATAAAGAATATTGCTTTTAGCTAAATTGCCTACTGATTTGCATTTGTTTTTATTTTGAAGTTGTAGGATTGATCCGGGGAAATTATAGCATTTAATTTTTTCTTTTAGGTGTTGTGTTGGTTGCTAGTGCAACATGAGGTACTCAACACTACGCCAATGTCTCACAAAAGTCAAACATAAGATGAAATTTGTATACATAGATGATAACTGACTTTTGGGAGACTTCCGGACTAACTCTGAACCCTGCTTATGTGTGATGAGACGATTACGGGGTTAGCC
Source organism: Platerodrilus igneus (assembly GCA_036346225.1). Classification (NCBI taxonomy): domain Eukaryota; kingdom Metazoa; phylum Arthropoda; class Insecta; order Coleoptera; family Lycidae; genus Platerodrilus; species Platerodrilus igneus. Next base: position 442,062 of record JARFIW010001471.1, read on the forward strand.
AAGGCGCCACTACACTTATAAAAAACAACTGGTAAGTGTCGTCAAATAAAAGTGTAGAAACTTCAACGAACAAATTTCGATTTAAAGCCATGAATGCTTGACCTTAAATTCGTACAGACTATATACCTGAAATAAAACATGAGGTTAAATAAATAACATGAAACAGCAGTTTGAGTCTCTTTACAAAAAATATACCAAAAGTCTTAAAAATAGTAAGTTTAGATTTTGGTAGGAGTTGGAACTCACGCCATCACACTACTTGTGCAGATGTAGATATTTCACTCAGTTTGTAGTATAAGTTCTAAAATTAATCACTGAGTAAGAACGAATTCTTTCTTTTATTAGAAGGTTCCAAAATGTTACCAGAAATAAAAATTTGATATGACCTAATTTTATATATATATATATATATATATTGCCAATAAATTTCATTCTTTAATATTATTTTAAGACTCATTAAATTTACATATTCTTTATAATTATAATCTTTTGTATATGTATATATATATATATATATATATATATATATATATATTGAAATCAAATATTATACTCATATATGAAAAATAAATATTTACAGAAAGCGTTTAATTATTCTTTTCAGTAAGATATTTGAATAATTTTTGTCAATTTAGTAAAGAACAAAACATAGATCAATTTAATGCCTTTATCAAATTCATAGGCAACTAGTTATTTCATTGACAATAAGTCTTACTTTATATATGTTAATACCGATTCCAGATCTGATATTGATTTACAAATTTTAAGTTCAATATTCAACCAGTAAAATTTCTAAATAAAAAGCTCTAATTCACTTTATAATTCTTGTTCAAAATAACTAATTGTATTATGGACAACAAAGTATAAATAACATATTTGCATTAAACTTCAATTTCAAGAAAAATACTGGCAAATTTTTAACAAAATTTACGTAATAACTTGACATCTTCGAGAATTCATGATTCCACAGGAGGTGAGTACCTTAATTTTTATCAACCACAGTGAAACAAACAACAGCTTATCAAACAATAAAAAGTTGATTTACTGACATAACAAAAGTCACCTTCATAATTACCAAAAACATCCAATAGCAAACGGCTTTGGAATACAAACAGCAAGATGGCCTGTAAATTTCCTCTTGAAAAACTGGTATATCCCAGATGGTAGTTGATCAAACAACACGAGATCTTTTAGGGTAGCAGGAATTATTCCTCGTGCATTTTCTAATAACAGTATAACACGATGTTCTAGATTTTGTATATTTAATTTAATACCGAAACGAACTAACTCGTTTCGTTCACATAATTATCGAAATTTTACATAAAGCAAAACCAGATCCTAAGCTGTTTTTAAATTTGTTTCTAAATTAGTAGTTAAATTATTTTATAAATTTGTTGTTAGATTAGTTGTTAGGTTTTTTGCTGGATGTTTGATGCGCTGGAAAAGTAAAAAGGAATAAATTTTTAGATCTCTGAATTTAACAATACGAACCATTGCTGAATCGGCCAGATAGGGGCATGTGTTGGAAGGCTAATGTCGATCAAGTGTGATGCAATGATCGCCTGTAATAAAAACTTTCCACATCTTAACTGCATGAAATTCTATCAGCAAGTGACCAAGAGGGGCCTGAATAACCTGTTGCAGACTTGTAGCGTTACTCATTGTAGGATGCAACAAAAAGGCACGATAGAATTATATTCAACCTTCAACGGACGTAAACCGATATCTTTGAATTTTTGTTAGATTAATTTCCTTTATACGTTAACGAGAATTAAAATATTTATTTCACTTAGACAAGATTTTAAATAAATACTACACAAGGGAGATACTAAAATTATTGTATCTTATTAGTATTTTTTTATGAAATTTCTGGGTTTCGTAAAATTAGAACGCTTCAAAATGAAGAAAAAAGAAACCTTTACGAATTATTTGTTATACATTGATTAATTATTTGTCAAAAGTTTGTTTACAACTTTAAATATTTACTATCAAAATTTAAAACTATTTAATAATTCAACTTTATGCGGCTTTCTTGCATTGTTGTTTTCTTTTTGTTATAATAATAGCCAGAACCAACTTCCAGATGATGCCGTAACTTATTCTACATTTTCTGACCATATTAACAAACTACAGACATCTTTATTGGCATTGTCATTGTCCTTGTCACTACTCATTTATGGTCAGCACACATTCTTTTTAACATAAAAATGTTTTTAGTGGAATTGTAAGAATAATATAACATGTATGTAGATATGTATATTGAGAAAAGAAGCTTTGTATATTACATAATGTTCATGGGAGGACAAGAAGGTATCCATAGCTTAATGATACTCTTGGAATCTGCAGGACTCTTTTCTTGGTTTGCTCCGAATCTAGTATATATTAAAATATTTTACTAGTTTGCTTTTATAAATGTAATTATCCTCTAAGATACATGTATAGCCCTGCTTCATCCTGCTATTTAAAAATGCTGGAGTTATCATTGTGCAGAGGAACTGGTTGTAGTTACGAAACATTTACTTCTGCAGAAGTGATTGTGGCAGAGAGAGGCACACTATTGCAATTCATCATCTCTAAAAAAATTCAATGTTAGAAGCAACTTATAAAAGTGAAAAACGTCGTGACTTACAAGGTTTATTGGTTCAAATAACAAATCAAGGTGAAGATCCAAAAACGTTCTTATACATTTATATATATATATATATATATATATATATATATATATACATGTACTAACGTCCTTTATGAAGCCCTAAACGACATATTCCACAGATGATTCGAAGCCCTCTGTGGTTTCACGACACCCAAAACGAGCTTCCTAAAAATTTGTGTGTATTAAATTTTATTTCGGCAGTTATGGTCATAAATAGCGTTTCTACAAAATTTACCTGGGCTTCATAAGTCGACATAGTATCACAACCTATACACCCTTAGTTGACGGCATAGTCCTTAAGAGGGCGCATTAGTTCTGTCATATATACACTATATATACTGTACGGTCTTTATGAGCCAAATATGTTTGATGCACTTTAAGAAGCCTGTAAGTCCAGCAACCTTGTGTTATTCAGATTAATGAATGTCGCAGGCAGATGCTTACTTCTTAATTAACAGATTGTATTTTAAAGCTACAACCCATGTTCAAACAAAATATAGGATTAAAAGTTTATATTTTAACATTTGTTCTAGCAGTAAAAATTCAATACACATTCTTGACTTTTGCGAATTATATTTGCAGTTACTCAAAAAAGATCTTCAACAACTGAACAGTAATTTGTACAATTGTTTTAGGATTCTGCATTTTCATTATAGTAATAAGCATCCTCTCTGGCTATGCAAAAGGACGCATTTCTCTAATAGTCTGAGAGACAGTATCATCAAACTGCCGGTTATTTCATCATTGTTTATATTTTGTATACACTATCTGCAGGCTAAAACACAAACATTGCCATAAGTCTGCCGGTCTGGCAATGGTGTAGACGAGGGCTACAACGCCATGATTGTAGTAAAATCAAAATTTTGGTGTGATTTTATCATATGGGAGATCATGTGCAAAAGAAAGTTTATCAATAATAATTAATGAATTCCTGAACAATGTTGTTTTCAATCTAGATGATAGGCTATAAATGCGACAAGAGTAATTTTAAAAGGGATTCCTGATGATTTTTGCTGACAGATGAAGTTATTTTAGAATAAAACAGTGATTATAAAATAAAAATTAGTGTAAGTTTAAATACTTGTAATTGTTATAAAGTGCTGCAGTTAGTTGATCTTCGCCAAGTTTGGAAAAATTGTAAGTTGACCTGTATTTAGTGACTCAACTTAAGTAATAGGGGATTATTTTAGGGCATGAACTGTAGTTCGATAAAATTCAATTGTAATTCGATCTGAACATCAATTCTAAATCAATTACAATTAATTCAATTCGAACCTATTTGATTTTATACTATTCCTTAGTTAGTTTTCTTGGCTTAGTGCTATTGAAAACCTTGTATATTTGAATTTAAGTTAAAACAATATCGATGCTAAGCAAGTTTGATGGTAATTCATATGTGGAGGAGATCCTTATTGATAGAGTTTTAATAGTTGGATTGTATGAAATTTTGGGAGGACTGATAAGTCTGAAATTATTTCAAGGTACATGTAAAGAAAGTTTAATCAATTTAAAATCTCAAACCTTCACTTACGAGACACGATATCCAATTGCATATAATCGAGTACAAAAGCATACTGATGGAACATGGAAGTCATACATGCTAGATAGTCAATGGCACATTCCGGTGGACCCTGCATCCTACGTAAGACATCATGAAATAGTCCTCGATTATAATCAGCCATGATAACTCAATCAAAGGGTATTACAGCCAACAGAATACGTTAAAATATACCCGAAGGAAGAAATTGAAATCCAAACACACCAAATTGGTAGGAGCAACAAAATGGAATCTATGACTACTAATAGAAATAGGAGGGCGCCAGTGTTTTCAAGAACTTGAATTGCCGGAAAAGACACAATTCTGGTAACTCGGTAGAACACAACGTATAGAAAATCCCCAAGTAACACACAAGGAACAATAATATGAATGCAACATATTTTTATCAGGGTGAAACAACGTATGTTGAAAAAATAATTCAGGGTCAAACGTTAAGTAGAAATAGGGTTTTCCAAGAAATTAGCCAAATGTTAAGAAAAGGATGGTTTTAAAGTACAATAAGCAAAGTAGCAGTAAGCCCGCACCGAGTATCACAACAAAACAAAGGAGAATCAAAAGAATTAATACAGTGCTAGCCAAAAGCGTAGTAGAGTGAGGTGGATCACACACAAAGAATAATTGGAAACTTCAAGGAATGAATTTTATTTACAAACCTCTAGTTAAAACCATAATATAACAGGAATATTTACAAATCCTCTGATTAGAATACATGTATAAAGTAAAAGGAAAACCAACTCGTATAGAACAAAACATTTTTTACAAAATATCCCAAAGGATGTACACAGTACCAAAAATTAAAGCAAAAATAATTAATACATTCCCGACTTACGTTGCACTAATTTATACTCTCAATAATAATATTTACATAAAATAGTAATTAAAAGAAATTATATAGTGAGTTGCTTTTGTTACCTTCAATCTTACTACTTACACAATTACAGCAATCAGTAAGAATCGGCGATAGGTAGAAGCACTCCTCTTTCAGCCAACAGCACCTCATTACCTGACTTCAAACGTAGGTGCGTACATACCGTGCAGCAACGGACCGAATTAATCGAAAGCAAATTAGCACCAATTGCAGTAAATAAATTTAGTTGCGAGAAAACTCCATCTCTCAAAGTACAACTTCTAGTAAAGAATCCATTAAAAGTAAATTAGCACCAATTGCAGTAGATAATTTAGTTGCTGGAAAACTCCATATCTCAAAGAACAACTTCTAGTAAAGTATCAATCGAAAGTAAATTAGCATCAATTGCAGTAAACAATTTAGTTGTTAAAAACTCCATCTCTCAAAGAACAACTTTGTGCAAACTAATTTCAGAATTCCAAATTATAAATTTATCAGTGCAGTATCGTAGCATTAATTCTTAATTTCGGATCGTTATATTATTAGATCGAGCTGAAATAAAAGTTGGACAACGAATGCCTGATTATCCTTATGTTCTAACACGTCAAGACTAAAATCGATGATGGGAAAACCTGCTGGTTAAAACGCTTTAGAGCATCTAAAGAACTAAGACTATCTGCAGCCAGCTTTGTAGATTCATAGCATTAGATGTAACATTAGTTACCTATTTCCTGTACGACATCATAAGAATTTACTATTTTTGAAGTATGTTCATAATCGACCTTGTAGAAAACATGTTACAACCTTGTAACTTCTTGTGGAAAACAAATGCTTTGATAAACAAACCTACTTAAGAAACATATATTTAACTTTTTCGGAAACACCATACAATGTTTGAGAATTAATGTATTGACATCAAGTACCAGATTTTAAATGCTATAATATTTCTGAAGCAAACGATTTTATAAAATATATACCAGCTTTTAAGATTGTATAGAAAGCGTATTTTTTATATTTAAAATTATAATTTCATGTGCTAATAAAACCTGAGATCTAGTATATTATCAACAAGATATATTCAACCTATTTAAATTTTTGTACTAATAACAACAATCGCAAAATTTACAGCTAACCCAAAATAAGTTCAGAGTAACTTGAATTTTACAACTGAATATTTAATAAGATTCTACAGGATGATGAATAAGCAATCGTTTAAATTGACCAAAGGCTGCCAGATTTGCTAATACATGCAAACAACCGTAAAAACAGTATGAGATTATGAAACTTTTAAATCAGCTGCGCGTCAAATTATTCAATTTCAGGGACGGAACGTAACCCCCCCCCCAGCAAAATTAAAAGGTCAGGGTAGAAAACAGAAGCAGCAGAAGAGGCAGTACGCCAACAGGAGGAACCAAAAGAAAATCAACGAGGACAAAGATGGAATGGCCTAACACTGCAAAATTCGTTGGAGAACGGATATCTCCAGGAAAGAAATAGTAAAGCTTTCAACCTCTAGGAACGGAATTGGTTTCTCACGAAAAACCAAAAAGTAAGAAAGGGAACGAGAGGAATCCAACAGTACAAGACAATAACTGTCAAACCTCAAAATATGCAAGGGAACGACAAAAATGCTAGATAGAAAAGTTGAGGTACTTCACACTGTGGAAACAAGAATTGTATTTAACTAACAACCAAAGCATCACTAACTAGGTCAAAAAGTCGACTAAGTTGTGGTTTCTGAAGAAAAAAAAAAAGGTCTAGAAAGCATATGCCACAGGAAGTGGATAAAAAAATTTAATTAAGTTAGTATGAAAACTAACAGCGAGAAAAACCTGACAAAAGAAGAGAAAGGAAAATGGATCCAAAGGAACGGAAAAGCAAACTAAACCAAAAAAGCGCCAAAAGGTAACAAAACCAAGTGTAGTTATGTATGGGTATGTGTGTGGGTGTCTGTAGGTGTGTGTGGGTGGGTGTGTGTATGTATATGTGTGTTGGTGTGCGTATGTGTTGAACCGCTTTACCCGCCTCTTATAACAGGTAGGTCATACCGTGGGACTATTGTAATCTGGAACCACATAGGGTGGTGCGAAAGAAAAAAAGAAGACCCAGCAATACGGGAAAGTAAGTAAAGAAAAAAAGAGAAAAAAGCCAAAAAGTCAAATCCTGAGGAGAGTATAATCAGCCTGATACTTTGGGGTTGCAAGGACTAGGAATGGAGCTTAAGACGTTTGCCCACCAGCTAGAAAACGAGACGGGGTCAGGGCTCAACTTCGTTATTTTAAATAGCACACCCTATATATTATTACATATTTGAATAGTGCTTGAGCAATTAATTAATTTGAATCAAGCGTTAAACTATCTTCACTTGTTTTGCCTCCAGGAAATTTTTTGTCTTCTAAAAGGGTGCACTTTGGAAGATCGTAAACCTGAACGATAAATATTTTTCAAAACCTTTTATTCCTTATGTTTCCATAACAGCTTAACAATCGTTTATTAATAAAGTTAGTAATGTAGTTTTCTCTATTGTAGGGGTAAGATAAAAAAGCGAATTGTCAAATTACGTGATTTTTTTCAAATTGAATCACCCCATTTCTTGTATCACGACATAAAAGAGCATAACTTTTCCTTTCATTTGATACCAAAGCAGCATAAACAATTATTTGGAAAATCTTGAGTTACTTAATTTTTTCTTATTTTGTCAATATTCCAAGCTTTTTGTGGAAATTAAGGTTTTTGCATAATGTTTTTAATACGCTGTGTTTAAGTTAGGCACAAATTTTTCTTAATGGTTGAATTTAATTGATTATTATTACATATTATGATTGAGTTGAATAATTAAAGATTGAAAAATATCAAGAGGCCTATGGTTTATTGTTTTTGCATATAAGCATTTGTTTGTTACATACTCAGTTGAATTTGTGACTTTTACAAACTTGTGAAGCTTATAATAGAGCCGTAAAAGATCTCGATTGAAAATTTCCTAAATTTGTTAATAACTTATGGCGAGTGTGAATATGTTGCGAGTAGAACATGCAGAACATTTGTTGCAAGATATTCTACAAGATCAAGACCAACTACAAACATTTTTAATAAAGTTATTTGGAGCGCCGAAGTGAAGTTTTATAAAAACGGAATGTTCAATCATCATAACTCACATTATTGGTCAGTTGCAAATCATCACTTAACTCGTGAGCAGCAATTTAAGGAAACTTGACAATTTAATGTGTATTGTGCTATTAAACACAAAATAATTCCATGTGTGCATGTCTACGATGAAAACCTAAATGAGGAAAATTATTATGCTATTTTATGATATATTATGACACCAGCATTAGATAGTTTGCCAATAGGGGAAGCGATGTTGGCATGGTATCAACAAGTTGGTGCGCCAGCACATGATAATAGATTGGGCACTCAATTACTGCATGAACTTCTTGATGATTAATGAATTGCTAATATTGGCCTCTTCCTATCGGCATCTTGCTCTTCTGATTTAAAATCCATAGACTTTTTTAATTGGGGGTACATAAAAGAAAAAGTTTACGCGACACCACTTACAACCAAAAACGATGGCACTGTAGAAGTTCATCACACCTTTGCTACACTTCAGAAAATTAAATACCACAAGCAACACATAATGCTGTACAAAGAATTCTTAAGTGTTTAGAACACAACGGCAATATCTCTGACCATTGACTTTAAGTAGATTTGATCATTTTTTTCACCAATTCAATCGATGTGAAATCCTAACTTTCAAATTATAAAACATCTTATTAAAGAAAACTTTGAAAGGTTGAGTTAAGCTATTGTATTTAAAAATTATTTGAATATTATTTGTTGGAGCAGTTTGATAATGATTGTTCATAACCTTAATTTCCATAATAGCTTGAAAGTTTAACAAAATTTCAAAAAAATAATTAATTAACTCAAAATTTTCCAGATAATTGATTAGGCTTATTTGGTTTCGAATGAAAAGAAATTTTATGCTCTTTCATATAGATACAAAATTGGGGAATTCCATTTGAAAAAATCGTCCTAATTTGATAATTAGCGTTTTTTCACATCCCCTGCAATGGGGAAGATTACATTATTAATTTTATTAATAAACGTTTAAGGTGTTATGGAAACACAACGTACAAAAGGTTTTGAAAAAATATTTATTATTCCGTCTTATGATCTTCCAAAGTACACCCTTTTTGAAGACAAAAAATTCCTGAAGGCAAAACAATTGAATATAGTTATATAAACTGTTACAGATGTAATTTTTCCTACCGTTACGGGTGAAACAATTTCAGTTTTGACCCGTCCTGAAGGAGCACTACAAAACTAACAAATAACAAGGTTTCTAACTAAAAATCTGCTTTGCATTAACACTTACCCTGAAAGGGCTCTTCTTTGTAAATATCGAGGGGCACCAAATAGTCTGTTGTCACAAGCCTGCAGAATGTTCTTGTCTACGTGGAAGACCGTTATTCCGCATAAACCCCCTTGCTCTGGTTATCCTATGTTCGCTTGTCACGTTTCTGTTTAAATCAACTACTCCTTCCAGATACAACAGCCACCGGGGTAGCTGGAGATTCCTTACAAATTGCTAGATATACACCTTTTTCCCTAAATAATTAAAATAAAAATCCACCTAAACTTGCTTTCTATTGACATAAAAAAAAACAATTTCATTACACATACACATAACCTATCTATAATGTGGCCAGGTGATGATGAACTAAATCCTAAAAAAAAAAATGTAAAGCAAACTCAACCTAAATCCAACAACAAGACTAAGCGATTCCCCACATTTCCCTACTTTCCTATCTAATTATTACATCTCGTTCCTTAAACAAGAAAACAGTTCAATTCCAACATTACACCATATCATTGTCCATTCAAAAATATTCTACATTTAATACTTTACCTAAACTTCGTTAATGACTCTAATCTCAAATTACTAATTAGTCCGGTGAATTAAGTATTGCCACTTAACTACTGTCTTATTGCCAAAACACACAATTACAAGTTAAACATCCATAGTACAATTTTCTTTCAAACGTTAGGTATTCACAGTTTAATTCCAGAATTTCCAACTACCATCGAGATTGTTTCACAGCTTTCAACTAAGGGTCCAAACACAGCAGCTCTCTGATTCCAAAACATACGTCACAGTTCCAACTTAATAGAGGAATTTCTATCAACCCCTTTTCAAAATGGTTTTATGACATTAATCTCCATTTACGCGACTGAAAAAGTAATTCATTTTACATGTCGATCGCCATTCCTTGCAGTAATTAGCCTACATTTTTTCTTAGAGCTCTGTACATCCCCCAATTTAAACACTATTGCCCCATTTTCCTTAAATTAACCTCACTGGGGGATCTAGCATTGAGACCCCCTTCAGACTTACTTATATTACTATATCTGTGAAATGCTTTCAAAAGACTGGTTGACATAAGACTGTTTTTAACTCTTCCTTCCCACTCTATATCATATTTTATTAATCAGCATCTGTCTTATTACAATGTATATTGTGCATTTTCATCAGTCTCAGAGCCAATGATCTCATATAGTTCTTGCAATTTCTAAACTGACTTTCGTCATCAATATTTATGATGTCATATATTGGCCCCGTTGCCACTATCAAAATAGCAATTCCTCGTAACTACAATAACGGTATCGGTACAATATAGATTTTGCATTTATTTAGTAATTGGTGACGGAATGTGGTTTGTTACTTTTTAAATAGTAACTTTTAAAATGATTTTATACTGAAAAAATTGCAGTCTAAACTGTTTAGCTTCATAATAAATGTTATTATGTGGGAATTTGTACTAGTGAGCATATTGATATTTTAATTGAATGATTTTAATGTGTTATATATTCTTAATTAAATAGCCAACGCATGTTATACCGGGCACGGAATAATAGCCACCAATAATCAGGACTTCCAGAGGTTATGTTTATTAAATTAAAGTAAGAGGACGACCAGTTATGAAAATTTGTATTTAAGGTTTGTCCTCTACTTCCTAAACGCGAACCATGCGTGGTTTATTCACCCAAACACAAATAACGCTAGTCTGTTCTGAAAAGAACAATTTTAAATGCAAGCAAGAATAACACGAAATGTGGGACAAAACTACCAAAGAGGTTAATGACATGAAATAAGAACGCCAACGAATATCTAACATAACCAATACACGTAATATTAGTTGTCAACAAATGTCTCAAATGAAGGCGGCAACATTGCAAAATTTACAAACCGAGAAGGAAACCTTTTTCTGGAGTTAGAATAAGACAAGAATATCATTTGTAGTTGATATGGTGTGACGTCATTTGTAACGAAAGACAGTTTAGAAATTGCGAGAACTATATATGTAATCCTATGTCTGTGTATTCTGCTTATATAATGTCTTGTTAATACTTTGTATGGATTTCCCCTTTATGATAATTGCAGCATTGTCTATTTAAAATGATGTCATATTGCATGGAATGTATTCTACTAATTTTTAAAGCTCAAATCTAAGGTGCATTTTAATGAATTTCACAACACTGAAAGTTTTGTGGGGATGGGAAGGGGGTTTGCATATGTGCATGCATGTGGGTATGTACATATGTGACTCCGTGGCGTAGTTGGTATGCGTGTGACTACTCCGCCCAAGGTCCTGGGTTCAAATCCCGAGACAGTCCACTTGAAAAATGTTAGACAAGCATTTTTCACAAAAATACGCCCTCGGTTGGATGAGAAGTAAAATGGAGGGCCCGTGTGTGTGTTGTCATGCACATTAAAGATCCCTACCTTGCTTGGAACAGCAAGGGTTCGGCAAAATTCAAGGTAAAAAAAACTTGTTTCCTGGCCAATGTAGTATCTTCAGGTGGAGCGTTGGAAAATCACATGTAGGTGTATGTGCATGTGCATATGTGGATGCATGCATGTGTGTGTGTTTGTTAGGACCAATGCTTTCGTTTTACTCCTTTTGCTTGAAGGTATTTAAAATATTGCAAACGTTAGTACTTTTTAGCACTTCACTTTCCATTATGACTCTTCAGAATTTTATGTTAATGTTGAATATGGTTTGGGATGCGTAGTTTTATTAAAAAGATTGAAATTCATATTTTCCAAATTTTTTGTCCTATTTAATACACAAAACTGTCTTGACTAATTTTTGTTGTTATGGTTATTGGTTGATTAATTTGCTTATGTTAGATAAGATTAACCTTGACCAGCAGCACCACTTTTCAATGTATTACAACTCTGAATATATGCTTTGCGTTGAAACTACTCACCCTTTTTAGCAACTACATCACAAAAAAAACAGCGGTCCAAGTTGAAATCAGCCTCTATATATTTTGTGTGTTCACAGTTTAACGGACTTGTGTATTTTTGCATGAAAGCGGTTTGAGATGAAACATGCTTAATGTATTTTTGTGTGCACACAGTTTAAAGCAAAATCAGCCCTATCCCACTACTAATAATTGAAATTAATTTACATTAAAATACACAAGGTGATTCTTTTTCTTGACAGGTCTAATCTCTCAAATATTTCTTTAGTTATGGAGTTTTAAATTCAACAATTAAATAAATGTAATAATTTAACTATGATCCCCAAATGATGATAAAATTGATTGGGTTTTGAAAGTGGTAAAGTCTGTGCTACTAATAAACATATATTAAACTTAAACATCACGTTGAAACTGCATTTATCAATACAATTTTACATACTTATTAGTCCCCACACTAATACAAATACCTATCAAGCAATTTTGCATTAAATCTGGAGATTATAATATTTTAAACTAGAACTGCAAAACAATTCAAATATGAGTTATCAATGGAATTTCTACTGCCACTCTTTTGTAGTTTTAATACATAAATAATTTTTAGAATTAATTACGATTGTATTTCTGAAATACAAAAATAGTTTTATTTGTTGTAATAATACATATGCGTATAACAATACTAATAAAATTACTGTAATATATAATAATGTACAGTAATACAAACAGTTAAATATTTAAAGGATTAAGTTGAACAACTCCACCAGCTTCACAAACATTTTTTCCAACCTGGCTCAATATATTAAAGTGTGCCAGATATTTTGGGTTATTTGTAAACTCCAAATTAAATTTAATTCGATCAGTGGCCTATAAATTAGTTAATATAGTGGTAGTTTTAATATAAATAAGCTTACCTCCTGGACCCAAGCCTGTGCTATTAGTTTTTCATGACTCGCAGTTGGTAAATTTTTATTAAGAGAATCAGTAGCTCTTGATAAAACAACAGCACTTGTGTAAATATCAACTGCAGAATGGCCGAGTCTAGTCAAAATAAACTGCTCATCAACAATTCCTTTGCCATATTTAATCAGACTTTTCTCAATAGCATGACCAAAATTTTGTACACTCTGCAATAAAAATATCAGCAACTAAGTATAAACTAAGATCAAGTAAAACTCAATATTTACTACACATTACTTCAAGTAATTCTTAGATATGCAGTGAAATAACAATTTTAACTAAAACTTTTAATTCAACGATACATGAGTGATGCAAGTGCAAAAAGAGATAGTATTTACTAAATACTAACAATATACAGGAGTATGACTGCAGCAAAAGTACATCATTCTAAAGCATTCACTTTAAGATGATTGTAACACTATATTTGATTTGCTGCCTTTAACCGGTAGTACAAGAAATAATGTCGACCATAGATTTGATCAACTGTTGCAGAATATATTGTAAAAACTAGAATTTTTTTAACATAGAAAAAAAGTATTTCATGGTTATTTTTGCTGTATTTAAATGTTCGATTTTTTATCTTTGCTTTCTCACTGAAGTTTTCAAATTTCAACCTTGCAGTCAAAGGTACAAAGCAACCAATCAAAAGTCTTCTGGTCTTGTTCAGACCCCTCCCTATAATCAACGTTTTGAAGTTATATCAATTGACCTTTTCAGGCCATTGCCTGAAACTGCTCTTGGTGAAAAGTGTATTTTTATTGTCAAAGACGCCAGCACAAAGTTTGTAGTTATTCCTCTTAAAACGTGCCAGTGCCAAAGAATGTGCAAAAGTTTTGATTAATGAAATATTTATGCGTTTCAGTTTACCATGCAGAATAATCAGTGACAACGGAACCCAATTTATTTCCGCAGTCCACCCCTAGTCATAAGTCACGTCAACAATGTAAAACATATAATAAAAGAATTGAGGAGATGGCATGATAGTTGTGATTTGCGACAAGTGTATTAATGTGCTCCTCACAGTATTACAAATTTCACTGATAATTAGTGCTATTTATATATTAATTTTGGTATCCTCTTCAAGCTTGTTACACTGACTTTCATATGAACATACATTTAATCTTACACTTCAAGTTACCGAAGCAACACGAATAAAATCTACTTCATCGACCCTTATTGACATTGTATGTACTACCCCTGGACTTAAAGTCAATAGGTGTGGAACTGTAGACCTACTTAACCTTACAGATCAGCAAGGGATCGTATGCGATTTTGACTTAATGCTCCCTAAACATCAGCCTTTAATTTTAAACAGTAGAGATTACTCTTGTTTTGATAATGATGAATTCGCCTTTGATGTAGGAAACATTCAATGGAATATGGTACAGACCTTACTGCTACAGCATTGACCAAAGTCATATCTGATCTTAGTAATTCAATAGATACAGCACAAGTTACATACCTGGTATTACTTGACTTTAGTAAAGCTTTCGATGTAATTAACCATACACCGTTAGAAGCAAAGCTAACTTACTATGGAATTCAAAGTATTGTTCTACAATGGTTCACAAGTTATTTAAAAGGAAGGACACAGTCAGTCAAAATTAACAACCAAATATCCATGCCCCTTGCTGTTGCTTAAGGAGTTCCACAAAGTAGCATCCTGAGCCCACTATTGCTTGCAATCTTTACAGCAGATCTACCACAACAGTTATCATCCGCTTGCAAATATCGTATGTATGCCGACAATGTGCTTCTATATATTTCAACAGACATTTACAATATTAACCATGCTATCAATCAGTTAAATGATGATCTTGCCGCAGTCTTCATGGGTAGCCAATAACGGTTTGGTACTTAATGCAAATAAGACTGTAGCTATTTGTGTTGGTTCCAAAACTTACTGCACCAAGGCTGAAATGAGACGCACTGTTGACCTACATATTGATAATTCAATAATTCCCATTTGTGATTATGCTAAATACCTGGGGGTAACTATAGATTCTCAACTTAGCTTTAAACAGCACGTTAATACAAAAATCAGAATTGCTTATCACAAAATGCGCACCTTGTACAGATACAAATTACTTCCAAGTCCTTCCATAAAATGGAGACTTTGTAACAGTCTAGTATTGCTTAATCTTGATTACTGCAGTGTGGTTTATTACAACTTTCTATCGCAACTAATCAACCACAAAACACAGGTGCTGCATAATGTGTTTTAGATACTCATTTAACATGGAATCTAGGGAACACGTTACACCTCATTATAACTCCAGAGCAATACTTAAATTCCATAATAGAGCTACACTGCAGTTCTCGTCTTTCACATATCAAGTAACCACTACAAAATGTCCTGCATACTTAGTTGAAATGCTACTACCTAGGGCACTGGCACATACGTTAAACTTAAGGAATATTGAAGATTTATCTATTCCTTATCATTCAACTAGAAAATTTCAATGTTCTTTTCTGTACATGGCTCCATCCATATTCAATAAATATTATTCACTCTTTCAAGCTAGCCGCAAGGAGAGCTTTAAAAAGCAAATCTTGTTTGCTTTATTAATGGAGTAATGCTACATTAGTAGCACATAGTTATATGCCCTATCTTGTAGTACTTAAAATACTGTAATTTACACATAAGGCTTATTGTTTGTTTTGTTGTATTGTTTTAGGAGAGCTTGTAAACTAACTTAGCTGAAGCTCTTCATATTGGAGTTCTAGTTCACTGTACGTGTGACTAGTGTACCAATGAATGAATAAATAAATAAAATACATAAATAAAGTATAAATTGGCCATGCTAGAACTTTAACAAAATGTATTTTTCTTTAACATGCTAGGATTGTCCTTTAACATTTAAAAAAAGAAAGCTTGCCCTTAAATGATACACTTTATCAAACACCTTGCTTTATAAGTGGTGTTGGAAAAAGTAGTGAAACAAGCCAACGGCCATCAACCTTCAACGAAAACTTTTAACAACAAATCTTGGGTTTACACTTGTGTATGCAGTATCTCTATTAATTTATGTAAATAAGTATAACCAAATGGCACAAGTAAAACTGATGTGCTAGTTAATCCTGGTTTGGTACATGTTTTTCAAAACTCAATATTCCATAATTCAGTATAATGTGGTGCTACTTCAAATGTACAAAAGTGTCACAATATTCACTGATTTATATAATGTGGTTTTACTTAACTTATAATAGTACTATATTCACAATCCAATTTTGAGAGATTTTCATTACCAAAAGTGTACTTCCTAAACCAGATCAATTACTGGAGCATAACAATTTACCTTTTTATAGATGCTTATATAAATTATGCATCATAAATAATTATACAAGTATATATAAAAATAAAATAAAAATTGTTTAAGTTTCCTCGTGCATTCCTTTATATTCATAGTAATCACCATTTAAAATATGCCAATGAATATTATGTTGTACTGAATCAGAAGCACTTTCATTCGGACATATTACCTCTACTGCATATCCAAGATTAGAAAATACAATACTTCAATTAAAAATACCTTAGATAGTAAATTTGCATAAAGAACAAGATCTTTGTGGACAAGATGATCAATAGAAGGAGCTGAACCCAATCCTACAGATCTAAATACACGTTTGGAACCCTCTCCAACAATAAATCCTAAATTAGATGCAGGATTTTTCAGTGCTTTTTGAAGCTCTTTAAGGTGTACACCAGCATATTGCATCCCTTTAAAAGTTCAGTAATTTCTAATTCAAAATATGATTCCTTCCTTACCTGTTAATGCTACAAACAATCGTAAAATTTCATTAGTACCCTCAAATATTCTAAATATCCTTAGATCACGTAAAACTCGTTCCAAACCAGTAGCTTTCATAAAACCCATTCCACCCATAATTTGAATGGCATCATCACACACCGTCCAAGCAGAATCAGAGGAAAAACTCTACATAATACTAAAATAAATATAATGACTATTTTATTTACCAAACCTTTGATATAGCAGCCTCCAAGTGATAATTTTTAGAACCATTGTCCATATTAGCAGATATCATATAAGCTACCGATTCTGTTACATACTGTAACATAGCCATCCGAGCTAGCTTCTCTTGGATGCTACCATATGAGTCAATTCGTTTTCCAAACTGAACTCTATTGGTAGCAAATTCAACAGCTTTATGCATACAAGCCCTCATAGTTCCAGCTAAAGTAGCAGCCATTCCAAACCGGCCATTATTTAAGATGCTCATGGCAACTTTAAATCCTTCTCCAACAACTCCTAATACATTTTCAACAGGAATTTTGACATCTTCAAAATGAACCTGTAAAGCATGTTATAGTTACTTATTAAAAGGACTCGGTAAAAACACTATATTAAAAAAAGTAATAATAAAATGTCCATCTTAATCAGAGAAATGAAAAATCATCAGAGGAAGGAACAGGTATCTTCTTAATCACCTACCTATGTGAACTATTATACATTCCATCAATTGGAAATGCACGCAAGATGGTAAACATTATACAAGTGCATTTTTTCAAGATCTTAGTTTTTAAGTTAGAATGAAGTTAAAAGAAAAAGATAGTAAATGAACATTGGACAAAATCAGTTGTTTTATAATACATTCCAACAGGTGTGGAATTTCATAATTAAACAGATTTGTTAAAGGATATTGAGTATAGTATTAGGGCTGTTACAGATTTGGAAAATATTGAAATTGTGTACTTACTTCGTGCTAAAAATAATTTCAAACATTTTTTTAATATACTAAAACTTATTAACAAATAAAGTCCAGACAAGAGTATGCAAAATTATTACCATTCATTGTGATACCACAAATAAAGCCATGAAAAAGACAGGATGTCAGGGAATTGCATTGGCATCTTAGAATATACAGTTATAGGCAGTGCACATTACTAAGACGAATATAGACAAGAAATAGTTTTTGAACTTCTGTGACAGCCTGTTTTGTTGAGTTATGCTGTCACCAATTTAAACAGATAAGTTAATATCAAATGATATTTTGGTTTCTTAAATTCCTTGATTTTCAATTTAATTAAGAGAAATGATTTTTTAGATGTCTTCAGGTGTTGTTTAAATGGTTTTTAGGCATGCTCATATTAAGGTTATGTTTTTGTATGTAAATACATCTTTTAAAGTTTAAGAAAGGTTTATGAAATATTACAATTTATTATTTTTCTGTGTTCTAAACTAAACTAAAAGAAAAGAAAGAGCTCGCATTTCATTATATTCCCTGCCTTTCATCACAAGCTCATCCTCCCACTTCTCCTACAGCATTCGTCACATTATTTTAAATCATACAAAGACAGTGACGAGTCATATAAAAGGCAATAGGTACTTACAAAATACAGTAACACAAAAAGAAAACAAAAAAGAAAAGTAACTTTACGTTAAGCAGCGGCAAACTATATAACTTAGTTAAACATAAAATGTTGCATTAGCGATTAACAAAGTATACTAAACTCTACCCTAAATTGAAAAATGATTAATTACTAAGGCACTGCTAAAGTATTCAAAATACATTAGGCGCCAGCTTGATGTAATTTTGCTAATCATCTCTTCATTAAAATCACGAAACCTTGAACCATTTAATCAATCCATCACGGGTACTCACACTCAACAAAATTATAGTTATTAGTCTGGTAGCACAAATTCGACACAATAAAGATAACTTAATCTAAGACAAAAGTCACTAAAGTGACTTAAAACACGTTAGATCTTTAAAACTAACTTAATAGTTAAATTACAATTTTTATTCAGTACGATAATAATTTCTGTACTGAGCAAATTTTGAAACACATTTCCATATAGACTTACCTTTAATTGGATAAAAGATAAAGATACGCTAAGATAACAATATGTAGCTTAGCATCACGCTACTAAGATAATAGGCACAGCAAATCTATAAGAAAATATTTAATATAACGCCCAAAAGTTCAGATACTAAAGATAAGACATTTTTAAGAGATAATATATAAATCTAAAATTGGCCCATTTTATAAAAATCAAAACAGATATGCCACACCAAAATAAGGCTAAAAGAGACAAACTAACAAACTATTCACACTAGGTAAAATAGACAATATGCACTAAGCTTTTTACAAAAGTTAAGAAATTACAAATTTTTAATAGGTACAATCACTATTCTCACATTCTACACATTCAAGACAGTTGTTTAAGCACCCTTAATTCTCAATCAAGTTGTTACATTCTCTACAATTTAGCCCTTACACAATTTATGCAGGAAAGCTATTCTTATTAAACTAAAAACCACCATCCAAAGGCAGTAACTTAAAATGTTATATATGACACAAACACAATGTAAACAAAATTTTCAAAGTAACATACTACACAAACGTACACACCTCAACTCGTTAAAAAAAAACAAATAAAGAAAAATGATGTTAAGTTAGGTTTTATGGAAGAGAATGGTAACAAAATTAGCAACATTTTGCAGTCCTATCTCTAAAATTATCATAGATATCGAAAGAAAATTCCCTATCATTGGAACAGTGAATATCAACTACTTCATAAAGGGCACTATGTGTACTTTACAATGATACTGCCCGAACATAAGACATCAACTCAAACATCAGAAATAGCCCTAAACAGCTATAAATCTTTAATATGCCAAAGGTCTTGTGACTTACCCTGCATATCTTCTAACTAATAGATTAAGGTGTACAACGACTTGTGTAATTTTATACAAAATAAATTTTGCAGACAATTTTGCTGAAAATTTTTTGTAGCATCAGAAAAAACGTGATTCTTTTTCCACATCTTTTCACCCAATGCAAAAGATATAGCCTTCTTTCTCAAATTATAATGAACTTTACTTTTATTATAAACACTACAAAGATGTTGGCAAACGTTAGAGAAAATAAATGGGAGTTGCTTTTGAAGGTGTTAAATTCTAAGGTATCAACATTGTCTGGAACAGGACCATAAAAACTACAATCGATAGGAACATAACGGTCAAATACTAAAAATGAAGGCACAAATTGTGTTGCTTTATGTTTAGAAGTGTGTATTGCTTGTGCTGTTTTGTAAATAATTTCATTCCAGCAGGTTTAATCCTTTTCTATACAAGAAGATATAGAGGTAACAATCACTCTATCGACCCTTTCGGTTGGGTTCACTGGGGGTGATATTTAGCATTAAACCACACCTCTTGGACATGGTAGTTTTACGAAATCTTGGAATTCCTTAGAGATAAATGGTATTCCATTATCATAAAGTACTATTTGTGGTGTGCCATAGATAAGAAATACGTGCAGCTCCAAAAATATAATAATAGCACAAAAAGTAGCTTTAGGTAAAGGTTAAACTAGGGCAAATTTAGAGACCCAATCAGTCACCACAAGTAGAAATTGAATGCCTTTCTTCGACCAAGGTAGGGAACCTACTAAATTTAAAGATATCAACTGGAAGAGATAAGAAATATTTTTAAATTGCCCCATTAAACCAACCTACAAACTCTTGTGGGCACCAAAAATCACACAGTTTTTTTATATAATTACAGATACTCTTAAATTAAAACAATAGTAAAGTTAGGAAATTTTAACCAATGTTTTAAAAACGCCAAAATAGGCTGCAGAAGGGTCATCATGACACAAACGAAAAACTTATCCTGGATTTGGTGTAGGTACAACAAATTTCCATTCAGGAAGGTTTGATACTTTTTTCTTTGTAAGAGGTAAAACTTTATACAAACGATTGTTTTCTACTTGAAAATTAGGAAATTTTTCATGAAAAGACAAAACTTTCTTAATCATACCTGTATATCACTTATCAGGATCAAGTTGAGGTAAATTCAAAGAGGTGATATCATGAGATAAGGCATCAGGAATTATATTAAGTTTGCCAGGGCTGTGCTTTACATCAATAGAAGACTGAGAGATTCGTAAAATCCACTGAGCAAGATGACATGCTGATTATTTTAGTTATTAAGCCAAGTTAATGCAGCACAATCTGCACTTACAGTAAAATGGGTACCCTCCACTTAATCTCTGAATTTACCGATACCAAACATTACTCCTAACAGTTCTCTTTCCGTGGCTGAATATTTTTGTTCAGTGGACGTTAAAGCTTCACTGGCATATACAATAGGATGTTCAAGACCCCTGTGTTCCTGAAACAAGATAGCACCAAACCCTATGGGCTTGCATCTGAATGAAGAATTTTTTAGAGAAATCTAACGAGACCAGGATCGGAGCATTAGTAGTTACATATTGAATTTTTTCGAAAGCTTCTTCAGCGTCTTCATTCTACTAAATTATTTGTCCTTTTTGTAATTGCGGATTAATGCAGTTACAGAGATGTGAAAATCGTCAATAACGTAGGTAAAAACATTCTATAATAACCAATCATGCCAATTAGTTTTTTTATTTCGGTAGTGGTTTTCGGCATTTTAAAGTCATTTATCGCTTTAACTTTAGTGGGTAAGTACTCAATTCAGTTTTATCAACCACAAAGTCAAGATAAGTTATTGATTCACAACAAAACTCACACTTTTGTAAATTTATTTTGAAACCTACATTTGAAAGACATTCGTAAATATCATTCAAAGTGGTAATATGCCTCAGGCAAAGGTACGATAATATCATCAAGATACACAAATTCTCGTTCTTGATGCAATATGGACCTAAAGTCTGCTCCATAGTCCTCTGAAGAATTTGTGGACTGTTAGAAAGACCGATCGGCATAACGTTGAGCTCCAAAAAGGCCCTTGCCTGACACATAGAAAGCTGTCTTTGGACGGGAGGATTCTTCCTAAGGAATTTGCCAAAAGGATTTCCGCAGATCAATAGAGGTAATAAATCTAGCATCTCTGAAATGGGACAAAATCGAATCTGTTCAAGAAAGCATGGCGGTATCAGCAACAGTGACGACCATCAAAGCAGGCCCGGTATTGACCGTTCTTTTTATTAACTAGGAGAACTGGAAGAGCAAATAACACCAATTTGTAGCATACTATCAATTTCCGTATCTAAATGCTTCTGCACAGTGGGAGAGAGACACTACTGCTTTTACTTAAAAGGCTTTGCATCTCCCGTGTCCATATGGTGTGTAGTAGTAGTTATGGAACCCAATTTGAAATATTCCTCATATTTTTTTATATTCCTTATATTTTTTGATAGTTTTTTCTAATATTAGAAGTTGTTCTGAGTTAAGTGACGTAATGCAAATAATTCGGAATTATAAGTAGTTTGCCAAGAAATATTCTGAAAGTGTAGCGATAGTTGAAAAATGTTGCAGAAATCGGCACTTAATAAAAACCCATACTTAATGAAAGGCACTACAAGAAATTCGATAATGCATTCAAGCGATCCCATATGAATTTTCAAAACAACAGTACCAGTAACCATTATTTGTTTCCCATCAGCAATGCCAATAAAAGATTTATTACGGGATAATTTGAGTGGAAAACCAATAGTAGAGATTGTGAATATAAGGCTGTCCTAAATTGTGCTTTTAAATTAGAGTACTATTTTTAACAGTAATTAATGATATAAAATTTTGAAATTGTTTGGAGCCCCTCAATTGGGTCGACAATAATTCTCTGAAATCTACCTATAATTTAAGCCCCACAATTTGGGCACCATTCATTCTACGAAGTTACTCTTGATTGGTTGGAACCTCATGCTTGGGAGCCATAAATTCTCTGATATTCAAGTCCCACAGTTGGGTGACCATTAATTTTCTGAAGCTTACCTGGTACTAAAGCCAATTCAAGCCCCACAATTTGGGCTGCCAAAATACTTTGCAGTTTTCTCTGGAGTTGATGATGTCCTTCTTTAATGGACGCCAAACTACTGCCAGCTTTTTCCTATAAATACCTAAAACTCAGCTTCATCAGAGAAGTTCTCCACAGCTGCTCAGCTGCGATCTGAAATATAGTACCATACTATTCTACAAAAGCAGTAACGATTTATTCGTATAAAAATTCTACACCAAAAACCCTCATCAATTCTTATTTCACACATTGGTTAAATTACAAAAATTCTCCTTTGAAATAATACATCCTTCCTTCAAATATTTCCTGTTTAAATTTTATCCATTAAGTAAACAAAAAACCTTAGTTTAAAAGTAACAGGGCCTTTTCCTAATCCTTACGTTACCCCAGATTTAATAAGAGCTCATAAAACCTATAAATACTCGTGCTAATTTTCGCACCGCAAAATACCATAAGTCCCGTTTACCTTGTACATAAACAAATATAACTCAAATTATTTTATACATATAAATTCCCACATAAAAATATCGTCAAATAATAAATCATAAAAGTTCATTCAGTACCTCTTTAGCCCATTAAGTTTATAGAAATATATCCATAAGGCATAAAAAGTCATTACACACCAAATAAATCCACAAAAGCAATTATATACAAAGAGCTGTTATCTGGAATGCACCACCACACATGTATCCACAATCATGCCTTCGATGACTGCTGCCCTCATCAATGACTGCACGTTCGGAAACCTCCCAAGTTGTATTATACCATTCTAGACTGCAAGCTGCTACTCTATTTTCTCAATCACCACTTGACAATAAAGCCAGACTCCACCAACTCTGCTACTGGTTCAATTTACCATGGGTAAACCACCAAATCAATCCATCAACAATCTCTACTGCGTTTTTTGTAGCCTTGCACCAACAACCATATATAAAGCAGCTTGTACTTACTTTCATCAAGTATGCTTCGGATCTTTAAACTATCTTTCTCATTAACTTGTATACTGCTAGTACAAACTCTACACCAACTTGTGTATAAATTTTATTTCAAGTACTATATAATTACTTGTTCACCACTATTAGCGGACGCAGCGATAAAAATCAAAAGAGAGCCCTACTATCACCTACTAGTGCTTATATAGCCAATTCTACCCCTCTCAAGCTTCACATTACTCACAACTTCGTTGATATAAACAAAACAGCCTTCTTAGTAAAATTTTAAACAGTTAACACATTTCTTAAAAATCCCTCACAAACAAATGCTCAATTGCCACTTTAATTCCGAAAACACTCGTTTAGCCATCACCAATTCTCTGTGAATTTCTACCCTAATATCAACTGCCACCAAAATTTCAGAATTTTGACGATACAAACAAAATCTTTTCTACGAAAGCACGTTTCGTGTCACAACTTATATCCACTTCGTCGAATCTTAGCCACTACTCCCAAACGTTTATAATAAACACCCCTTCTACGGAACTATCTGTCTCCTTTTATCCAACACACGCAATCTCCTATCCCTTCCTTTATTTTCAACTTGCTCCTCTTCTTGAAGCAATAGCCCTCTCCAAGCAATATTCAAAAAATCCTGTCTCATTTACACATAACCTTCTCTGTTTATCTTTAGCAGCTTGTACATGTAACATATCTACCTTATTCCCCTCTATATTACAATCTTCAAATGATGTTTATAGAAACATGTAGCATCTCACTCGTACCTATTAAATCCAATCTTTCCTTGTCTCCCTGCATTTCCCCCAAGTACAACAAACACCTATCATATGATGTCTTTGTCCTGTTTCTATGCCTGCTATTAACACTCTTTCTTTCCAACGGTTATTTGTGCACATTTTCTGCTTGAATCCCTAGAAATCTAGCTACGGTAGAACTTATTTACAACAATATTAAGAAATTCTTGACCAAAACGACTTTCAAACTTATAAACAAATACTAAGAACATGTTGTTTGTCTGCCCCTTCTTTATTCGAATTTACTAGAACCGGTAACCTGCAACCCAAACCTTTTTCAAGGGAATTGGATGTTACCAGTGCTATGGTCTAGACTTTATTCTAAGCGGTAGGAAGCAATGGTTCAGGGGTGGGAATTGATATTAAAAAAAAATTAACAAAATATTGAGCGCCACTATATTCAGAAAAAAGCGGAATGCAGAACCCAAAAGTTGACTACAACAACGAGATACCTGCAATAAATTACAAGATTAAAAATTTAGCATGAGGCAGCAGTTTGCTCCTCCAATATATTTCAAAATAACATGATATTGTAGGTACCTTTATATCTTGTAGCATTAACCTTTATGAAAGTATTTTATATACTCAAAGATTGTATACCTTTTTGTTTAAATAAAAGTGTTCTAGGTTTCTTTGAAAAGTATAATGTAGTATAATATCCTTTAACAATTTTTTTATTTTATAGTAAGAATGGAACGTATTTATAATTCAGATATTTAAAAATGTTTGTGCAATAGTAACTTAACTTTCTTTAAATATATGGAAATGAAAATATAACTCGCTTGATTTTAAGTTTCACGTTAATACTAAACCTTAACGTTTGATTCTAATAAAATGCAACAATTATTATTTTATATAGAAATCGGATCCGTTAACTACTCACAATTAGAATGTATAGATTTTAAGTACATTAATATAGTAAATAAATTGAGCAACGTTTCATAATCAGATGACAAAAGAAGCAAAAGTATATATTGAGCCAAAAATTAAATGAGCTGTATGATTTATACAAGTTATTTATTAATATAATTTGAAGTATGGAATGTAGATAAACAAATAAGCTTCAATATAAACTCACTAGAGTATTATAATGTCTCTCTTTAATCATAATAAGCGGTGAACAATATAAAAATTTACTTGATAGCTGTTATAGCAAGTTATAATTAATTAAACTAGAACTAGGGTTATGTTTGAATGTATTGATCAATATAATCAAATTACATAATCAACGCGAAATACACCCTGTTTCTAATTTTTAAATTCACTTAAATTTTATGAAATATTTATAGCCGTATTAGATTTGATAATACCATTATTGGAATGTAAATAAAACGAAGTTGACAAGTGACACCTTTCGAATAAAATTATAAAGAGTACACATCTTGAAAATCCAGTTCAACACCTGTTATTACAACCAGATTTATGTATCGATTACGTGCTGTTTATGAAACGAAGTATGGCTGATCGGACTTTAACCATGCATCTTCAGATAATTAATCCATTTATTTAATTCCAACAAGGTGAAATCTTGCAATCTTGTATTAAGCAATTATACTGCATTGAAGTTATGAGCATCCAAGATAGATGTAAATAAATATCACGGCTATTCTTCAAAAACCAGACTAACAATCATGTGTGAGCATCTTAACGAATTGTAATATTGGATTCTGAACTAACGTACCGAAAAGCGCATTGTTAATTCCCTAAGGAATCGTCACGTAGATCATGTAACGCGCCATATATGTAAATATATATTACTTTTATATTTCATAAGTTTATTTAAAATAGGGGCGCTGCGCGATAACGACACGAGCCTGGTTTTTCCAGTCGTGCTTGATAAAACATAGGGTGCTTAGCGAAGAAGGTCAATGGGGGGACGAGTAGTTTAGTTGATGTGAGAAGCGCATGGATACAGGTGGTTATGCCTGCTATCTACACCGAGGGTGTATCAGATTTATTAATTATAATGTATTTTGGTTAGATATTCAGATACCTCTAGTATAAACGGTTTAATATCTACTTTATAAATATCAGTTGCAGATATGTGCTAGTTGTGTTTTAGAGATTTATCTAGATATGTAATTCGTTACGGATAATGAAGATGCTTTTTTAGCGTAATTTAAGGTAATTGACGATTGTGTTGTGTGAACTGCATGGGTAAACGGCAAGTACAGCAAAGGATTAATGTGGTAAAGCCGCCCGGCGTACCGGCAGGTATTTATACACGTACACCTGCAAGGACTTCTAGAACGTAAGTGTTTGACCTTTATTTTAATGGATAATTTGTATAATATGTGCGCTAGTACGTGCTGTAATCGGTTCGCATTAAGGGGTATTTAATTGGGTGTATTATAAAACATTATAAACATTGTTAAGTTGGCTTTTTATTACCAGCAGTACGACGTGTGAGTCATTTCAGTTTGTATTTCAACAGTTAATAAATGTTATTTTGCTTTTGGTCTGTCGTTGTATATTTGCTAACCTGAACCCCTGAGAATCATAAAGAGTATCACGTCTTTCTTTGTGCTCGGCACGGATTGACATCTACATTCTGGCGCCAACTAGTGGAGCGAATAAACAACTGTGTAGGACCTAGTGAGGTATAAACATTTATTGAAATACAGATAATTCGATTAGTGAGTGGAAAGGGTTGTTAATATAACGCAGAATTGAGGCGTTAAAATTAAGCATGCCTAGAGCAAAAGGAAAGAAAGGCGGGGCGGTAGAGAATGACGTAGAAGAAGGTGCATTAGAAGACTCATTGCGGAAGATAATGGGCGAAGTTGTAACAATTTTATTTTAGCAGTAAAAGAACCTATTCATTAAACGTACAATGAATATTGAAATACCTTTATTAACTAAAATAAAGATTCGAGTAACAATCAAATTTTTATAGTATTACTATATCTAGGATTAGTAGTCTATTTGTTTCGGAGTTCGGTGCAATTCCACAGCCACTGGCGCGCGCGTGAGAGGTTCGAGAACCCCACTTATGATCCTCCCACCATGCAAGAACGCAGCGAGCGCACTCGTCGATAGTTAAAGGCAGCGTGAAGATGCATTCAAAAAGAATGGCGAGTGACCTCCGGGTCGCCTTATTTTGGTGAAACACTTCCTGAGTAACGGTTAGTACTTAATCCACATTTTGCATATTCGTTATCATATTAGCTAATTTAAAAATTTATTTAGCGCAACAACACGTCAGAAACTGCAACGATAAATTAGAAACCGCACGACCACTTTGAAATTACAATGTAGAAACCTTAACTTATGGACTACACAATGAAAGATTATATTTGTAAATAAAATTAGAAAACGGAAGATTACGCTATGAAGTAATGCTGCCTTGAACCAATGTGAGAAATCCGCTTCGCTCCTACATCTGTATTAAAGCATGGAAAACAAGCATATTTAGCTGCAGGCCCCGCACTGCGAAGTTGTTTCCATTGCAACCAAAGACAACAGCCGGTTTTGGGTTCGTAATAGAATTAAGAATTTCCTCAGTACTTCCTTCTGAAAGTACATTATTTCATTTTGTTTGTTGGATGTACAAAATTGTTATTCACTTTACCTGTGATTAGACTGGTTTTCCCCAGTATCGGGTTTGATTTCACTTAGTTCCGTAAATATGTGACTACACGTGGCTACAACATAAATTAACAGCTGCTATTACGTCATCTGTTTGTTTGAACAATGCCGTCAACAATTGCACAATGGCTAACAGATGTTTAGCATTACAGTACTGCCACTTTTGATAAAATTAGAGAATATCTTGGTGATTCTTTTGACTTCAAACTAATATTAATTTTGTTAAATTAATGAGAAAATTTCGTATATTCATTTGTAAGTGACCTACACAGATCTGGTTGGGTTATAAAAAACCTTAATATTGTTAGTTACACTGAACTGTAATATATTTGAGTAAGGATCAGTTGATAAGCCTTACAACAATTTTGCAAGAATACCAAATATTTATTTTATTTAATTACAATGAAATTTAATTAACTGAAACAAAGAAAATTCTTTCTAGTAAATTAATTATCTACATTTAAAGTTTTTTATTCTGATCTAGTTTGATCAGACCTGATAAACAAAAGACAGTAAGAGTTAAATTTTTATGATTCCATTATGTAGAAAATATTCTCTATGCATTTAGGTATACTTGAAGGACGCAAATTGTGTTCCCATTTTCTATGTGACTTAATTATTATTTTTTCTTACAGGAGCAGTGTCTTATTCTGTTAAGACAAGTTTGTATGTCAGCGAAGGCGATCTTTTTTTCTTTGGGTCTCCACGTCCGCCCTTAGAAATTTGCTATGCCATTAAAATAAATCAATCTGGACTTGGTGGCGCCTGTTTGTTTTAGTTTGAGTGTGACCCCCCACAGATTTCGACTTACCCCCCCATAGCTCATAGCTCTACCCAAGGAATAGACCCCTAGTTACGTCGGAAGACTTTGTTTTGCAGACACCTGACTTGGAGCATGGTGATATTAAAGTAGTGTCGGCCAGGAAAATTCGTTTCACTAGCGCCCATGCGTGAGGCTAGCGGAGCCAACAATTAGAGAGAGAAAAAAAATCGTTACACTGGCGCCGGCAACGTTTGGGGCTTCGAAATTTGTTTGTTCATAATTTGATTTACCTCGAAATTTGTTTGTTCAAAATTAATTTTACTTCGAGATTCGTTCGTTCAAAAATTATTTTTTACTCTGAAACTTGTTTGTTCAAAAATAATTTTACTTTGAAATAGTCTGTTCAAAATTTATTTTGCGCTTCGAAATTTGTTTATTCAAAAATTTAATTTGCTTTGAAATTTGTTAGCTCAAAATTTATTTTGCTTTGAAATCTATTTGTCCAAAAATTATTTTGCGTCGAAATTTGTTTGCTTAAAGGCTATTTGACATTTAGATTTGTTTGTTCGCTTTTGATAAAAGATTGGTTGTAACGTTAAACCACAGTCAATCAATTAATTAACTTAGTTAAATTTATTTTTAACTTTCATTCTGTTTTGACCCCTTAAATTTTTTTTTGATATTGTTTTGGCAAAAATTATTTTACCAAAAACACCTCTTGATTTTTACCTTTAGCAGTACGAATTTGTTTTGATCACTTTTGTAAGGTTCAGATCATTTAGATCTTTCAGTTTGATTCCATTAGGCTTTTGTAATCATGTCGGATATTCCGAATTGTTTGTCTGCTTAAAGAAGAACGGGAGTAGTGAGTGAGAAACCAGTTTTGAGGAAAATTTTAGGAAGACTGTCAGCTAAAGAAGCTGATAAGCCTGTTGTTTGATTTGTTTGAGTCAATAAAGAACATCTTTGTCGAAATTTGATGATAAGGCTAGAGATTCTATTTTGAAGGTACATTGGAGTGAGCTGTCGTTGTGTCGTTTGAAAATTGCTCTTGTGCATAAGCACGTTTTTGATTTTGTTAGCAGATTTTGTTTAGATCGGCATTGCAACGCAATTTAGTCTAGGCGGAACTTGTCGTCGTGGTTGGTCGCTCAGCAGTATGTCAGTCCAGACGAGACTCAGGAAGAGTTGGTCGCTCGGCTTTACATAAGTCTAGACGAGACTCGAGGTGAGTTAGGCGCTCTAGAATTTTTTTTTGCATCTTTTTTTTGATTTGATGTAAACTTTTGGTATTGTTAGTCTAGGTGAGACTCGTAGAGGGTTTGTCACTCTAGCATATTTAGGCGTTGTGAAGCATTATAGTTGTTTCGACAGTTCAATTGGTAGTAGGGTGTGAGTGTACCTGAACACTGATTTTTTTTGTTAGCTATTGTCATGATTAGTTTTTTTATTGATGACTCATAAGCAGGTAAATGACTTTTAGTTGTTGGTGATTGGTTCTCGAAATATTCGATTTTGCAACCTTTACGTAGTGCCACGGCACATTTGATCGAGAAGTTTTGGAGGAAAAGTATTTCTTGTCTACGGAGTACCACAGTTTGTTATTTGTGATAATGGTCCACAATTAATCGGACGTATTTTTAAAGCTTTGTGTGCAAGGTACGAAATTCAAAAGATTTGGTATAATGCTGTTTATGCTCCTCAATGCAATTTTGTGGAAAGAATCAATAAGACAGTTGGTACAGCAATCCGTTCATACGTAGAAGAACATGATACGTGGGATATGGAGATATCAAAGATCCAATACGCGATCAACTCAGCAAAACATGAGTCCACCAACTATTCGCCAAATTTTTAGTTTTTGGTCGTCAGGTACCTTTAAGTGGAAAAGCTTATAATGATAATTTTATACCGGGTGAAGATGTTGATGTCGTCTCCAGTAGTAGACCTTCTTATGTTTTGGATCGTCAACCTTTGTTTGATATTTTTGGAAATGTCCGTGAAAATTTGCATGTAGCTTACCAACGTTCGAGTAAACGCTACAATCTTAGGAGAAGAGACATTTCATTCCGAGTCGAAGAAAGTGTTTGGAGAGCTAATAAGGTCCTCTCGAGTGCTAGTGATAAATTTTCCGCTAAGTTAGCCCCTAAGTTCGTTATGAGTAAAGTTCGGAAAAAACATTCCAATTTAGTATATGAGTTAGAGAACGAAGATGGGACAAGAGCAGGGAAATGGCACGTAAAGGACTTGAAACCAGTTGAAGCGTCGTATCCAAAGGAAAATGATGATCCTGACGATTAATTCCGGTCCGATCATCTCTTTGATATTAAGTAATGACGTAGTGGTTTGTTTTATTTTGTTCCGATTTTTGATTTGGTGTCGGTTCACTAATATTGAGTATTTTATTTGAGAAGTGAAGTAAGTGGTTTGAGATTTTGTAAATTTTGTAGGTTTGAGGTGTGCCTTGGTGTGCACGCTGGACATTTTGCTCGCGCGTTGCTCAGAGATGTGTTTGGAGGATGTCTTTGACAGATATCCTTACAATGTAGAAGTAGCTGGGCTATTTAATTGTTGGTCCTGATTTCTACATATCGAGGTAGAGAGAATATTAGATTATTCTTTCCCTTGTTCCTTTTGACCGTTCGAAGTTCTTTGATTTGATAAGGTCAAAGTTGGCTTGGTGAGTCTCACCATTTGGTCCATCACTAATGAGATCAGTTGTTTGTTGGGACTTAGTGATAGGATATTCAGTAGGGTGTAGGATAGTACAGCCCTGACTGGCTCAATTTTGTATTTGCATTTGATAAGTAACCTTATGGTTAGGTTACCTTTGTTTTGATCATCTCTTTACGATGAAGCGATGATATTTTGTATTTGGATTAGATAAGTAACCTTATGGTTAGGTTACCTTTGTTTTGATCATCTCTTTACGATGAAGCGATGATATTTTGTATTTGCATTTGATAAGTAACCTTATGGTTAGGTTACCTTTGTTTTGATCATCTCTTTACGATGAAGCGATGATATTTTGTATTTGCATTTGATAAGTAACCTTATGGTTAGGTCACTTTTGTTTTGATTATCACTTTGTGATGATGGCGTTTAAATATAGACCTATTAGTAGCGTCTTACTTTTGATTATCACCTTGTAGTGATGATGTTTTGAATAGTTATGCTGTCTTGATGAAGAAGCATTCCTTTTTGTAGATAGAGCTAAATGAGCTCCTGGAAGTGAAGTTTTTTTGAAATTAGAAGTAAATCGTAAGTGTTTGCTTATAGGTAAGAAATATTAGCCTTGTTAGAAGTATGAATCTCAAGTCAGGAAATATTGTAAATTTGAATTTTTTGTCCCGTGGAGTGTTTGACTTTCTAATTTGACCCCTCCCAATTTTGATTATTACCGATTGTGACTCCCGATTTTGTCTCCCGATGGACGTCAGGTACGCGTAGTTACCAACACACTCATTTGTAAATATTTGTCCCCCATTTGAATAAATTTATAAAATTGCATAGTTAGTTAGGAAGGTAGGAAAGGCTAGTATTGTTATAAAAATTTTTTGTATTTGTTATATTTGAAGTTTTCTAAAAAAAAATTTTTTTCTTTTAGGAAAGGGTAGTGTAACAATTTTATTTTAGCAGTAAAAGAACCTATTCATTAAACGTACAATGAATATTGAAATACCTTTATTAACTAAAATAAAGATTCGAGTAACAATCAAATTTTTATAGTATTACTATATCTAGGATTAGTAGTCTATTTGTTTCGGAGTTCGGTGCAATTCCACAGCCACTGGCGCGCGCGTGAGAGGTTCGAGAACCCCACTTATGATCCTCCCACCATGCAAGAACGCAGCGAGCGCACTCGTCGATAGTTAAAGGCAGCGTGAAGATGCATTCAAAAGAATGGCGAGTGACCTCCGGGTCGCCTTATTTTGGTGAAACACTTCCTGAGTAACGGTTAGTACTTAATCCACATTTTGCATATTCGTTATCATATTAGCTAATTTAAAAATTTATTTAGCGCAACAACACGTCAGAAACTGCAACGATAAATTAGAAACCGCACGACCACTTTGAAATTACAATGTAGAAACCTTAACTTATGGACTACACAATGAAAGATTATATTTGTAAATAAAATTAGAAAACGGAAGATTACGCTATGAAGTAATGCTGCCTTGAACCAATGTAGAAATCCGCTTCGCTCCTACATCTGTATTAAAGCATGGAAAACAAGCATATTTAGCTGCAGGCCCCGCACTGCGAAGTTGTTTCCATTGCAACCAAAGACGACAGCCGGTTTTGGGTTCGTAATAGAATTAAGAATTTCCTCAGTACTTCCTTCTGAAAGTACATTATTTCATTTTGTTTGTTGGATGTACAAAATTGTTATTCACTTTACCTGTGATTAGACTGGTTTTCCCCAGTATCGGGTTTGATTTCACTTAGTTCCGTAAATATGTGACTACACGTGGCTACAACATAAATTAACAGCTGCTATTACGTCATCTGTTTGTTTGAACAATGCCGTCAACAATTGCACAATGGCTAACAGATGTTTAGCATTACAGTACTGCCACTTTTGATAAAATTAGAGAATATCTTGGTGATTCTTTTGACTTCAAACTAATATTAATTTTGTTAAATTAATGAGAAAATTTCGTATATTCATTTGTAAGTGACCTACACAGATCTGGTTGGGTTATAAAAAACCTTAATATTGTTAGTTACACTGAACTGTAATATATTTGAGTAAGGATCAGTTGATAAGCCTTACAACAATTTTGCAAGAATACCAAATATTTATTTTATTTAATTACAATGAAATTTTATTTACTGAAACAAAGAAAATTCTTTCTAGTAAATTAATTATCTACATTTAAAGTTTTTATTCTGATCTAGTTTGATCAGACCTGATAAACAAAAGACAGTAAGAGTTAAATTTTATGATTCCATTATGTAGAAAATATTCTCTATGCATTTAGGTATACTTGAAGGACGCAAATTGTGTTCCCATTTTCTATGTGACTTAATTATTATTTTTTCTTACAGGAGCAGTGTCTTATTCTGTTAAGACAAGTTTGTATGTCAGCGAAGGCGATCTTTTTTTCTTTGGGTCTCCACGTCCGCCCTTAGAAATTTGCTATGCCATTAAAATAAATCAATCTGGACTTGGTGGCGCCTGTTTGTTTTAGTTTGAGTGTGACCCCCACAGATTTCGACTTACCCCCCCATAGCTCATAGCTCTACCCAAGGAATAGACCCCTAGTTACGTCGGAAGACTTTGTTTTGCAGACACCTGACTTGGAGCATGGTGATATTAAAGTAGTGTCGGCCAGGAAAATTCGTTTCACTAGCGCCCATGCGTGAGGCTAGCGGAGCCAACAATTAGAGAGAAAAAAAAAATCGTTACAAAGTAAATAACAGTTTGTCGGTCGTAGTCGGAAATTGTTTAAGCAATGCTTTGAAAAATTTAAACGTATATTTAAGCGAGGGATTTTCTCAACTTTCGTCGGCTTTAGAAGAGAAAAGGAATTTAGAAACAAGAAGATAGAAAAGACGGAGAATGTGGGGGGTTTAGAGAACGTAAATGCAGGGGCGTCGGTAGCGATTCAGAATCGGGGATATATTACAGTTTGGAAAGATGTGGAGGGTACAAACCTACACTTTTCACCAAACGGGGTATTACACCCGGTGCTATTTATAAAAAGATTGGAAAGTATGTTTAACGAGGCAGGGGTACCGTATGAAAAGCGAGTATTTTTTGCGGTAAATTGTTTAAGAGGTTCGGCTCAAGATTGGGCTGAAATAAAAGAGTTTTCGTCATTTGAAAATTTTAAATAACAATTTCTCTTGCGTTACTGGAGCATAGAACAGGAAAGGGACACACTTTTTGGTGTTAAATACGGATTTTATAAAACGGGATCTCGTGCAGATTATTTTCTTAAGATAATTAAAGAAGCTAAATATTTAACTCAACCTTTGTCAGAGAAAGAGCTTATTAATTTGGTAATGAACCATTTTGATATGGAAATAAAAAGGGGCATTTTGAATTCGGGTTTGGCTATTATTGAAGAGGTAGAACCTCATTTGAGAAAATTTGATGCTTCGTACGAGGTACTCCCAAATAACAAGGGTCAAGCTCCTCATTCGAATAGTGGAGGTTATAATCGGAACACTAATTTTCGTTCGAGTAATGTTAATAATGCCGCTCAAAATAGCAGTCAGAATAGGATAGATTGGCGTAGGGAAAATTGTGTCGAGCAGGACCGATCTGAAAATAACCGATCAGAAACCGAGTCTACCCAAAGGGATTAAAGGGAGGTTTTGACTATTTTCAATTCGGATTTCGGTGAAGTTATTGAGGAAGAGGCGTGGGATGTGCAGTTGAAACCTGTCGCGCTAATTCCGTCGGTTGATATTTTGGTTAATGATATGATTGGCGTAAAGGCGTTGGTAGATTCTGGGTCTCAGATAACGGGAATTTCGGAAAGTTTTCTAAAGAGGGTGGTGCAGAATAGTTCTACGGTGCCTAGGGTGCCATGTAGAAACGCTCAATTAACGGGAGCATGGGGAAAGAAAAGTGTGATTGTTAGGGAACAGGTTTGTTTAAGCCTAAAAATAGGTGAGCATGTAATTGATTACCCATTTTTGGTGATTCCGGGGTTGGTAAGAGATGTAATCTTGGGATGCGACTGGATGCAAGATTATGAAGTAGTTATTGATTTTTCCAGGGGTTCACTGAGAGGTAAATTTTGTGGCGAGGTACAAGAGTTAAAGTTTGTGGGTGAACCAAATTCGGGCGTACATATCTTAATAAGCGAGATAAAAGAGGATCGTATAAGTCATTATAATAGAAAGAAATTTCCGGTGTTGTACTCTTCGCAGGACATTGCAGAAATTGCCGATAGGGCGGAGTCGTTGACTGTCGAAGAAAAAGGGGTGTTAAAAAATTTGTTGTTTGAATATAGGGACATATTTTTAAATCATCCGGGACTAATCAAGGGTTACGTTCACGAAATTCATTTAACTGATTATTCCCCTTTTGCCTGTAAACAATATCCAATTTCCTATGCTTTTCGTGAGGAAGCTAGGAAACAAATAAAAGAGATGGAAGGATGGTGGGTCGTAGAAATTCGCCAAACTGAATATATCAGTCGGCTAGTAACTGTTAAAAAGAAGGATGGGACCATTGGGGTTTGCCTTGATGCAAGCTATCTAAATAAGAGAATGGGGAAGGATAGGGCAATTCCACCGAATCCTTGTGAGTTGTTGTATGAATTCAGTCCAGGTCAGTGTCTTAGTACGCTTGACTTGACGGCGTCTTACTGGCAAGTAGCTATATCTGCGGAACATCAAAAATATACGGGTTTTTTATTTGACGGACAGACTTGTTTTTCGTGTCCTGCCGTTTGGCTTATCAACATCGGTGGGCAGCTTTAAAAAGGCTTTGTATAATGTTTTGGGTGCTGAGGTAATGGAATTTGCAACCCCGTTTGCGGACGATATATTGGTATTTTCTGTAAATCCTAACCGTCACATGGAACAAGTAGTTATTATTTTTCGTAAATTAAAAACGGCTGGGGTAACCGTAAAGTTAAAAAATGTTATTTTGCGAGAAATTTAGTTCGTTTTCTAGGACATATTATTTCCCCTAGGGGGGTGTATTATGTAAAAAAGATTAAAGGGTTTCTGAATGGTGTATGTCATGATACTATTGGCTATACTCCAGAAATGCTTCATTTTGGAAGAGAAAAAGTGTGTAAGTTTTCGAAATTTATTAATTTTCCTGAGATTGAAACATCGGGGGATAAAGGTGAGAAAATGGTGCTCCTGGCTCGCAAACGATTGTTTTTATAAGCTGAAAAGAGGCGCCTTTGCTATGATATAAAACATAAATTCAAAACTTCTTTCGACGTGGGTGAAAAAGTTTGGGTGTGTACTCATCCTCAATCTGCGTCTGTGAGTAGTGAAATTAAAAAGTTTTTCTTGTTATTTAAAGGTCCCTGTACCATTGTTAGTAAAAAGGGACATAATGCTTATGAATTGTGTTTAGATAAAGGGCAGATTAATTTAGGAATACATAATGTATTTAACCTAAAGAAATACGTGCCACCAGTTCAGTTTCTGTAAGTTGTGGATAGGTCAGGCGGATGTCTTATTTCTAGAAGTTAGTTTATAAGTTTATTGTTTAGTTTAGTTGCGCTTTGTATTGATTTCTCATAATTGGTTATTCAAATTCAATAGGGGGTAATGTAACGTGCCATATATGTAAATATATATTACTTTTATATTTCATAAGTTTACTTAAAATGGAGGCGCTGCACGATAACGACACGAGCCTGGTTTTTCCAGTCGTGCTTGATAAAACATAGGGTGCTTAGCGAAGAAGGTCAATGGGGGGACGAGTAGTTTAGTTGATGTGAGAAGCGCGTGGATACAGGTGGTTATGCCTGCTATC
Organism: Platerodrilus igneus; assembly: GCA_036346225.1. NCBI lineage: Eukaryota > Metazoa > Arthropoda > Insecta > Coleoptera > Lycidae > Platerodrilus > Platerodrilus igneus. Next base: position 479,652 of record JARFIW010001471.1, read on the forward strand.
TACACCGAGGGTGTATCAGATTTATTAATTATAATGTATTTTGGTTAGATATTCAGATACCTCTAGTATAAACGGTTTAATATCTACTTTAAAAATATCAGTTGCAGATATGTGCTAGTTGTGTTTTAGAGATTTATCTAGATATGTAATTCGTTACGGGTAATGAAGATACTTTTTTAGCGTAATTTAAGGTAATTGACGATTGTGTTGTAAGTGTTTGACCTTTATTTTAATAGATAATTTCTATAATATGTGCGCTAGCACGTGCTGCAATCGGTTCGCATTAAGGGGTATTTAATTGGGTGTATTATAAAACATTATAAACATTGTTAAGTTGGCTTTTTATTACCAGCGGTACGATGTGTGAGTCATTTCAGTTTGTATTTCAACAGTTAATAAATGTTATTTTGCTTTTCGTCTGTCGTATATTTGCTAACCTGTACCCCTGAGAATCATTAAGAGTATCACGTCTTTCTTTGTGCTCGGCACGGATTGACATCTACAATCATTCTCAACGCTTCACTCACCTCTCTCACTATCCCGATCCTAAGGTCAAAGGACGCTAAACGAGCCATGTTAGTTTGATAAGAAGCGACCTTAGACTGCTCTTGCGATTAAGAACAAGTTGCCTTATACTACGACACATTCATAACTTCGAATATTTACGACAGATGGCTGCACCTATTACCAAATATTTCATAAAGATGTAAATTAGGAATGTATTTATTTATCTACATTATAAATGTAATAATGAATTTTTATTAAATCAAATAAGAATATGAATTGAATGTTGTAAACAACAACTGAATCAATTGTTGAGATGTAATTATTATGTTATAATGTATTAATTATAGCTGATTAAATATACCAAATGCGTAATAGATATTGTAAAGTGTGTTGCATATATTAGGGGTTATGTATGACTACATAATAAAAGTAATTATTGGGGTTATTTTGCAAACGTAGCATTTGAAAATGCTACAAAGCAATAAGCTTCTTTTTCTCAAAACACTTTCACTCCTTTGATAAATAATACTAGGAAAATATCTCCTTCTACACACTGTTTAACAAACATTGTAACGGCCAATTAAGCTTTTGAAAGTTATACAAGTGAAAAGTTTTACCAATTATTATTTACACTTTATACACTATGATTAAATATGCCCAATAATGGGTGAAATGACACGAAGACACAAATTGTGAGCTAGGTGATGCTGTACTTCCCACAAGGTGTCTGTATTAAACGCGTCGACAAGATGACCTCGTGGCTGAATTTGAGTCACTTGCCAATAATTTCTTTCCACTATGTATATACATATATATATATATATATATATATATATATATATATATATATTTGTATTTGTCAATAGCTCTTATTATTTTCATAAGAGTTTGTTTACAGATACATCTTACTTTATATATATATATATATATATATATATATATATATATATATATATATATATATATATTGCTGTGGAACCTTATAAGAATCGAGCCTCACAAATTGCTGTGATTCTTTTGTCCGTTGAATCTCTTCTGATAATCGCCTCTTTACTCTTTCCGCCTCGGCTGCTCACCTAGTTAAAACTTTCATCCTCATTCATAAAAAAAAACAAACATTCCTACCACAAACATCAACGTTAACTCTATTTACATCAATATTCATAATACATTAAAATTTCAAAATTAAATTTCAGCATAAATTTCAGCATCATAAAATTTCAAGTTCAAATTTGTCATCATTTTAATTTGCATCCAGAATTAGAGTCCTTATAGGATGCATACTAATTAAGTAAACAATATTTGCAGACCTGAGTCTGAATAAAAGGGAGCATCTCCCACCCCTTTACGTTAATTTAACAGGTTAGTCTAATTGAGTTCAAAAACAGACCCAAATTTTCATCATAATCAAAAACATAAACTTGATAAATACTCCTTTCTACTTATACAAGAAAATTTTACCTTAAAATTCAAAATTTGTTGTTTATACAAATTTACTACTGTCCATCTTTATGAAACAAATTATAAAGATATTCAACACACACCAAAACATCTAAGATCGAACAATAATGCATAAGTTACCTGAAGGTTAATGCACTCGAGGCTCCAATGTACATCGTCCTTGCTAATCCCACCATTCCAGCTGGGTTATGTTTATGTCCTCGGATTTTTGGCCGCCTTTAAAATTTTTCTACACCACCATTCGTCTAAAAGGTTTCAGGGCTTCTCAGGAACTCATCTATGTATATCTAAATCTTGTTTTGTGGATCCAATCACGTTTACGAATAACACTTGATTACTCACTCCCGAAAAATAGCAATGAAATTCATAATACTTTCACGCTATACCCAAAACTGCAGACTTCTATTTATTTATTTATCGTTACTAATTTGGATAATTGGTACAGTAATACCCGCAAATATAACTAGACTTTATTACCTTTATCTATCTTCTCTAAGTGCACTAATGCATAATAACTTGTATCGTAGCACGTAATCACTATGTATTCTGCTTGAAGTATCGAATAAAACCAAAACTAAAAGAGAGCGAAACTCGTATCAGCATGAGTTTATATAATGGCCCGCTTGCAAGTCGAATTTGTCCCGCGACGGACGATTTTTAGAAATTCGCATTCTATTTTCCCTTCCGACGGCTCGGCACAGCGATTCTACAAAAATTTGCACTCGTCCGAGTTGAAATCTTTGAATTTTTCACACGTCTCGCAACACGTCCGCGAACAACTAATTAATTTTATATAAAAATTGTTATGCTTCCACCTCTCATGTTTGCATCTTACTTCAACCTTACTCGCCAATCTAGTCTGTTCGTTCTATCTTAAACCTGTGCTCTTGTTTTACATATTTCCCCTCATTTAACTACCAATGCATTCCCTCTCGCTTGTCTTTATACCACAAACTTGCTTTCTTCCTTGCACTCATATAGCTTAAAGCTTATCGACTATCATATACATCGTTATTTTTGCAGGTGTTCTGAGTTCTAATACGCTGAAGGCTTTTACATGTTTTCCCCACGTCTTTATAATTTCTCGATAACTTTAGTACTTGGAACGATTAAATTAAATACAGGTTGAACATTTTTAACTCGGCTTCTTTTTATAGAAAGCGTCCAGTGAACAATTTAAACCCCTTTATTTTTAACGAAACGAATAAATTTTCATGCTCCATGGTTTTATAATGCTTATTATCTAATGAAATTCTATACAAACCCTACATTCTAATTGAATTTACACAGTAGGCCTTTAATTAAGCGTACTATTTTCCACTGCTTTAATATACACGGTGATTAACATTATCTAAACAATATAAACCCTATGTTTAAAAGTAAATGACGAATTTATCCAATATGCCCTTAAATGAAGCGTATTATTACCCAAAGCTTCCTTATACACGGTGATTAAAATTATTTGATGTCGTTAATTAATTTTCTACCCTGGTCTAAATTTGAGTAATATATATATTTATATATATACTGGGTGCTTCAAAAAAATGTATACACACTTTAAACTATTGTAGTTTTCCCGCACTACAAGGCTAATGTTATATTTCTTCGCCAGGTGCCAGCATAATCGTCCCTCTATGTTATATTATCAGTTGGAATTTGTAATATCAACATGGCGGACGTACGTTTGAGTTTTGAAGAACGAAAGCAGGTTATTAAGTGGTACTGGAAGTTTGAGAATGTAAATGAAGTTCAAAGACAGTGGAGAAGGGAGTATGATACAGAACCACCTTCAAGATTAACAATTACACGCATACGAGACAAATTCGAAGTTCATGGAACAGTGTGTGATGTGCATAAAGGTCATTCAGATCGGCCTCGAACAGCTACAAGTGATGAGTCATCAACGACAGTCTTGGAACTGTTTCAACGCTCTCCTAACAAATCTTCAAGGCAAGGGTCACGTGAAAGTGATGTAAGTGCTAGCAGCGTGCTACGCATTCTGAAGAGAGGCAAGTATCGTGTTTACATTCCAAGGCTGGTGCAACAGCTAAATGACGACGATCCAGATCGAAGGTTGCAATTTTGTGAATGGATTCAGGAGATGGTGATACGTGAACCGGGATTTATGGGTAGCATCATTTGGTCGGATGAAGCCCAATTCAAACTTAATGGAACTGTCAATAGGCACAATTGTGTTTACTGGTGTGAAGAAAATCCTCACATTACAATTGAAAAAGCTGTAAATTTGCCTGGTGTAAATGTGTGGTGCGGTTTGTCTTCAAGGGGACTCATTGGACCTTTTCGATTTGAAGGCACTGTAACTGGTATTAATTACCTAACAATGCTTGCTGATTCCATATTTCCTGCCATTCGTGCATTATACGGTAATGATGATTTTTATTTTCAACAAGATGGTGCTCCGCCGCACTATCACAGGGACGTACGAGCTTACCTGGATCAAAATTTGTCGGGCCAGTGGATAGGACGCAGGGGGCCAATCGAGTTTCCAGCACGCTCTCCAGACCTTACACCACTGGATTTCTTCTTGTGGGGCACACTAAAAGATGAGGTGTACAAACGTAAACCACGTAACCTAGACATTCTTTGGAATGAGATTCAAGCAGTGTGCAGAGAAATCTCATTGGACGTTTTGATACGATGTACAGAATCTGTGGTGACTCGTACTCAGAATTGTATTGATGCTGCAGGTCACCAATTTGAACAGTATTAACATTTGTTATTTATGTTTCATTTACATTGGACTTTCAGCTTTCTATTTTCCTGAAATT